>SJYX01008839.1:151714-219169 GCA_006410675.1 Oreotragus oreotragus
CATTCAGATGTTTATATCTTTCCTTTTCTCCTTTGTTTTTCACCTCTCTTCTTTTCAAAGCTATTTGTAAGGCCTCCCCAGACAGCTGTTCTGCTTTTTTTGCATTTCTTTTCCATGGGGATGGTCTTGATCCCTGTCTCCTGTACAATGTCACGAACCACATTCCATAGTTCATCAGGCACTCTATCTATCAGATCTAGGCCTTTAAATCTATTTCTCACTTCCACTGTATAATCATAAGGGATTTGATTTAGGTCATATCTGAATGGTCTAGCGGTTTTCCCTACTTTCTTCAATTTAAGTCTGAATTTGGTAATAAGGAGTTCATGATCTGAGCCACAGTCAGCTCCTGGTCATTAGGCTGTTATAACTGTGAACATGGTCACTGAATAGATGAACAAATCTTGGAACTAAAAAACATGATGTCAGGTTCTAATATTGTTAAAGTATACCAGCCTTGCTTGTGTGTGTGTATGTACTTAATCACTTAGTCATCTCCAACTCTTTAGTCATCTGAGTCTTTGAAATCCCATGGACCATATTCCACCAGGCTCCTCTACCCACGGGATTCTTCAGGCAAGACTACTGGAGTGGATTGCCAATTCATCCTCCAGGAGATCTTCCCACCCTAGGGATGGAACCCAAGTCTTTCCTGAATTGGCAGATTCTTTACTATCTGTACCACCAGGAAGCTCAACACAAGGCTTCCTTAATACTATTCAATTATTCCTAATAAGAGAATTGTTACTTTTATAAGAAAAAGGAAAGAGGACAGGCTCTGACAAACACAAACTATATGATAAATGGATGTTAAAGACATTCATATGTTTAATCTTGACACTTGTAATTTACTGCTTTTAGTTTTTTTTCTTTTGGTTATAATTTCTGTTTGGCTTATTTGCTTTCTGCCATTTGGGATGCAGGGTATCATGCACACACTGCTGCTTCTGATAGGAACTATGGGTGGTTGTATTTAGAGATACTCTGCCAGAATGGTCTAAGATATTTGCCAGAACAGCGACAGTGTTTTAAAAGCAATTTTCTTTACTTCTGTTACAAGCTAGATAAATAATAACCTATAATGTGCCCTGTTAATGTTGCACTTATTTAGGACAATTAATGCTGAGCCGCACTCCATGTCCTTTCCTCTCATAATTCTGTGGTACTTGGATGCCAGGGAGCGTGTGTCACAGGTATCAGCTGCTGCCTGTGTTATCAGTCTCCAGCAGGGTTTCTGTTAATTATCTTGCCACAGTGTCTGAGGCAGATAGCGATCTTTCCTAAAGAGCAGGCAGATTTAAAGAGGCAGAATTAATTAAAATTGATTCACACATTCTGTCATGTAGAGGTCTGTGGGGAGCCTTTCTTTCCTACACCCCTCTTCGCTTCAGGATGTTGTACAACATAGTACAGGTGGGAATCCCTACCATGGAATACTAATTATGGAGCTTGAATGGGACCAGCCACAGTGATTGGCAGTGTAATGCCTGAAAAGGTTTTAAAATTTACTTCATTTAAGGGATTTCTTGAGGGACCAATTCTTTCATCTAACTTTTATAAGTGGTTATTGAGAGGTTGACAAAGCTGAAAATCCAAGGTCACTAAGGATTATCATAAGAGTTACCAATGAATTACCCATTTTAATAGTTGGTTGTTCATCACTTAGACTTTAAAAAGGCATCTGAATTATTTGAAAGAAAGGTAACAGAAATATAAGTGTATTGATGTGTGTTAACAATTTTTTTTTATTTTTTCAAATAAGAGTCAATTATAGAATTATATCTGAACATGGAGAAATGGCTAATCAGAAATTAACTGTATAATCACATAAACTTTTATAGTACATGTAACTAACCATTACCCAATTCTATCAGACTGTGAAAGGATATTATCTTTAGTAAAAATAATAATTATCTAATCCTGGAGACCAGGGGTTATGTTTTTCTTAATTAACTTTGATGTCAGCTCTAAGCTGGTATAACAAAGAAACTTGAAACATTTAAGGAAGATACATATTACCTTTTATATAGCTGATCCAAAGGTTTAAATAGCATATAAACTCAGATGTAACAACTCAAAGAAAAGTGCTTCAGGAGTGTTAGTGGGTCATCTTCATCTTCAATACAGTTTTTTTCTGTGACTCCTGGTCCTACCCTCACAACTACAGGAAGAATAAAAGTTATATATGGTTCATGAGGGATATTACCTCCAGGAAGGAAAGAGACTTCCTTGCTTTTAAGAAATAGGACCCTAAACTTGTAAGTATCACCTTTTGTTTTCATGTCATTAACCAATTCTCAGTCAAATGCTGCTGTTCAGGTAAATGCACATTCGCATGGAGGAAGCAGGGGGTGAACATAGGAAAACAGCTAGATGAATAAGTAATGCAAAACTAAAATAAACAATTAAAATCAAAGAAATGGAAAACTTAATGATGGCCTGAGCTTTCCTTATGATTCTCATGATTTCACTTTTATATATTAACAACTCTTTTCAGAGTAAGAAATATAATATGGAAGGTAAATCATGATTTAGATAACAAAATATGTCACATGAACTAGTCTTTCTTTTTCATGTAGTTAACAGATGTTAAGAAATAATATTTTAGATATTCAATGCATGCATGCAAGCTAAGTCGCTTCAGTCGTGTCCGACACTGTGCGACCCTATGGACAGGAGCCCACCAGGCTCCTCTGTCCACAAGATTCTCTAGGCAAGAATACTGGAATGGGTTGCCATTTCCTTCTCCAGGAGGTCTTCCTGACCCAGGGGTCGAAACTGGGTCTCCTGCATTGCAGGCAGATTCCTTACCATTGGAGAGTCCCTGAGAAGCCTGCCAGACTTAGAGGCTATTATTCTTCCCATTGTTATCTTAAAATTAGATTTGGAATATATTTTAATTTATTCCAGCTTCAATCAAGATAATAAGGAATAAGTCCATCCTCCTAAAGATAATAAATAATTTAAATGATATAATTTTCTTAAAATAATATGTATTAATATACATAAATCAAGAATGCTTAGAAAATATCTCAGAGTGTCAGGCAAAGTATATTTAATACATATCTTCAGTTTAATAATCACAGTAGAATTTGAAGGTTTTTTTTTTTTAGCTTCAATGATATGATTAACAAATCATGGATATTCTCAAAGCCAATGACCTACAAATTGTTTGATAGTAAAAGAAAAATAATTTATATGAATAAGATACATTATATATAATGGAATTATAGTGGAATAAAAGATTTGCTGACCTTCATAATAAGAATTTCCTTTAGCACCTTTCAGTCATCAATACCACAGCACTAAATTGGTACCATTATTTTCCCAAATTATAAATGGAGAAGCTGAGGCTGAGAGCAGTTAACCTACTTAGCAGCATAATGATGGGTAATTAAGAATTAGGTCAATATTTGCAAATCAAATGTTCTTGGTGATATTTCAAATTATTACTTCTACATTTCTATACTTTTCCACCTTCAAAATTTTATATAAGAATGCATTATTATCTTCACTGTTCTAAAATAGTAAAATGACTAGGAAAAAAATTCTAGTACAAAACTTATACTGCAACATTTAAGATTTTAAATGAGAATCTCGTAATGTATTATAATTTTCATGTGTTATCAACATAAAGATCAACAGTGCACATGCAGCTAGTAAGTTCTCTGTGACCTTATCAATATAGGGAACAGATATGATATTAAAAACAGCAAATACACATTAACATATAATATTTCACATAAAAACTAGTAAATGCAACAATAGGACAAACAAGTAACTGTGATGAACAATATTAGAAAACTGTACTAGAAAACTTTGATTTCAGATTTGTCATACAATAAATATTTTCTGAATGAAGCAAGTAACCATAAAGTTGCAATGAGTAAAAATTAGTTGACATAAAGAATATTATAGGGATTTCCCCGGCAGTCCAGTGATTGAGACTCCATACTCCCAATGCCAAGGGACTAGATTCAATCCCTAATCTGATCCCATATTCCTAAACTAGATCCCATATTCCTCAGCTAAAGATCCTTCATGCTGCTTGCTGCAACTAAAAATGGTCTTGCATGTAGCAAATTTAAATATATATATATACATGCCCAGCAAGATTATATACTACAAAGGACATTAAAAAAAACAGCACTAGATACCTTCCCTTAGATTGAGATTTGCTTCTTCATCCAGAAAGTTCTAATTTCAAACCCAGTGTTTTCTGATAGAGATTATCCTCTAACTGAAATGGGAGAAAAAAAAAACAAAAAAGCAAGACAGTAAGGGGCATTTACGTTTAATGCCAGGATTAGGCAGAGGATGGCTTCTCCTCTCCTCTCCATCTAATATATAATCTGTTAGTTGTTCAGCCATGTCCCACTCTTTGTGACCCTATGGACTATAGCCCGCCAGGCTGCTCTGTCCATGGGATTATCCAGGCAGGAATACTGGAGCGGGTTGCCATTTTCTTCTCCAGGGATTTTCCCAACGCATAGATTGAACCTGGGTCTCCTGCATTCTTTATCATTTGGGGCAATAGAGGGTCACAAATAAGATGACTAAATTTAAATATGTATATAGATGTATAATTTAAGGCTGCAGATTTTAGCTGGTTTCTTTGACCTCAGTCTTTTCCCCTTCAGGCCATTTACCACACTCTTGCCAGGCTTGTGCAGCTACTCTTTCCTTGTATACATTCTACTTCCAGTCTCCTCCTCTCCTTTCTCACTTGCTTGATCGTTCTAGTCCTTTGGATCTCACCTTAGGCTCACCACTAACCAGATTCCTCCTATTTCCACAGAGAACTGTTGTTGTTCCATCACTTAATCATGTCTGACTCTTTGCAGCTCCATGGACTGCAGCACACCAGGGTCTTCCATCTCATCATCTGCTGCCTTTCTCCTTTTGCCTTCAATCCACAGAGAATCCATAATCCCTATCCTCCCCACCATCTGGAATTTTCACCACAATTTTTTGTTTTCCCCTGTTCACTTACTTGTCTGAACTTCCCTTGTTATGACTTTGAATCCACAGACACTGTTTTGGGTTGTTACCCTACTTTGCTGAAACGGCTATTACAAACATTAATTTTGCAAACACATGTATATATTCTCTTTTCAACTGGCACACATTGTAATGGCTTTATTAGCCGAGTTTCTAAAAATTTTCACGTTGTTTGCTGGTATATTTTACTGATTCAATTGCTTCCATAAAATGGTCTTCATTCTTTTGGTTTGATAATGGATGATTGCCAGGTTATTTTTGTCAATAAAATTACTATGTCATAGTCAAGTGCTCTTGGCTTCAAATAATCAATCTGGATGCTTCACTTCAATGAAGCATCACAAGCTTAAGGATTGCTTAATAATAGATTTGAAGTTTATAAAAATAAATATATGGATGATGGTAAACAGCTGTTTCCCATTTCATTAAAAGGAAAAAAATGAAAAGTAGGCATAATAATTGTAACAGAAGGGCTTCAAGTTAGGTAGTAGTTAGGGATTTTTATTTCTTCAGTCTTTTGTTAACAACAACATCAAAAAAGAAATGGTTTTGAAACTTTGTAAGGTTTAAGAGAATAGTCATGTTTCTCAAAGTTAAAATTTAGAGGCATGAAATAGAATAAGTGATTTATCTTCTGCTAATATCCAACTATATATATATATATTTCCACTATTTCTTTTTCTTCTCATTCCTAACATTTCAACTGAATTCTAATACCTTTCAATATGTTTCTAATAGCAATTTTGGTTTCTATAATTTTTCCTCTTCCATTTGTTCAACACATAATGTTAAGTTGTCTTATTTATAAAGCATGTTAGACCATCCCACTGCTGTAAATATTTAAATACCTTTGTTCTGCATTTAAAATAAAATCCAAACCGCTCATCAAGGCCTACAAGATCCAATGCCATTTGTCCTTCATTTCACTAACTAATCACTCCCTCACTCAGTATATTCAAACCATTGAATTTCTTTACATTACTTACATTCATCAAATATCTTCATAGCTTAGTCTTTATAATCAGTGTTATGCCTGAACGTGCAACCCTCTCCCCTGGCCTTANGTTTTTTTTTTTTAGCTTCAATGATATGATTAACAAATCATGGATATTCTCAAAGCCAATGACCTACAAATTGTTTGATAGTAAAAGAAAAATAATTTATATGAATAAGATACATTATATATAATGGAATTATAGTGGAATAAAAGATTTGCTGACCTTCATAATAAGAATTTCCTTTAGCACCTTTCAGTCATCAATACCACAGCACTAAATTGGTACCATTATTTTCCCAAATTATAAATGGAGAAGCTGAGGCTGAGAGCAGTTAACCTACTTAGCAGCATAATGATGGGTAATTAAGAATTAGGTCAATATTTGCAAATCAAATGTTCTTGGTGATATTTCAAATTATTACTTCTACATTTCTATACTTTTCCACCTTCAAAATTTTATATAAGAATGCATTATTATCTTCACTGTTCTAAAATAGTAAAATGACTAGGAAAAAAATTCTAGTACAAAACTTATACTGCAACATTTAAGATTTTAAATGAGAATCTCGTAATGTATTATAATTTTCATGTGTTATCAACATAAAGATCAACAGTGCACATGCAGCTAGTAAGTTCTCTGTGACCTTATCAATATAGGGAACAGATATGATATTAAAAACAGCAAATACATATTAACATATAATATTTCACATAAAAACTAGTAAATGCAACAATAGGACAAACAAGTAACTGTGATGAACAATATTAGAAAACTGTACTAGAAAACTTTGATTTCAGATTTGTCATACAATAAATATTTTCTGAATGAAGCAAGTAACCATAAAGTTGCAATGAGTAAAAATTAGTTGACATAAAGAATATTATAGGGATTTCCCCGGCAGTCCAGTGATTGAGACTCCATACTCCCAATGCCAAGGGACTAGATTCAATCCCTAATCTGATCCCATATTCCTAAACTAGATCCCATATTCCTCAGCTAAAGATCCTTCATGCTGCTTGCTGCAACTAAAAATGGTCTTGCATGTAGCAAATTTAAATATATATATATACATGCCCAGCAAGATTATATACTACAAAGGACATTAAAAAAAACAGCACTAGATACCTTCCCTTAGATTGAGATTTGCTTCTTCATCCAGAAAGTTCTAATTTCAAACCCAGTGTTTTCTGATAGAGATTATCCTCTAACTGAAATGGGAGAAAAAAAAAACAAAAAAGCAAGACAGTAAGGGGCATTTACGTTTAATGCCAGGATTAGGCAGAGGATGGCTTCTCCTCTCCTCTCCATCTAATATATAATCTGTTAGTTGTTCAGCCATGTCCCACTCTTTGTGACCCTATGGACTATAGCCCGCCAGGCTGCTCTGTCCATGGGATTATCCAGGCAGGAATACTGGAGCGGGTTGCCATTTTCTTCTCCAGGGATTTTCCCAACGCATAGATTGAACCTGGGTCTCCTGCATTCTTTATCATTTGGGGCAATAGAGGGTCACAAATAAGATGACTAAATTTAAATATGTGTATAGATGTATAATTTAAGGCTGCAGATTTTAGCTGGTTTCTTTGACCTCAGTCTTTTCCCCTTCAGGCCATTTACCACACTCTTGCCAGGCTTGTGCAGCTACTCTTTCCTTGTATACATTCTACTTCCAGTCTCCTCCTCTCCTTTCTCACTTGCTTGATCGTTCTAGTCCTTTGGATCTCACCTTAGGCTCACCACTAACCAGATTCCTCCTATTTCCACAGAGAACTGTTGTTGTTCCATCACTTAATCATGTCTGACTCTTTGCAGCTCCATGGACTGCAGCACACCAGGGTCTTCCATCTCATCATCTGCTGCCTTTCTCCTTTTTCCTTCAATCCACAGAGAATCCATAATCCCTATCCTCCCCACCATCTGGAATTTTCACCACAATTTTTTGTTTTCCCCTGTTCACTTACTTGTCTGAACTTCCCTTGTTATGACTTTGAATCCACAGACACTGTTTTGGGTTGTTACCCTACTTTGCTGAAACGGCTATTACAAACATTAATTTTGCAAACACATGTATATATTCTCTTTTCAACTGGCACACATTGTAATGGCTTTATTAGCCGAGTTTCTAAAAATTTTCACGTTGTTTGCTGGTATATTTTACTGATTCAATTGCTTCCATAAAATGGTCTTCATTCTTTTGGTTTGATAATGGATGATTGCCAGGTTATTTTTGTCAATAAAATTACTATGTCATAGTCAAGTGCTCTTGGCTTCAAATAATCAATCTGGATGCTTCACTTCAATGAAGCATCACAAGCTTAAGGATTGCTTAATAATAGATTTGAAGTTTATAAAAATAAATATATGGATGATGGTAAACAGCTGTTTCCCATTTCATTAAAAGGAAAAAAATGAAAAGTAGGCATAATAATTGTAACAGAAGGGCTTCAAGTTAGGTAGTAGTTAGGGATTTTTATTTCTTCAGTCTTTTGTTAACAACAACATCAAAAAAGAAATGGTTTTGAAACTTTGTAAGGTTTAAGAGAATAGTCATGTTTCTCAAAGTTAAAATTTAGAGGCATGAAATAGAATAAGTGATTTATCTTCTGCTAATATCCAACTATATATATATATATTTCCACTATTTCTTTTTCTTCTCATTCCTAACATTTCAACTGAATTCTAATACCTTTCAATATGTTTCTAATAGCAATTTTGGTTTCTATAATTTTTCCTCTTCCATTTGTTCAACACATAATGTTAAATTGTCTTATTTATAAAGCATGTTAGACCATCCCACTGCTGTAAATATTTAAATACCTTTGTTCTGCATTTAAAATAAAATCCAAACCGCTCACCAAGGCCTACAAGATCCAATGCCATTTGTCCTTCATTTCACTAACTAATCACTCCCTCACTCAGTATATTCAAACCATTGAATTTCTTTACATTACTTACATTCATCAAATATCTTCATAGCTTAGTCTTTATAATCAGTGTTATGCCTGAACGTGCAACCCTCTCCCCTGGCCTTAGCATATCTGGCTGTTTCTCATGAGATGTATGCCAAAACACCACCTGTTTATATTTGGTGGTCATTCCAATCTAGCTAAGGCTGCTTTTTTTTTTTTCCTCTTGCTTTATTTCCTCTATGCAAATTAACACTGAAAAAATCATCATGTATTTAGGCATTCCTATGTGTACTCTTTTCTTTGCCAGTCCACAGGTGAGTGAGAGATGCTTAGTCATGTCCAGTTCTTTGCAACCCCATGGACTATAGCCTGCCATGCTCCTCTATTCATGAAATTCTACAGGCAAGAATACCGGAGTGGGTAGCCATTCCATCCTCCAGGGAAATCTTCACCCAGTGATCAAACCTCATGTGTGAATGTGTGAATCTCCCACATTTCAAACATAGTCTTTATTGTCTGAGCCACAAGGGAAGTCCCCAGGAGAGATGTTTTATCTCTTTTCACAACAGCATCCTCAGAACGTAAAACAAAGAGTAAACATAGCTAAATAGATGAACATATGTGGAAAGTCTCATATTTTTTTGAGCACCACTAGACGCAACAAACAAAAAGAGAAGGCATAATGTTTCATAAAAATAATTGTTAACACAGCTTTCATACTTTCAATTTCTTTGAAAGTCTAATTATTGAAGCCACTCTACTGTTACTTAATTTAGTACATGTACATTAACATTTTTTCCCCTGAAATGTTCTATATTACAAATATTAAAAGAATCTCTGTGGGCATTTGAGTGCAAACATTGTCTCTAATGGGACTACCCATGGAGAAAATTCTATAAATCTATGTGTAAAACAATATTAATTGTACCTGCCATGAAGCAAAAACAAAATAAATAGTAGCTGTTTCTGTAACAGAATAGCTAGTTTAATAGCTTGTACTAGATTTGCTGCTTTTTCATTTGAACACCTCTACATGGAAATGATAGCAATTAACTTAAACATCCCAGCTTCTGTGAACTGACTTTGTTTACTCTCATAGCTTTTCAGTTAAATAAAAATAAAAGTATAGCAGAATATCATCAAAGTAGATTTTTGTATGTACAGAATATCATCCAAATAGATTTTTGTGTACCAATAGTCTTCCCACAGTGGTTATATAATATTTATGTACACATAATGACACTTTATTATTCCACAAATAACAAATGTGTACAAAAGCATCTTATAAGTGTTCAAATAAACTATGATCAAAATATTACTGTGAAGTGTTATAAAATTATTGGATACATTTTGCTAGCTGGGAGCATACCCAAAACCAAATAATTTCAGAATTATCAGTGAGCACATGACCTTGATATATTTGCATAATCAACTGAAACTGCTTGCAAGCTGCTTCCAAATAAGAGGGGAAGAAACAGTAATATTCTATATAATTATTCTGTTCTTTTCTAAAAATTTTCATCAATCTCTGGAGGCTAGCAGTTATTTTTATCTATAAAATCATAACTTATATGACATCTAGAGAAGTGATGTTAATTAAGTTATTATGTGAAAATACTCATTGATGTGAAAGACTTTGAACAGTAAGGTGGCATGACCGAAGGAACAGCCGAGAACGTACACTCTGGGGAAGACAAGATCAGATAATTCGAAGACATTGTATATCTTTGTCACGATATAATGATTCCATCTTTGTGAATTTCTCTATTACTCAAATATTCTCAAAAAGGGATCAGTGGGCTTCCAAGGTGGTGCTAGTGGTAAAGAAGCCTTCTGCCAAAGCCGAGACCTAAGAGACGTGGGTTCATTCCCTGGGTCAGGAAAATTCACATCCCCCGGAGGAGGAAATGGCAACCTACTCCAGCATTCTTGCTGGGAGTATCCCATGAACAGAGAAGCCTGGCAGGGATAGTCCACTGGGTCACAAAGAGCCAGACACAACTGAAGCAACTTAGCACACATACATCAGCTCTCACGAGTAATCTCAGAACCATTCTTAGATGAGTGCCCTCTTAAAGAAATATTTCCTTGTATCTTAGCTCTTGTATGAGCTATGAGCCAATTCTCTTTCCTTAAAGTTACATCATTCATTTGTCCTTCCTTTCACTGTTTAATTCCTCTGATTATCCTCCACATGCCACTAAAGTCATTTGTGTTATCTCAGCTTTCTAAAATTCAAAAGTATTTTATTTCTTAGTTTTTATCCCAGGGTTATAAACCTTGATCTCATATTTTCATTAACTCTTATTTTGTAGAAATGTTTCCATACCATTAAGTGTTAACTAAAGGTTAACTACCACAAATCTATATACTCCACTGACATCTTTCTTCTTAGTTTCAGACTAACATATGCAGGGGTCAGATGGCTTCACCTACATATCTTTAAGGTGCCTTACTGTTCTTTTGTTGAAAACGTAACTCTTTTTTCCCTTTTTTTTCTTGCTTTCCCAATCTATTTCTAAGCCTAAGTTATCTACTTCAGCTGTATCATTAGTATCCCCAACTAGATGATGTGTTATAGTTTACATCAATTCATCTCTTATCTGGCCCTCTATTAGTTAGTCACTAACTTTAATTCTGACTTAGAAATAGTTCTTTAGACTTTAGCTCTTACCCCATTATATCTTGCGTCCTATTATATATATATAATATCAATATATTATTATATATTATTTTATACATTTTATATATATATATATATATATATAATTTAGCTTTATCCCATTGCTGTTATCATGAGGGCTTCCTAGGTGATTCAGAGGTAAAGAATCCCTCTGTCAATGCAAGAAATGTGAGTTTGATCCCTGGCTCAGGAAGATCTCCTAGAGTAAGAAATGGCAGCCCACTCCAGTATTCTTGCCTGAAAAATTTCATGGACAGAGGAGGCTACAGGAAGTCTACTGTCCACAGGGTCACAAAGAGTTGAACTTGACAAGCACCCACACTAGCACGAGATCCTTTTATGTGGACTACTGCCAAGGCTTTTTAATTGGATTTTCTGCCCATTGTTCTTACCTGTCCAAATCCAATTACTTTTATGATACAGAATGTAAATCAAATGTTACCCATAGTTTAAAGTCTTCAGGTAGCTAACTATTAGGTACAATATAAAGTCTAATTTCCTCCATATGATAATCAGGTCCTCCACACTTTGAACAGTTATCCACTTCAGTGCTATTTGCTGTGGTTTTCCATGTTCAAGTTCCAATTTAAAGAGTACAGTATACATTTTTCTTCACAAGAAAATATAGTGCACTAGTTAGAAATGCTTCATCAGAGGGTTACATTTAAGACATAAAACAGTTAAGGAGTATGTGTTGAGTGAAGGAGTAAGATGAGAATTCTTATGAGTTGGGAAATTTTATGTGTGTACAGATAAGAATGTGTGAGTTTACATAACTCAGAACTAAAAGTGCCATGACATAGGATGTATTGTCTATTTGTAGTTGGCTCTGTACAGGTCGTGTGACATATGTTTACATTTCTAAACAAATGGGGGAGAAGGAGGCTGTTTTTCAGTGTTCATTTTTGTATTTCCCCAGAATTCAGTTTGTCTTTTATGCCATGAAGTATTCACCTTAAGTGTTTGGAGAAAAACAGTTACATACAAAATAGTTATTTAAAAACTTTTTCTTTTCCCATTTCCCATTACTCCAGGGTTTCCTGGAGTACAGAATGCAACTATAGTCTACTCTTACTAGTAAAACAAATTGAATTTAACTTAAACAATATAAATGATTGTTTTTCTAGGTAGTAAATCTATGACATTTCTTCCTTATTTTCATTGTCTCATCTCTCTTTTAGCATTTTACATCTGCAAGACCATTAAAATCATTCACTTTAGACTAAGGAGAACTTGGGGAAACATCTAATATCCAATTATGTTATTTTACACTTCATCAAAAATATGAACTGTCCCAGCTTTGCAAAGCACTCATTAGGCATTCTGTGAGGCAAAGAAGTCCAAGAGAATAGGAAATTCTCTAACATCATGACCTCATGGCCTTTTCCAGACTTGTTTCTCCACTGATCTTCAGGTACCTCTGTCACTGACCACATAATCTGAACGTGCCAGGCCTCCCTGTCTGTGTGCTCTAGATTGAACCACTGCTTCAGCTTGCATATCCTGTAAGACCCTACGGGAAAACCCACATGAACTTTTTAGCCAACACAATGCTTCCAGTTTCTACAGGCAAATTCCAACTCGAATGCCAGTGAATCATTTGTTGGCTCCAAAACACCCACCCGTGCCAAATACCACACATTTAACCACAACATGTCTTAGAAACATTGTGTTTAAAACCCAAGTCAAGGGAGCGGATATATGTATACCTATGGTGACTGCAGCGATGAAATTAAAAGACACTTACTCCTTGGAAGGAAAGTTATGACCAACCTAGATAGCATATTCAAAAGCAGAGACATTACTTTGCTGACTAAGGTCCGTCTAGTCAAGGCTATGGTTTTTCCTGTGGTCATGTATGGATGTGAGAGTTGGACTGTGAAGAAAGCTGAGCACCGAAGAATTGATGCTTCTGAACTGTTGTGTTGGAGAAGACTCTTGTGAGTCCCTTGTACTGCAAGGAGATCCAACCAGTCCATTCTGAAGGAGATCAGCCCTGGGATNACCTAGATAGCATATTCAAAAGCAGAGACATTACTTTGCTGACTAAGGTCCGTCTAGTCAAGGCTATGGTTTTTCCTGTGGTCGTGTATGGATGTGAGAGTTGGACTGTGAAGAAAGCTGAGCACCGAAGAATTGATGCTTTTGAACTGTGGTGTTGGAGAAGACTCTTGAGAGTCCCTTGGACTGCAAGGAGATCCAACTGGTCCATTCTAAAGGAGATCAGCCCTGGGTGTTCTTTAGAAGGAATGATGCTAAAGCTGAATCTCCAGTACTTTGGCCACCTCATATGAAGAGCTGACTCATTGGAAAAGACTCTGATGCTGGGAAGGATTGGGGGCAGGAGGAGAAGGGGACAACAGAGGATGAGATGGCTGGATGGCATCACCGACTCGATGGACATGAGTTTGAGTGAACTCCAGGTGTTGGTGATGGACAGGGAAGGCTGGTGTGCTGCGAATCGGGTCGCAAAGAGTCGGACATGACTGAGAGACTGAACTGAACTGAACTGAACTGAACTGATGCATCCAATAGTATATACATGGGACGTTTTGAAGGAGGTAGCAATTATCTTCATTACCTCCACCATAGTTTGGCCCCAGGTAAATAACGGGTGAGGGTGGGCACAGCTCCACCCATCCACAGAAATTTGGCCTAAAGAATTACTGAGCATGGCCCCACCCATCAGAACAAGACCCAGTTTCCCCCTCAGTCAGTCTCTCCCATCAGGAAGCTTCCATAAGCTTCTTATCCTTCTTCATTAGAGAATAAGCAGAATGAAAACCACAGTCACAGAAAATTAAACAATCTGATCACATACCACAACCTTGTCGAACTCATTGGATAGGTCATGGTGGAGAGCTCTGACAAAATGTGGTCCACTGGAGAAGGGAATGGCAAATCACTTCAGTATTCTTGCCTTAAGAACCCCATGAATCGTATGAAAAGGCAAAAAAAGGGACACGGAAAGATGAGTCAGTGGGTGCCCAATGTGCTACTGGAGATAAGTGAAAAAAGAACTCCAGAAAGAATGAAGAGACAGAGCCAAAGAAAAAGCAACACCCAGTTGTGGATGTGACTGGTGATGGAAGCAAACTCTGATAGTTGTAAGGAGCAATATTGCATAGGAACCTGGGATGTTAAGTCCATGAATCAATGCAAATTGGAAGTGATAAAACAGGAAATGGCAATAGTGAACATCAACATTTTAGGAATTAGAGAACTAAAATGGACTGGAATGGGTGAATTTAACTCAGATGAACATTATATCTACTACTGTGGGCAAAAAGTCCTTAGATTAAATGGACTAACCATCATAGTGACCAAAATGGTCCCAAATGCAGTGCTTGGATGCAGTCTCAACAACAGAATGATCTCTGTTCATTTCCAAGGCAAATCATTCAATATTACAGTAATCCACGTCTATGCCCCGACAAGTCTATGATGACCTATAAGACCTTCTAGAAATAACACCAAAAAAGATATCCTTTTCATTATAGGGGACTAGAATGCAAAAGTAAGAAGTCAAGAAACACCTGTAGTAACAGGCAAATTTGGCCTTGAAATACAGGAAGCAAGGCAAAGGCTAATAGAGTTTTGCTAAGATAATGCACTGGTGAAAGGAAACACCATCTGCCAACCACACAAGAGACGACTCTACACATGTACATCATCAGATGGTCAAGACTGAAATCAGATTAATTATATTCTTTGCAGCCAAAGATGGAGAAGTTCTATATAGTCAGCAAAAACAAGACTGGGAGTTGACTGTGAATTCAGGTCAGGGCTCAGGTCATGAATTATTTATTGCCAAATTCAGACTGAAATTGAAAAAAGTAGAGAAAACCACTACACCATTCAGGTATGACCTAAATCAAATCCCTTACAATTATACAGTGGAAGTGAGAAATACATTCAAGGGACTAGATCTGATAGACAGAGTCCCTGGTGAACTATGGACGGAGATTCATGACATTGTACAGGAGACAGGGGTCATGATCATCCCCAAGAAAAGGAAATCCAAAAAAGCAAAATGACTGTTTGAAGAGGCCTTACAAATAGCTGTGAAAAGAAGAGAAGTTTAAAGCTAAGGAGAAAAGGAAAGATATACTCACTTGAAACAGAGTTCCAAAGAATAGCAAGGAGAGATAAGAAAGCCTTCCTCAGAGATCACTGCAAAGAAATAAAGGAAAGCGATAAAATGGGAAAGACTAGAGATCTCTTCAAGAAAATTAGAGATACCAAGGGAACATTTCATGCAAAGATNCTTGAAACAGAGTTCCAAAGAATAGCAAGGAGAGATAAGAAAGCCTTCCTCAGAGATCACTGCAAAGAAATAAAGGAAAGCGATAAAATGGGAAAGACTAGAGATCTCTTCAAGAAAATTAGAGATACCAAGGGAACATTTCATGCAAAGATGGGCACAATAAAGTACATAAATGGTATGGACCTAATAGAAGCAAAAATATTAAGAAGAGGTGGAAAGAATACACAGAAAAGCTATACAAAAAAGATCTTTACAACCAGATCATTGCAATGGTATGATCATTCACCTAGGGACAGACATCCTGGAATTTGAAGGCAAGTGGGCCTGAGGAAGCATGACTATGAACAAAGCTAGTGGAGGTGAGGGAATTCAAGTCAAACTATTTCAAATCCTAAAAGATGATGCTATGAAAGTGCTGCACTCAATATGCCAACAAATTTGGAAAACTCATCAGTGGCCGCAAGATTGGAAAAGGTCAGTTTTCATTCGAATCCCAAAGAAAGGCAATGCCAAAGAATACTCAAACTACCGCACTGTTGCACTCATCTCACATGGTGGCAACGTAACACTCAAAATTTTCCAAGCCAGGCTTCAACAGTACATGAACCATGAAATTCCAGATGTTCAAGCTGGATTTAGGAAAGGCAGAGTAACCAGAGATCAAATTGCCAACATCAACATTCCTTGGATCATTAGAGAGCAAGAGAGCTCCAGAAAAACACCAATTTCTGCTTTATTGACTATGCCAAAGCCTTTGACTGTGTAGATCAAAACAATCTGTGGAAAATTCTAAAAGAGATTGGGATACCAGACCACCTGAGCAGCCTCTTGAGAAATCCGTGTGTATGTCAGGAAGCAACAGCTAGAACTGAACATGGAAAAACAGATTGTTTCCAAATTATGAAAGGAGTATGTCAAGGCTGTATATTATCATCCTGCTTATTTAACTTAAATGAAGAATTCATCATGAGAAATGCTGGACTGAATGAGGCACAAGCTAGAATCAAGACTGCTGGGAGAAATACCAATAACCTTAGATATGCAGATGACACCCCCCTACGGCAGAAAGTGAAGAACTAAAGAGCCTCTTGATGAATGTGAAAAAGGAGAGTGAAAAAGTTGACTTAAAACTCAACATTCAGAAAATTAACATCATAGCATCTGATTCCACCAGTCATGACAAATAGAGTGGGAAACAATGGAAACTGGCAAACTATTTTGGAGGGGCTCCAAAATCACTGCAGATGGTCACTGCAGCCATGAAATTAAAATACGCTTGGAAGAAAAGTTATGATCAACCTAGACAGCATATTAAAAAGTAGAGACATTACTATGCCAACAAAAGTCCATATAGTCAAAGCTATGGTTTTTCTAGTATTCATGTATGGATGTGAGAGTTGAACTATAAAGAAAGCTGAGCACCAAAGAACTGATGCTTTTGATCTTTGGTGTTGGAGAAGACTTTTGAGAGTCCCTTGAACTACAAGGAGATCCAATCAGTCCATCCTAAAGGAAATCACTCCTGAATATTCATTGGAAGGACTCATGTTGAAGGTGAAATTCCAATACTTTGGCCACCTGATGTGAAGAACTGACTCACTAGAAAAGAACCTGATGCTAGGAAAGATTGAAGGCAGGAGGAGTAGGGGACCTCAGAGGATGACATGGTTAGAAGGCCTCACCGACTCAATGGACATGACTTTGAGTAAACTTCCAGAATTGGTGGTGGACAGGGATGCCTGGCGTGCTGCAGTCCATGGGGTCACAAATAATCTAATACAATTGAGTGACTGAACTGATCTGAACTGATGCATCCAATATAGGAGCACCTCAATATGTAAAGCAAATGCTAACAATTATTAAAGGGGAAATTGACAGTAACACAATAATAGTGGGGGACTTTAACACCTCACTCACAAAAATGGACAGATTCTCCAGACAGAAAATTAATAAAGAAACACAAATCTTAAAGGACATATTGGATGAGATAGACCTAAATGTATATGAAACACTTTTTTTTTTTTTAATCAAGGGCACATGGAATATTTTTCAAGATAGATCACATTTTGCATCACAAATCGATCCTCGGTAAATTTAAGAAAATTGAAATTGTATCATCCAATTTCTGACCACAACACTATAAGATTAGATTTCAATTATAGGAAACAACTGTATAAAACACAAACACATGGAGGATAAACAGCAGATTTCTATGTTGCTAAGATATTACTGAAGAAATCAAATGAGAATATTTTTTAATGCCTAGGAAAAAAATCACAACAAAAATTCACCAAGTGAAAATCTGTGAGCTCCAGTAAAATCAGTGCCAAGAGGGAAGTTTATAGGAATGCAAGCACATCTCAAAAAATGAAATAAATAAATAACAACCTAACCTTACACCTAAAACAGCTAAAAAAGATTTTTTTTAAGTTAGTAAAAGGAAAGAAATCATAAATATCCAAGCAGGAATAAATGAAAAAAGATATGAAAGAAACAATAGCAAATATCAATAAAACTAAAGTCTGATTCTTTGAAAAGACAGACAAAACTGACAAGCCATTAGCCATAATTATCGAAAAAAAAGGGAGAAGATACAAATCAATAAAATTGCAAAAAAAAAAGTTACAACAAACAATGCAAAAATGAAAAGGATCATAAGAGAGTACTATGAACAAATATATGCCAATAAATTGGATAACCTGGAAGATATGGACAAATTCTTAGAAAAATGCAAGCTTCCAAGACTGAACCAGGAAGAATTAGAAAATATGAACAGACAAATCATAATCACTGAAATTGAAACTATGATTAAAAATCTATCAACAAACAAAAGTCTAGGAGAAGTTGGCTTCACACATAAATCCTTTCAATGTTTAGAGAAGAGCTAACACCAATCCTGTGCAAACTGTTCGAAAAATTGAAGAGGGAGGAAAACTCCCAAACTTATTCTACAAGGTCACCATCACCTTCATATCAAAACCAGAAAAATACACCTCACCAAAAGAAAATTGCAGGTCAATATCATAGATGAACATAGATGCAAAAATGCTCAATAAAGCTCCAGTGAAGATCCAATACTTTAAAAGATTCATACACCATGATCGGTGGGGTTTACTCCAGGGATGCAATAATTCTTCAATATTTGCTAATCGGTCAATGTGATGCACCATATTAACAAAATGAAAGACAAAAGTCATATGATCATCTCAATAGATGCAGAAAAACTTTCTACGAAATACAACAATCATTTATGATTAAAAAAAAAAAACTCTCCAGGAAATTAGCATAGAGGTGATCTACCTCAATATAATAAAGGCCATATATATCTATTGCTTTTATTAATTTATTTATTTTTAATGGAAGAATAGTTGCCTTGCAGTATTGTGTTTGTTTCTGCCATACATCAACATGAATCAGTCATCGGTATACATATGTCCCCACCCTCTTGAAACTGGCTTCCACCTCCCACTCCTTGTCACCCTCTAGATTGTCACAAAGCACTGAATTTGAGTTTCTTGCATCATACAGCAAATTCCAACTATTTTACATACAGTAATGTATATGTTTTAATGCTACTCTCTCAATTCATCCCACCCTCTCTTTCCCCCACCATGTCCACAGTCTGTTCTCTAGGTCTGTGTCTCCACTGCTGTCCTGCAAATAGGTTCATCAGTACTGTCTTTCTAGATTCCATATATGTATTTTAAAATATGATATTTTTCTCCTTAACTTCACTCTGTACAATAGCCTTGAGGTTAATCCACCTCAATAGAACTAACTCAAATGCAATCCTTTTTATGGCTGAGTAATAGTCCATTGTATATATGTACCACAACTTCTTTACTTCATCTGTCAATAAACATCTAAGTTGCTTCCATGTTCTAGCTTTGATAAATATTGTAATACAATGAACATTAGGGTACATATTTTATTTTTAATTATGATTTCTTCAGGGTATATGTCTGAAAGGTTGTTGTTCAATTACGACGCCAGGATTCTTGGCCCCTGGAGGAGAAGAATTCAATCCGGGGCCAGAGATGAGACTTGATCACTCAGAGCTTTTCTGTAATAAAGTTTTATTAAAGTATAAAGGAGATAGAGAAAGCTTCTGACATAGGCATCAGAAGGGGGCAGAAAGAGTACCCCCCTGCTAGTCTTTAGCTGGATGTTATATAGTCACCAGCAGTCTGTTAATAAAAGAAAGGAATGTCTCAAAACTTAGAATGGCACCAGGCCCCTCACCCATAAGATGTATTTTGGGATAACCTTGGCTCCAAATGGTTTATCTCGGGCCATAAAATGATTAACTTGAATCTTGAAGAAGAGCAGATCACCATACAAATAGTTTCATTTACATAGATTAGAGGAATATTGGAGTATAACATACAGCTGAACCGACTTGAAGACAGAGTTTGGGGTAAATGCATAGTACATTAGCATAGCTTAAGGTAAACATTTCCATAAGAAAAAGGCATTGGTTAACTTCAGGTGAAACCAGGTATCATTATGGCAACACAGAATTTTAAGAGAAACCTTTTAAATTTGTATAGAGAAGGAAAAAATATCGCTAGTTTCCTCCTGCCGCTTAAGAGAGATAAAAAGTCTGACACTTGGAGGCTAATTCCTCTGTCTGGAGACCCCTGGCCTTCCTGCCTGTCACCCTCTCATGTCCAGTAGTGGGATTGTGGACCATATTGTAGCTTTATTCATGGTTATTTAAGAAATCTCCATACTATTTTCCACAGTGGATGTATCAATTTACATTGCCACCAACAGTGGAAGAAGGTTCCCTTTTCACCACATCCTCTATGGCATTTATTGTTTGTATATTTTTGATGATGGTCTTTCTGAGTGAAGTGAGGTGATACCTCAATGTAGTTTTTATTTCCTTTTCTCTAATAATGAGCCATGTTGAGCATCTATTCATGTGTCTGTTAGCCATTTGTACATCTTTTTAAATTTTTTTTTTATTTTTTTTAAATTACTTTTAATTTTTATTTTTACTTTATTTTACTTTACAGTACTGTATTGGTTTTGGCATACATTGACATCAATCCATCAAGAGTGTACATTAATTCCCAAACATGAACCGCCCCCCACCTCCCACCCCACATCATCCCTCCGGATCATCCCCATCCACCAGCCCCAAACATCCTGCATCAAACATAGACTGGCGATTCGTTTCTTACATGATAGTATACATATATCAATGCTATTCTCCCAAATCATCCCATCCTCTCCCTCTCCCTCTCCCTCAGAGTCCAAAAGTCTGCTCTACACATCTGTGTCTCTTTTGCTGTCTTGCATACAGGGTCCTCATTACCATCTTTCTAAATTCCATATATATGTGTTAGTATACTGTATTGGTGTTTTTCTTTCTGGCTTACTTCTAATGCCTGACACTTGCAGGCTATTTCCTCCGTTTGGAGACCCCTGGCCTTCCTGCCTGTTACCCTCTCAGACCCAGATCCAAGCACAGTTGAGGGATGGGGTTTTCTACGTGTCTTCCTTGGTTGTGCTTTCTGTCCTCTCAGACTTTCACCATTGCAGCCACAATGAGTTAGGAGGACCAAAAAAGCTGGAGCAGTGCTGTTGGGGGCAGGGTACACTATAGTGATTTCAAAGTGGGGTCTCCAGACCAACCATATCAACATCACCTAATGAATCCTTAAGACTAAAGTGGGCCCTAACAATCTGTATTCTAGAAACCTTCCAATTAATTTAAAAGTGTGTTTATTTATTTATTTTTGGCTGTGATAAGTCTTCATTGCTGCACACAGGCATTCTCTAGTTGTGGTGAGTGGGGAATATGCTCTAGCTGCGATGTGTGAGCATCTCATTTTGGCAGCTTCTCTTGTTGCACAGCATGGGCTCTAGGCTTGCGGGCTTTAGTGATTGTGTCACATGGGCATAAGATTTTGGTGAAGGTGGAGATCAATGCAATCAAGGCTTACTTTACAAAAGGTTTTCTGATAGTCACCAGGGGCTGATGTCACCATGAAAGCTTTTCGAGATATGAGGAGATGAAAGGACTGGGATCGTGAAATCAGTTCCTGAAAATATCTAACTATCTAAAGACCTGCTCACTCTGCACCCTGAACTGCCTTCAGGGCATGTTGAGGGTCAAGAGCTGCAGCAGCACAGGATTCAGTCTCTGCAGAGGCAGGTGGCAAAGGCTCTTGGCAAACGCCAATTTGTAGTTGATAGTCATTTGGGAGCTTCTTAGAAATGTGCAATCTCGAGCCCCACTCTCCTGAGATTCTAATGTAATTGGGCTGGGAGAAAAGAGCCTAATTATTAGTAATTTTAAAAGCTCCTCAAATGATTCTAATTGTGCATTGGTATTGCTTTGGACCAAATGTTTATATCCCCTCAAAATTCATATGTTGAAATCCTATTAATAATACCTAGTGTAATGGTATTTGGACATGGGGCTTTGGGGAAATAAGCAGGGTTAGATTAAGTCATAAGGGTGGAGCCCTGATGATGAAATCAGTGCCCTTATAAAAAGAGGAGGAGTCAGGAGATCTCTCTCTCTCTTTCCCTGTTCAAACACACCAAGAAGGATATAACATGCCATGTGAGGACATAACCAAGAAGAGATCTCTCACCAAGAAGTCCACCATGCTGGCACTCTGATCTTCCAGCCACTAGAACTGTGAGAAATCCATGTTTAGGCCATCCAGTCGGGGAAGGCAATGGCACCCCACCCCAGTACTCTTGCCTGGAAAATCCAATGGACGGAGGAGCCTGGTGGGCTGCAGTCCATGGGGTCGCTAACAGTTGGACAGACTGAGCGACTTCACTTTCACGTTTCTCTTTCATGCATTGGAGAAGGAAATGGCAACCCACTCCAGTATTCTTGCCTGGAGAATCCCAGGGACGGGGGAGCCTGGTGGGCTGCCGTCTATGGGGTCACACAGAGTCAGACACGACTGAAGTGACTTAGCAGCAGTAGCAGCAGGCCACCCAGTCTATGGTATTTTGTTACAGTAGTCAAACTGACTGAGGAATGCCTCTAGAATTAAGAATTACTGCTCTAAGGAAGAAATTGTTAAGTGTATTTTATGTTTTTTTGTGGGGGAGAAAAGGTAGTCCCTTCCATACAGATATTAAAAGATCTAAATGATTTTCCTTTGCAGATTTACTGGAGCTCAGTTAGAAGAGTTCAGTTATCACAGCTTTTTCTCAAAAGGCATAGGTTTCCGAGTTTCAGCGCTAGATGATGACTCTAGCTCAAGTGTTATAAATAGCTGAACATCATTCAGTGAAAATTTCAGGTTCCTATAAGGGAATGAAGCAAAGAACTAAGATCTAGCTACTACCCATGGCCATGAAAAACCAAAATGAGGAATAAGAAAAGGAGGGTCTGGCAGTCTAACTCCAACTCCAACCCAGCGCAGGATCACTGGCCCAAAGGCTGCAACCAAGGAGAAAGGTGGGCAGGTCCCACCATGAGAAGTGACGGGACTCAGTCTGGACTTTGCCTGAGGCCCAGCTGAGTTTAGCCAGCAGAGAGGCCAGCTCAGGGAAGAGGAGAAGGCAATGTTTGGAGAGTGTTAGGACTGTGCTTGCCAACTGGATGACCATCAGGATTGACCTGCAGCTTTCCCAAGAAACACCAGCATCCTGTTCATTCAGGTTAACTAACTGGCTGGCTGTATATGTGACATCTTTAGAAAGCTCCAGCTCTGTGGGTTTGTAAACAGCTGTTTCCACTTAAGGCTGCTTCCACTGTCTTATAACACTTAGGGTGACTGGCATTTATGTTTTGGGGTGTTAAATTTTAAATTTCCTGAATACTTGTCTTCTTTGGATGGTGCAAGGCAGTGAGTTGGATTTTAATATCCCAAACCACTACTGAGACCTCAGGCAGGCTTATTTCTCATGGAATAAATGCAGGGAACATGAAGGCCTAAACAAGATCATAACAGTATGACTACTAGATCATTTATTCCTACCCAATACATATTCCTTGTAATACTTGTCTTCTTTGGATGGTGCAAGGCAGTGAGTTGGATTTTAATATCCAAAACCACTACTGAGACCTCAGGCAGGCTTATTTCTCATGGAATAAATGCAGGGAACATGAAGGCCTAAACAAGATCATAACAGTATGACTACTAGATCATTTATTCCTACCCAATACATATTCCTTGAGGCCTCTTAGGTAGTAGACATTGAATTAAATATAAAACTTCCTAAGGCATGGTCCTTACATTTAGGAAAAGAGTCAGTAAAAGCTAAAACAATATTAAGAACAACATAAAAGAAGTTGGAGAAGAATATTATAAGAAAAGAATATTATACAGAAAAGAGTTACAGTAAAAAGAACACAGAACCACAAGCCAGGGTATCTAATATGAATTCCATCTTTGTTATTATCTCAGTATATATCTTAACTTTTTTTCTGCGTTAAATAGACTTATTACCACCATTTAAAAAAATCTCCCAAGGTCATCTTGAGAACCAAATAAGATCATGGATGTGAAATCATTAGTGAAATACAGAATTTCAATCATCATATTGTCATACTTTGCTTAGGCAGTTCTGTACAAATCACTTGCAAGTCAATATTTTAGTTATTTTTAATTACTATAAAATAAGGGAGTTCCTGGCCAAGAGGCTGAAGAGTTGAGACTTCTGGGTTCTCCAGAGCGTCTTTGATAACTGCATTCAGCAGGAGTGCTTTCATGGAAGGATGCAGGCACCACTGGGTCCAGTAATCATAACCTGGGTTACTGCCTTTGGTTACTTGGTGTGTTGTAGGATTGCTTAACAGGGAAGGTACTGTGTTCTTTCCTTTTCCTTTATATATATAAGTAGAGAAAATTTTAATTAGTAAAGCAACAGAGGTAACTGGTCATTAAAAACTGGATCTCAAAGCAAGGATCACTTGGGGGTACTGGTTAAAAATTTAGACCTCTGCAGAGCCAACTCACTGGAAAAGACCCTGATGCTGAAAAGAAAGATTGAGGGCAAGAAGAGAAGGGGGCGACAGAGGATGAGATGGTTGGATGGCATTACTGACTCAGTGGACATGAGTTTGCTCAAACTCATGGAAATAGTGAAGGACAGGGAAGCCTGGCAAGCTGCAGTCCAAGAGGTTGCAAAGAGTCGGACACGATTTAGCAGCTGAACAACAACAATCACATCCAGAACAAATTTATCAAGTGGATGGAGCTGTAATAGGAATGTGATTATCAGACGAGTTTCAGGACATTATGGCACATGCTAAATCTTCAGAAGCACTGACTTGGAGAAAACTTTTCAAGTTCATTTAATAGTTTTATCTAGTTCACATGGCCTGGGAAGTAGGGACATCTACTTTCTAAACATGAAAATATTAAAGCAGCCATGGGTGCTTAAAATGATACTCATGTTTAGCTTTATTTAACTTGCAGTTAGGTATGTTTGCTAAGATGACTGAATTCAATTTCCAAACTAGGGGTCACAGCTTCGGGGACTAGAAAAGGTCTGAAATTTTCTTCTGCTTGCACAATTTCATGGATGCTGATAGACAGGCAGCTGCTGGGGCAGAGACTGTGAGACGGAGAGTTTATTCTGGATTATCCTGGTAGGCCTGTCCTAATCACAAGGATCCTTTCAATGGGAACAAACTTTCCTGGCTGGGGTCAGAGAAAAGGATGTGAGGATGGAATCAGGGCCAGTGAGATGCTACCTTGCTAGCTTTGAAGATGGAGGAAGGGAACCATAAGCCTGGGAAAGTGTTCAGCCTTTAGAAGCTGAGAAAGGCAGGGCGATGAGTTCTTCCCTGGAGTGTTCAGAAGGAACACAGCCCTAACTGACATCTTGATGTTAGCTCAGTCAGATCTCCATTGGTCTTCTGACCTCTAGAACCATAAGGTAATACATATTTGCTGCTGTAAGTCACTAACTTTGTGGTAATTTTTTAAACAGCAGCAATAGAAAACGAATACAAGCAGTAGCCAGATTATCAGCATTTTGGTGCCAGTTTTCCCAAGCCCCAATTCCCAAAGAGCAATGCAGAGAAAGCTAGGGGATACTTGCCCACATGGTGGGATTGCCCTACAGTAGGGAAATCGTGAGTTTAGGAAGCTTGAATCATTTGTAATGAGAAGCAAGCATGCCTGTCCTTTGCTTCAGAGAGACACATTATCTCTGTATCTCAGTGTTGTTTGCTTTACAAACATCCTTGAAAAGATTGTCCACAAAAAAAGGATAGTTGGTGTCTCACTTGCAAGATACACAGAAACACCAAAGACCCATAGAGAATTGCTCCCCAACACAAGGTACCATCCAAATTCATTACTCAAGTATTGCCGAGATATCATAGTATTCATAATTCAAACTGAGGGACTTTGTGGTCTTTAGCATGAAAATAGGTGATCAAGGTTGGTACTGCTGTAGAAAAAAAATGTCTGTTAATGAGATTTAAAAAAAATCAAAGTCATTATTATAAAACCAAACTTAATATGAGCATATGCCAGGTTCATTATATTTATAATATCAAACACAGAGACACAGACACAAATATACCATCACTACTTATTGCTAGTCTGGAATTTTTGGACTGAAACACTTTTCCATTTGAAACAATTATTTTTATTGTGGAATTTTTTAATAATGTGAAGTTTTTTTAATAGTCTCACTGTCAGAGTATAGCAAAAGCAGACTGTGCTTTTTAGATAAGATTTATTTTTCTATGAAACTTAGAAATAGGCTTTTTATTGGAATCTTGCTGAAATTGATCAAAGTTGCAAAGGGATGAGTATGAATTGCATTTTCCAGTAAAAGCAGCTGAAAATGCCAGTGTACGATAAACTTTCTTGTCCTGCTCAAGTTGATAGGATAAATTAAACCTAATTACTCATTTAAAAGAACTAGTTCACATCTTCTAGCTATTATTAAGTGAAATAGTATCTGTAAATGAAGAAATATTTTCAACAGCAGTAGAAAGCATACTGGGTCCCACAGTCTGCCTCATAAACATTTTAGTCACCATGGTTACCATGACGATCTCTAAGTCACGAGGCCCTCCATCCTGCTCTGTTAAGCCTATGTGTGTGAAATCCCTTCTATGTCTCCTTTCAAAATCTACTCCTTTATCCAGGTCTGCTCCTGGGGATGTCCAGTAAGCGCCATGCCCTCTAGGAATTTAGGAGAAAACTTTCATTCGCTCCTGAGTCTCTCTGAAGACTAAAATAATACTCAAGAGGGCAGTTTAAGGAATGACCCTTTGTCCCTTTAGAAAAGATTAAAAGGGCTGTGCTTCTGAAATTTAGTTCAGATAACTGCACCCCTCCCCCATCCCCACTGTGCTGGTTAAGCTGTTGGCTCTCAACCTCAAGCCTATCCCTCTGTCCACTGCTCTCCTATGGAGACTGCAGAGCGCACCTCTGCTGTTCTAGCTGCTTCCTGTTAGACTTTACCAATAACGAGTGCTGTCAGGAGACTGCATGGCTCAAAAGGGAAGGAAGGGAGAAGGTTAGAGGAGGAGGAAGGGCCAGTGCTGGGGGAACCCACCTTCAAGCCTCTAAGTTTTAATATTACAACCTCTTTCTTTTGTTCCCCAGCCATAAGGAAGGTGGCTACTGTCTGTATTTCCTACCTCTCTGATGTCTGAGTCCCCTTTTGGCCTTTTCAGCTCTCTAATAAATTTTAAAAAATGATTCTTTAAATTCTTCCTTTTAATCGCTTCTCTGTCTTTCAGCTAAGATCAAGTGTAAATTCTTTCTTTTAAAATAATTGGTGTACGTCTGTGTTCTGACTTGATCCTGACTTATATTGATACAACTTCCAAAATTCACATGAAACATCCCAGAGTTAACCATGGGCAGGAACACAGAAAATCTTGAGCGAAATGGATTTCAGATCACACAACTCTTCTACACTTCATAGATTGACTGATGTTTGATACAATGTTGCTGTACATCTGAAACTAACACTTTAAATCAACTATACTTAAATTTTAAAAATATGTGTTTTATGGTTGTTGGCTGTAATGTATAAGAAATATTAGGAGAAGCTTGTTGATAGTGTTTGTCACAAATCGGGATATCCAAAAGCAGATACTGAGAGGTTTTCCATGTAAGGTATTTATTCGTTATCAACACCTGTGAACAGGGGTGGAGATGGGTTAAGATTAGGCAAAGGGAGAAGTTGGATTGTACTGCAGTCCCAACAAAGCCTTGGACAATCCCAAAACACTGCCTGGAATGTACATGGCTCATTAGGATTGTCGCCCAGTGGGCTGAAAAGCCTTGGTCAGTCATTAGATGCAGAACTCTGCCATAATCAATACTTGGATATGAGTTACCCTGAATAATAGGCATTCTCTTGTGGCTCTCTGTAGCTGAGGTAAAATCTGAGGGAGCTAACACCTGAGGAAATAAGTTCTTCCTTCAAGGGACACTTGGGTGTTGACTCCTTGTGTCCACCTTGTTTAAATCTGCATCCTTACTGATTTTTTCTTTTACTTGTGTTAAGTTTATTCCGTGTGTTTTCAAGCTCTATTATTAGGTGTATCTTTGTTGATGAAACGTTCCTTTTACCATTATAAATTGAACCTTTAATCTTTGATAACAGTTCTTTTCTTGGGATCTACTTTGCAAATAAAACTATGTCTTTCTTATACCTAAATATTCTGTGGTACCTTTTTTTCAATTTTTGGATTTCAACCAGCCTCTGTCTTCAAATTTAAAATGTGTTGTTTGAAAACACACCATGTAGTTTTGTCTTCATCTTTTAATCAGTCTGCCAATTGATCTTTTGAGTTTTTAGACCACTGAGAATTAATGAAGTGATTGATATAGTTGAATTTTGAGTCTAGCATTTACTATTTGTTTTCTATGTGCCCTCTCTATTGTTTCTTCCTTTCTTTTTTGATTAACCGAATATGTTCTTAGTGAGCCACATGTCCCCTCTATTGGTATGCATAAATGCTTGCTTTAGTAAAAAATTATCTTATCATAGACTATTTTAAATTCACAGTTATAAAAAAACTTACACTAGTATAATTCCATTTATACCCTCTGTAATACGTTGACCTGATCATTTTTTTACTATGCCAGACTCTGTGTATGAAAAATTGTAAAGGTCCCCTGGAACATACTGTATTTTTTCAGGAGAGTTAACCATATTTTCAGAGAGGAAGAAAGAGTAAAGGCAGATTACCCTAATCTAATCAGAGGCCAAACTTACTGAAACACTGTAAGTTTCTAATTTTCCTGAGGTTCCATCTCTCTCTGCTTTTTTTTGGAGCGTTGCCCACTGGGGATCCCAACTTAGAAGCCAGTGGGTTTACTGGGGGAGGGTCCCTTTTTCTGTCTTAAATTCCAATTCTGCCCAGTCAGCACTATGAGACTGATAGAAACTTTGCACTGCTTTTCTTCAGTGAGACATGATGTAGTTTTCAAAGATGACCATACCAATACATCTCATCCCATTTGTTTTTCTTGCAATTTAGTGCTGACATTAAGAGGTAAAATTCATCTTATTTGAATCTGGATGAGTCTGCTTCTATGGTAGAAGTGATATTGTGTCACTTTCGTAACTAAATCATCAAAGGCAACATGGCTTCCTTTCACCTGGTCCTTTTGGGATATTCTTCCACAGCTGCCATGTTGTGACAAAGCCAAAAAGTCACATAGAAAGTGTTTGGGTCACAGTTCCCTCAGGGGACCCAGACCAGAGCCAGTATCAACTGCCAGACATGTAAGTGGTGAGGAAGTGAAGTCACATACGATTCCAGCCTCAGGTGACAATGAATAGTAATGACAGAATCTGTTGTTTCCAAGCCTTGCCTAAATAGTAGCATCATGAGTAAATCAATATTGCTATTGTTTTAAGCCTATGATTTTGGGGGTGCTTTGTTACGCAGAAACAGATCATTTAAACATGCAACATTTTGTTTAGGTTTTTAGCTGCTTACGAGGTCTGAACAAATACCTAAATGGAATGCTGTCGAGCGCTGGGGGGGTCACTGCTCTGTTCCCTTTTCACCAGGATCTCAGCCCCATAAATCCTGGTTGCTTCATAAATCTTGAATTTCAGTCTTTGTTTCTTAAGCCCCAAGAGGTTGCCAGACTCTTTGTTGGCTTCTCTGCTTCCTTTTTGGGGGTGAGGTGGGGGAGGGGTTGTAGCCCAAACTTCAGGATTTTGATTTTTTTTCCAGGTCTATTGAGGCACACACATATATATATTTACCCCTGCTTCTTCATCATAGCCTTCTGACAGAATTCTCAGCCTTTCACCCAGTGCCAAGACGTGGCACACATCCAATGAGGGATAGGAGCTTATAAAATGTTGGCTTACCTCTCTGCACTTCCCTTCACTAAGTGATTTTAGCACCTTAATGAGCAACCCACTCCAGTATTCTTGCCTGGGAAATCCCATGGACTGTAGCCCACCGGGCTCCTCTGTCCATGGGATTGCAAAGAGTCAGACATGACTGAGCAACTAACCTTTTCTAATGAATATTTCTTACGAATTTTTCATTTTTTTCTGCCAATGGCAACGTTGGTCTCTGACAATTACCCTATCAAAGATAAAAGTGGAAGCTCATATTGCATTTTTAAAGATCTCCCTAGTGTAACTGTAAAAAATGGATTTGAAGAAGACCAACTTGGAGTAAGAAGCAGTACTAGAAAAATTCATCAAGATTACTGAATGAATGATTAGAGCTTATAATTTTCAGGGTTTGGTATAAGAAAAATGAAAATATTTGGGAGCCTTGTAGGATTCTTGCAAGGAACACTGAGGTACAGGCTAGGGTCTTTCACTATAGTGAATAATATGGGGTTGGCCAGAAAGTTCATCTGGGTTTTTCTGCACCATATTATAGAAATATCAATGAAGTTCCTGGCCAACCCAATATTTCACAATCAGGGCTGATATACAGAGTTACTATGCTAAATGTGGAACTTGGTATGTTTGAAGTGTCATTAGAATACCTAGTTGAAGATGGCCAATTAAGAGTGGATTGAGAATGCAGAAAAGAAACTTTGACTAGAGACAGAAAGATAATTGGGAGACTGTAGAATATCAATATCATTTTAACACACAAAGTGGATTAAAATCACCCAAGAGAAGTACCTAGAGAGAAGAAAACAGATAAGCCTTGGATAGAACTAACTTGCTTCAGCACTCTTTGGAAGAAAATAAGATGAAATAAAACCACAAGCATCAATTTCATGGTTTTACTTCTCTTAATTTACTCACATTGCTTTGCTTCTCCAATACAGATTTAGATGAATGTTACCCAAACTGTAGGATACCCTTTTTTAAATGAAAAGAGGAAAAAGAACCTAAAAAGTGATATGAGTCAAAGGAAAAAGGAAGAGTTTCCTGTGGCTCTCAATTTTAAACAATATAAACTGGCTGAAATAACTTGGATAAACCATTACATGCCCATATTACAAGCCATGCTTATACTCTTGATTGACAGGGGAAATCAAACACTCCAGAAAATACACAACCATAATTTCAGTAGATTCATTTCAGAAAAGCAAAGCTAAGTTAATAGAAAGTTCATGAAATATAGATGAAGCAACAGAAGCAAATACAGGAAGAATGTGTGATATTATATAAAAAAAAGAAGTATATCAGTTATCAAAAAAATTAAAACTTTTTGAGAAATAACAACACAGAATACATTCTTCTGTGGATCCCACAGCCTCAACCATGTGCTTTTACTTGCCTGATGAAAAATGCAGTAAATTCTATTTTAATTCTATTCATATTGAGAGATAGTTATTCAACATTATAAAGATGAAACTACCATTTCCTCAAAAAAAAAAAGATAAAAGTAATCAAATTAGTGCATGGTAAATGAAAAAGTATGGAAATACACAGTGTACTATGGACATCTTCTTTTGTTAACCGATTATCCATTGCTCCTTCTTTGGACAATATAATCTTCATTTTCCTTTAGACAACTAAATCTGCTCACATACCTCTTTCTGGAATTTGTTGGGCTTACACTGGCTTTAGAGACAAGTAAGTATCTAGGCTGGCCTACATCTTCCCTGTCACAGCTTTTGGTTCAGGAATTCTCATAACCAAAAAAGAGAGTCAACTACATAGTTTGGTTGGAACACCAGGAAAGAATAATTTCCACTGAGGCTACAAACTGGGAATATGTAAGCCTGGAGTGATTTGTCTTCATTTGTTATGGACCCTAAATGGCAACCCACTCCAGTACTCTTGCCTGAAAAATCCCATGGACAGAGGAGCCTGGTAGGCTACAGTCCACGGGGTTGCAAAGAGTCGGACACAACTGAATGACTTCACTCACATCCCAATTACCCAGAACGGTCCTGGCTTACAACTGTGATCCCAGTATACTTACTGGTTTGGATAATAAATCACATAGTAACTTCATTCTTTGAATGAAACACACATAAATTTTTAATGTAAGAAACTATGCCTGAGAGGTAAAAAGAAAAAAAAAAAAAAAAAGGCAGCCAGCAGATTCTTGAGAGCATCATTTTACCATCCTGATCCAGGTATACCCTGATAATACGTCTACCCTTGGATTTTTCTGTTCTGTGTACATAAATAACTCACTCTAAAATCTGGTTTAAATTGAATTTCTGACACTCATATCTGAAACAGGACTGATGATTACTACATGCTATGTTAAAAGTTTGTTTAATGACAAGAAAAGTTCTACATTTATATAGAGATTTACTTACTGTAAGAGGGTATTCCCCAAGGATAAGAGTCTGAGTCTTCCCTATTCTATCAAGAACCTAGAGACATTAACCATTCTTCTGACATAAAAGTCACTACATTCAACTACATGTGCATTATTTATTTTTAGTGATTTTCAGGGATCTTCTGTCTGAAATAGCACTCTGTTTTTCATTCTTAACAACCTATCCTTATCTTTCAAGGCTTAGAAAATAAACTTTGTCTTCCCAAAGATGCCTATTTGAACAGCCAGGTGGGAGAGTAGAATTTCCCCTGTGCCTCCACTCAGCAGAGTTCTATGACCTCCATCATAAAATTTAGCATGTTATTTTAAAATTTGCTGTATTGAGATATGATTTACATATATTAAAATTCACCCATTTTAAGCATATAGTTCTGACAATACAGTTACAGGTTTGACAAATGCTGACAGTAACTACCATCACAATAAATATATAGCTCACATTCATCTCCCCCAAATTTTCTCTGGTCCCTTTGCATTCAATTGCCTTCTTCCCCCCTCCTTCACTCCCAGCAAATGGTAAATACTGATCTTTCTTCTAGTATGTTTTCCCTTTTCTAGATTTTATATAAGTTGAATGAGAAAATACCTAGGCTTTTGTGTCTGGATTCTTTCACTTAGCACCATGCTACTGAGTATCATTCATGTTGTTAAATGGAGCAATGCTTTTTTTCCCTCTAAATGATATTCATTTGTATGGATATATTCTAACTTGTTTAATATATTCAGAAAACTAAGATCATGGCGTCCGGTTCCATCACTTCATGGCAAATAGATGGGGAAACAATCGAAACAGTGACAAACTTTATATTTTTGGTTCCAAAATCACTGCAGATGGTGACTGCAGCCATGAAATTAAAAGACATTTGCTCCTTGGAAGAAAAGCTATGACCATCCTAGACAGTATATTAAAAAGCAGAGACATTACTTTGCCAACAAAGGTCCATCTAAACAAAGCTATGGTTTTTCCAGTAGTCATGTGTGGATGTGAGAGTTGGACCATAAAGAAAGCTGAGCACTAATGAATTGATGCTTTTGAACTGTGGTGTTGGAGAAGACTTCTGAGAGTCCCTTGGATGGCAAAGAGATCCAACCAGTCCATCCTAAAGGAAATCAGTCCTGAATATTCATTGGAAGGACTGATGCTGAAGCTGAAACTCCAATACTTTGGCCACCTGATGCAAAGAATTAACTCATTGGAAAAGACTCTGCTGCTGGGAATGATTGAAGGCAGGAGGAGAAGGGGATGACAGGATGAGATGGTTGGATGGCATCACCAACTCGATGGGCGTGAGTGTGAGTAAGCTCTGGGAGTTCGTGATGCACAAGGAAGCCTGGCATCCTGCTGTCCATGGGGTCACAAAGAGTTGGACACGACTGAGTGACTAAACTAACTAATTTTAATTTGTTTATCTATTTATCTATTGATGGACTGATGGACAATTGGGCTGTTCCCAGTTTGGGTGTGCTTTGCACAAAAGTAGCTTGAATATTTACATATGAGTCTGTATGTGAACTTAATTTTTTATTGATAAACATCTTGCATATGATACAAAAATGTACCATATTAATGAAAGATGTTAATTATAGGGAACACTGGGCAGTGAGGTATATAGGAAATATCTATTATATTTATAGCTTTCATGCAAATCTAAAATAAAATAGAACATGAATTTTACAAAATGGCTAAAAGATTTAAATAGACACTGAAGAAAATTTTATGTAGGTAATGTATATTGTGTGTGTGTGTGTGCACGCACCTTCAGTCATGTCCGACTCTCTGTGGCCCCATGGACTGTAGCCTGCCAGGCTCCTCTGTCCATGGAATTTTCCAGGCAAAAATACTGGTTGCCATTTCTTACTTCAGTGGATCTTTCCAACCCAGGGATCAAATCACTATCTCTTGCATCTCCTGCACTGGCAGGCAGATTCTTTACTACTGCACCAACCAGGAAGCCACTTTGTAATGTACATATATATATATATATATATATATGTGTGTGTGTGTGTGTGTATACACACGCATATTCATATCAGAAGAATGGTTAGTGTCTTTAGATTGATTAATAAATAGCAAGATAGTAGAATTTTCTTTACAAACTGCTAGAATTCATTAGCTAAAATTTTGGTAAGGATTTTCACATCTAGATTTATGAGAAATATTAGTTTATGTTTTTTTCTTTGTAGTATCTTTTTCTAATTTCAGTAACAGTGGGATGGTTTCAACCATAGCATCATCATCATATTCTTGAGATGATAAGGATCTCTTTTCACTTAAAAGTCACCAAAAAAAAAACCCACACACCACAAACAAATATAAAAAGAATACAATAACCTCCCCACAAAACCAAACTTTGTATAACAAAGTTTGTATAATACCTAACATCAATTTAACCTGAAAGAAAATGTAAAAGTTAGGCCTCACAGGTCATTGACAGAATATAAGTCCTCTGTAGGAGGACAAAGTACAGTAAACCAAACAGTATGGTACTAGCACAAAAACAGACACATCGATCAATGGAACAGTATAGAAAGATGAGAAACAAACTCATACACTTATGGTCAATTATTCTATGACAGCTGGAAAAGACTCTTGAGAGACCCTTGGGCAGCAAGGAGATCAAACCAGTCGATCCTAAAGGAAATCAACCCTGAATATCCATTGGAAGGACTGATGCTGAAGCTGAAGCTCCAATACTTAGCCCACCTGATGCAAAGATTTGAGTCACTGGAAAAGACCCTGATTCTGGGGAAAAAAACTGAGAACAGGAGGAAAAGGGGACGACAGAGGATGAGGTGGTTGCATGGCATCACTGATGCAATGGACATGAGTTTATGCAAACTCTACGAGGTAGTGAAGGACAGGGAAGCCTGGCATGCTGTAGTCCACAGGGTCGCAGAGTCAGACATGATTTAGCAGCTGAACAACCACCACCACATCCTTGCCAACATTTGGTGTTGCCAGTGTTCTAGACTGTAGCCATTCTTATAGTGTGTAGTGGTATCTCATTTTAATTTGCATTTCCCTGATGACATATTATGGGAATATCTATTCATATGTTTGTTTGCCACCTGTGTATCTCTTTTAGTGAGCTCTGTTATCGCTATAACTTTGCCTAATAAATGTATATAAGAAAAAGTTGAACAAATTATCCTACAGTTTACAAGTGATTTATCCTTAGTCTTTTTGTGCTTTCTGATGCCTTTTTTGGCTTGCTTCCTTAATATCTTTATTTTTAATATCAGTTTTATGGTTAAGTATTCCTAACAGTTCTTTGATAATTGCACTGACGTGGGTGAACAATATGCATGTACTGATGGAACAACTGCACACTGACATTGGTCTGCATAAATCAAATGAGTTTTATTAATTACAAAAGGAAATCAGTGCAGTCAAAGTAAATCACCAAGTTACCTGAGCCCTAAAACCTTACAGAGTAAATGTACTAAGGATGGATATATATAAATGACAGAGGGTCCCTTCAGACATTATGGAAACCACATTTCTTGTGCACAGTTTTATATGCATACCCTGAGTTAAATCTGAATGTTGTTGTGTCTGGATATATAAGGGACATAAATTCATCTAGATCAGGAGTTCCTCATCAAACTTAGCTGTATAATATACAAGAAGTTCAGAGACCAGTGTAGTACAGAACACTCAGGAACAGACATCTCTGTTACCCCTCAACTCTTGAGAATAATTACAGCCATGTCCAAGAACATGCCTGAATTTCACATGCTATGTAACCAAATCGAGGATCAGTTATTCAGTTATCTCTGGGTATCATAAGCCACACTTAGACCTTATCAAGAGCACACTCTGAAACATGTTATCTCAGATTTTCCCAACATTAACACTTTTGGTTCTTCCTATTTCAATCCTCAGACTTCATGATCTGAAAGCTTTCACTCCCAATAAATTGTTTGATAATAATTCACTTTCTCAATTTCATTACAGTAAAATAAAACAGTCACAGTTTCAAGTAAGCTGAGGTAACCACTTAACATGCAACATACAAAGGCTTTCAAGAAGTAAAGCAAAGGACTGTGAGGTTTCACTTGTGTACTGAAGCCTCATGAAAACCTTATGAAAATGTTGAGATTTACATTTGGCTTTTCAAACAACTAAGCATAACACAAGGACCACCATTTTTGCATTTAGTTTACCCAGGGATACAAGTATCCAAGATTAGAAACTCATGCATCAGTTAATATAAAGGATTATTTAGGAAAAACAGTTTTAATCATTAAATTTCAAAATGTTCTTAGAGCATTGTCAGTGAGGTAGAAAGTCTGAATGAGTAGATGCTGAAAAGTATATAAATCTGCATAATCAGAGAGCTTTGAATAATTAATTATAGCAGAGCTGGATTACAATAAAATATTTTTCTTTCTATATAATTCTATCTACCCGTCTGTCATGATTCAGGTCACAGTGTTGAATGGGAACACATAAAGAAAAAAACACTGCATGAAATATGAATATATAATTAATGTGTGTAAGAAAAAATACATGCAACTTTAACTTATAAATGCCAAAAATTAATACAAGGATTCATATGAAGCTGTGCTTATCCCAATAGAAACACAAGAGACATTTTTATGAGCTAAGGTTATAAAATAACATATTCCACAGCCTGTTGATTAAATTGACATTATCAGGTTGGGACTGTGGAAGAGCAACAGTTGAACCTACTTAAGTCTAATCTGATTACATTGGATAGAATGTTCTGCTCAGTTAAGAATTTTGATTAGAGGAGTTATGAGGTTAGAGTAAGAAATACATTTTAGAAGCAATGTTTTTACTTAATTAGTGAGGTGAGAAGTAAAGAGGTCAACAAGAAAAGACTTACACATAATCAAGCCCTTGTCTATCTTGTCTTGAAGATCAAGAAATGACAAGCACTAGGAACCCTAAGATAGAAAAGGGAGTGCTTTTGGAAGTGTACATAGAAAGTATGGAGAAACTTAAGATATTACCAGTGTTGCCTGGAAACAGACAATACTGAGGCCACAGTGTCAATGAACATGTATAGGAAAAAAACATACCTGTTGAAATGCTTAAAATGCTGCCTCAAGATACCTCAAAGTCATTTTTTAATTTTTGCATCTAAGTATTATGTAGGTCTTGATATTTTTATATCTCATCATTAGGGTTTGTGTATATTTTTATAAATCCTGTAACTCATCTCTTCAGTCAAATGGACATTATATTAGACAAGTTAATTGTGAGAGAATAAAATGCTTCTTCCTTGAGACTTATATTCATTAGTGCCTGTAAATAACTGAAAAGTATGGTTTCAATTTATTCCTTTATAAAAGCTAAAAGCAAAATCAGGTTGCAAAAACCTCAAAAGGAACTTATGGAAAAGAGTGTAAATGACTTGGTCAAATTGAACTCCTGTGTTTTCCTGGGACATTGCTAAATTAGTCTAAGGAAAGACTAATTTATGGCAGAAAGCAAAGAAGAACTATAGAGCCTCTTGATGAAAGTGAAAGAGGAGAGTGAAAAAGTCGGCTTAAAACTCAGCATTCTGAAAACTAAGATCATAGCATCCAGTCCCATCACCTCATGGGAAATAGATGGGGAAACAATGGAAACAGTGCGAAACTCTTTTCTTGGGCTCCAAAATCACAGCATATGGTGACTGCAGCCATGAAATTAAAAGACGCTTGCTCCTTGGAAGAAAAGCTATGACCAAGCTAGACAGCATATTAAAAAGTGGAGAAATTATTTTGCCAACAAAGGTCCGTCTAGTCAAACCTATGGTTTTTCCAGTAGTCTTGTATGCATGTGAGAGTTGGACTATAAAGAAAGCTGGGCACCAAAGAATTGATGCTTTTGAACTGTGATGTTGGAGAAGACTCTTGAGAGTCCCTTGGACTGCAAGGAGATCCAACCAGTCAATCCTAGAGGAAATCAGTCCTGAATATTCACTGGAAGGACTGATGCTGAAGCTGAAACTCCAATAGTTTGGCCACCTGATGCGTAGAACTGACTCATTGGAAAAGACCCTGAAGATGGGAAAGATTGAAGGTGGGAGGAGAAGGGGATGACAGAGGATGAGATGGTTGGATAGCATCACCGACCTTAGGGACATGAGTTAGAGTAGGCTTCAGGAGTTGCTGATAGACAGGGAAGCCTTGCATGTTGCAGTCCATGGGATCACAAAGAGTTGGACATGACTGAGTGACTGAACTGAAGGAAAGAGCAAAAGTTAAACCCAATTCAATCAGCAAATGTTTCTTAAGTGTTCATTATGTACCTGACACTATACTAAGCACTAATAACTTCTACCATGTAGAACATTCAAACAGAAATGAGTTATAGTAAAGCAATATTCTGCTAAAGAGGCTACTTAACAAGTTTGCTTTTTTGAGCTTCAGATTAACAATCACAATGAGCAAGGTGGGGTCTAAAGGGTCCAGACCCAGAGTGAACGTACCTCCACACCCAACTAAATTACAACCAGTTCCTTTATGATTTATGATGCTGCTGGCATATACCATAGCTCACTTCATTAATTTTTACCATGACCAACTAAAAGAAGTATTTTTTCCCAATGTCTTAAAAAATACAAACATTAAGATGAGTGACTTTTAAATAAATTGTCCACGTAATGGATAGTATACCCTTAACCTTAGATGTGAACTCCACATTGTACTTTGTTACAGTCATTGCTTTTTCCAATATATCATGTTTTATCTCTCTGACTACCCTGAGTGCTTAATAAACATGCCTCTACATCATTAATAAATGAGAAATTACTGAATATCCCTGAAACAGGTATGCTTAAGATAACTCTGTCTCTTCAGTTCTTCCCAATTATTTTTCTCATTACTTATCTCAGTTCTGTGGTTCCTCTTCTCTAGTTTCAGAAATGCTTTGTAATAGGATATTTATTTATTTTCATGAATATTAAAATATGCAAAACTTATACTTTCTACAAATACAATTTTTCATGTTGACTTGTAAAGTAAAATGATCATCAATTATATTATTAATGAGGCTTTGCTTCTCTCCAATATGCTTTGTACAATCCTTCCTCTAGTTCTCCATGACCATGGAATGGATTCACCCTACAAATATTACCATGGAGTTACTATGGTCTGTGTTGAATCCTCCTCTGGTTATGTAATATGTTTTGTGTGTTCTAATCAAGATTATTTGATAACATCATTTTTATCAATACTCAAATTAGGGGGGGATAACATTTCAACTGCAGACTGAATCCTGGCTAAAAACAGATGCACTGATGGACAGAAATGTGAATGCTATGATACTTCTGGGGTACCACAGTGGAATAGTCCCTCTTGCTATCACAGCTTTGGTGTTTTCTATTTTTCCACTTCACTTCTGATACTATGTGAGCCTTGTTATTTGATAAAAAGAACCTACACACCTCTAGGTAAATATGGCCAAGTATGTGCATTGATCTGTGTTCCCTCCAGAAATGCCACTGTCATTTTTGTGGAACTGAAAGTAGTATAAACCCAGAAAGGAAGTAAGAATGGGAGGGGAGTTAACAATGGACAACATATGTCATCCAATTTATGAAAGAGGAAAGACAGAAGGAAGTTTTACCTCATTAAGGGAAGCTAAGGAAGCTAAAATGTTACAGAGGGAGACAGTGATGAGTAGCAAGTATATTTTCAGAACACTGGAGAGCAGAGGACTGAGGTAAGGCCATCAGGTGACTATCTCAACCACAATACTTTCAAACACTAGAAAAAACTTTCCTGTGGACAAAACAAACATCAGAGAATCCAGGTTCTTAGAGGATGAGAGAGGCATGTAACCTGTAACTGGGAGATGTCTACAGACTAAATACTGACAGACATAGCTGCTTCTACCAGTGTCTCAACATACCACCCAAATATTATCAGATAGGAAACTAGACTTTTCTTTTCTGGAGAATCTGAATATCCATAGAGAAGATGCCAACCAGTAAGGAAAACAGAGTTCCTCATTTAATTACTCCAGAACTTTGTCCAAAAAACCTAAGCTGATCCCCAGCCTGTTTTGTGTAGAAACTTTTAGTGGAAGTCAGACATACCCATTCATTTGCAACTGTCGATGGCTCTTCTTGGGCTTCCCTAGTGGCTCAGTATTAAGAATTTGTCTGCCAATTCAGGAGACATGGGTTCGATCCTGAGTTGGAAAGATCCCCTGGAGAAGGAAACAGCAACCCACTCCAGTGTTCTTGCCTGGTAAATCCCATGGACAGAGAAATCGGGCAGATTACAGTCCATGGGGTCGCAAAAGAGCCAGACATGGCTTAACAATTGAACAACAAAAACAACGTGGCTGTTCTTATACTACAACAGCAGAGTGGAGTGGTTGTAACTGAGAACATGTGGCCCATGAGGTCTAAAATATTTCTCTATGGCCATTCTCAGAAAGTTTGCCAACTGCTCTACAGGAAACCTCTTTCAACAATTCCTATGTATATTGTGATCAGCTCAGTTCAGTCGCGCAGTTGTGTCTGACTCTTTGCGACCCCATGAATCGCAGCACGCCAGGCCTCCCTATCCATCACCATCTCCCGGAGTTCACTCAGACTCACGTCCATCGAGTCCGTGATGCCATCCAGCCATCTCATCCTCGGTCGTCCCCTTCCCTTCCCGCCCCCAATCCCTCCCAGCATCAGAGTCTTTTCCAATGAGTCAACTATTCGCATGAGGTGGCCAAAGTACTGGAGTTTCAGCTTTAGCATCATTCCTTCCAAAGAAATCCCAGGGTTGATCTCCTTCAGAATGGACTGGTTGGATCTCCTTGCAGTCCAAGGGACTCTCAAGAGTCTTCTCCAACACCACAGTTCAAAAGCATCGATTCTTCGGCGCTCAGCTTTCTTCACAGTCCAACTTTCACATCCATACATGACCACAGGAAAAACCATAGCCTTGACTAGGCGGACCTTAGTCGGCAAAGTAATGTCTCTGCTTTTGAATATACTATCCAGGTTGGTCATAACTTTTCTTCCAAGGAGTAAGCGTCTTTTAATTTCATGGCTGCAGTCACCATCTGCAGTGATTTTGGAGCCCCAAAAAATAAAGTCTGACACTGTTTCCACTGTTTCCCCATCTATTTCCCATGAAGTGATGGGACCGGATGCCATGATCTTCGTTTTCTGAATGTTGAGCTTTAAGCCAACTTTTTCGCTCTCCTCCTTCACTTTCATCAAGAGGCTTTTTAGCTCCTCCTCACTTTCTGCCATAAGGGTGGTGTCATCAGCATATCTGAGGTTATTGATATTTCTCCCGGCAATCTTGATTCCAGCTTGTGTTTCTTCCAGTCCAGCGTTTCTCATGATGTACTCTGCATATAAGTTAAATAAGCAGGGAGACAATATACAGCCTTGACGTACTCCTTTTCCTATTTGGAACCAGTCTGTTGTTCCATGTCCAGTTCTAACTGTTGCTTCCTGACCTGCATACAGATTTCTCAAGAGGCAGGTTAGGTGGTCTGGTATTCCCATCTCTTTCAGAATTTTCCACAGTTTATTGTGATCCACACAGTCAAAGGCTTTGGCATAGTCAATAAAGCAGAAATAGATGTTTTTCTGGAACTCTCTTGCTTTTTCCATGATCCAGCGGATGTTGGCAATTTGATCTCTGGTTCCTCTGCCTGTTCTAAAACCAGCTTGAACATCAGGGAGTTCACGGTTCACATATTGCTGAAGCCTGGCTTGGAGAATTTTGAGCATTACTTTACTAGCGTGTGAGATGAGTGCAATTGTGCGGTAGTTTGAGCATTCTTTGGCATTGCCTTTCTTTGGAATTGGAATGAAAACTGACCTTTTCCAGTCCTGTGGCCACTGCTGAGTTTTCCAAATTTGCTGGCATATTGAGTGCAGCACTTTCACAGCATCATCTTCCAGGATTTGAAACAGCTCAACTGGAATTCCATCACCTCCACTAGCTTTGTTCTTAGTGATGCTTTCTAAGGCCCACTTGACTTCACATTCCAAGATGTCTGGCTCTAGATTAGTGATCACATCCTCATGATTATCTGGGTCGTGAAGATCTTTTCTGTACAGTTCTTCTGTGTATTCTTGCCACCTCTTCTTAATATCTTCTGCTTCTGTTAGGTCCATACCATTTCTATCCTTTATCGAGCCCATCTTTGCATGAAATGTTCCCTTGGTATCTCCAATTCTCTTGAAGAGATCTCTAGTCTTTCCCATTCTGTTGTTTTCCTCTATCTCTTTGCATTGATTGCTGAAGAAGGCTTTCTTATCTCTTCTTGCTATTCTTTGGAACTCTGCATTCAGATGCTTATATCTTTTCTTTTCTCCTTTGCTTTTCGCCTCTCTTCTTTTCAGTGCTATTTGTAAGGCTTCTCCAGACAGCCATTTTGCTTTTTTGCATTTCTTTTCCATGGGGATGGTCTTGATCCCTGTCTCCTGTACAATGTCACGAACCTCATTCCATAGTTCATCAGGAACTCTGTCTATCAGATCTAGGCCCTTAAATCTATTTCTCACTTCCACTGTATAATCATAAGGGATTTGATTTAGGTCATACCTGAATGGTCTAGCGGTTTTCCCTACTTTCTTCAATTTAAGTCTGAATTTGGAAATAAGGAGTTCATGATCTGAGCCACAGTCAGCTCCTGGTCTTGTTTTTGTTGACTGTATAGAGCTTCTCCATCTTTGGCTGCAAAGAATATAATCAATCTGATTTCGGTGTTGACCATCTGGTGATGTCCATGTGTAGAGTCTTCTCTTGTGTTGCTGGAAGAGGGTGTTTGCTATGACCAGTGCATTTTCTTGGCAAAACTCTATTAGTCTTTGCCCTGCTTCATTCCGCATTCCAAGGCCAAATTTGCCTGTTACTCCAGGTGTTTCTTGACTTCCTACTTTAGCATTCCAGTCCCCTATAATGAAAAGGACATCTTTTTTGGGTGTTAGTTCTACAAGGTCTTGTAGGTCTTCATAAAACCGTTCAACTTCAGCTTCTTCAGCATTACTGGTTGGGGCATAGACTTGGATAACTGTGATATTGAATGGTTTGCCTTGGAAACGAACAGAGATCATTCTGTCGTTTTTGAGATTGCATCCAAGTACTGCATTTCGGACTCTTTTGTTGACCATGATGGCTACTCCATTTCTTCTGAGGGATTCCTGCCCGCAGTAGTAGATATAATGGTCATCTGAGTTAAATTCACCCATTCCAGTCCATTTTAGTTTGCTGATTCCTAGAATGTCGACGTTCACCCTTGCCATCTCTTGTTTGACCACTTCCAATTTGCCTTGATTCATGGACCTGACATTCCAGGTTCCTATGCAATATTGTTCTTTACAGCATCGGATCTTGCTTCTATCACCAGTCACATGCACAACTGGGTATTGTTTTTGCTTTGGCTCCATCCCTTCATTCTTTCTGGAGTTATTTCTCCACTGATCTCCAGTAGCATATTGGGAACTTAACGACCTGGGGAGATTCTCTTTTGATATCCTATCATTTTGTCTTTTCATACTGTTCATGGGGTTCTCAAGGCAAGAATACTGAAGTGGCTTGCCATTCCCTTCTCCAGTGGACCATGTTCTGTCAGACCTCTCCACCATGACCCGCCCGCCTTGGGTTGCCCTGCAGGCATGGCTTGGTTTCATTGAGTTAGACAAGGCCGTGATCCTAGTGTGATTAGATTGCCTAGTTTTCTGTGAGTATGATTTCAGTGTGTCTGACCTCTGATGCCGTCTTGCAACACCTACCATCTTACTTGGGTTTCTCTTACCTTGGGCGTGGGTTGTCTCTTCACGGCTGCTCCAGCAAAGCACAGCCACTGCTCCTTACCTTGGATGAGGGGTATCTCCTTACCGCCGCAGTTCCTGACCTTCAACGTGGGACAGCTCCTCTAGGCCCTCCTGCGCCTGTGCTAAGGTGCCTTAAATATAAAGAGATCAACACTATACACTGGAGATAATTTTCTAACACAGAAGACTATAAACAAACTACCCAATGAAAACAAAGAAAAATGTGCTGAAAAAAGAAGATATGTAAGAGATACAAAAGGAAAATAAAAATAAAAATGCTATCAATATAACAAAATGCTAAAATGAGTGGTGGCCTTTCATGGGTTAAATAAGAACAGAAGTTGAGCTAAAGGAGTATCAGGAAACAAGGAAAGAGCTAGAAGTTTCTATCTGATAGGTAAAATAAGACAATAGAATTTGGGGTAGAAATTATTTTCTCTCCAGAAGTCTCTCTTTATTATATTTTCTCTTTTGCTATTTCAGCTGACATATAGGCAATGCCTCCATGAAAGAAAACTCCTTTGTTCTCATCCTCTTGCTCTTATTTCCTGGTCTTCTCTGTCTACCTTTTCCCTTTATCCTATCTACAACACAGATCAGGATCCTTATATTAAGAACTGTACCCCTTGAGGAAATCAAAACTGAAAAAACTAAATGTACCCCAATGTTCATTGCAGCACTATTTACAATAGCTGCAATGTAATTGTAAATTACATTGTAATTTTTAAATTACATTTAGGTAATGTACATCAACAAATGAATGAATAAAGAAGCTGTACATCAACAGATGAATGAATAAAGAAGCTGTCATACATATATACAACAGACTACTACTCAGCCATAAAAAGGAATGTGTTTGAATCTGTTCTAATGAGGTAGACAAAACTAGAGCCTATTATACCGATTAAAGTAAGTCAGAAAGAGAGATATACATATTGTATATTGACACATATATATGGAATCTAAAGAGATGGCACTGATGAATTTATTTTCAGGGAAGCAGTGAAGAAATAGACATAGAGAACAGACCCATTGACACAGGATGGGAGGAGAGGAGGGAGAAGGGAAGATTATATGGAGAGAGTAACAGAAATTTACAATACCATAGGTAAAATAGATAGCCAATGGGAATTTTCTGTATGACTCAGGAAACTCAAACAGGGGCTCTGCTACAGGCTGAAGGGTGGGATGAGGACGGAGATGGAAGGGAGGTCTGGAAGGGAGGGGACATGGGTGTACTGATGGCTGATTCTTGTTGATGTATGACAGAAAACCACAAAATTCTGTAAAGCAATTATCATTCAATTAAAAAATATTTTTAACAAGAATTGTAACCCTAACAATGGTACAATTTTCACAGAACTAGAATTAAAAAAATGAAGCAACTGACAAAGGAATCAATCTCCAAAAATATACAAGCAGCTTATGCAGCTCAATACCAGAAAAACAAACAAACCAATCAAAAAGTGGGCAGAAGATCTAAATAGACATTTATCCAAAGAAGACATTCAGGTAGCTAATAAACACATGAAAGAACGCTCAACATCACACTCATTGTTAGAGAAATGCAAATCAAAACTACAATGGCCATCACCAAAAAAATCTACAAACAATAAATGCTGGAGAGGGTGTGGAGAAAAGTGAATTCTCTTGCACTGCTAGTGGGAATATAAATTGATCCATCCACTATGGAGAAAAGTATAGAGATTCCTTAAAAAACTAACAATAAAACTACCATGAAAAGTGACTGTTAGTTGCTCAGTTGGGTCCGATTCATTGTGACCTCATGAACTGTAGGCCACCAAGCTCCTCTGTCTATGGAATTCTCTAGGCCAGAATACTAAAGTGGGTTGCCATTTCCTTCTCCAGGGGATCTTCCTGACCCAGAAATCGAATCTGGGTCTCCTGCATTGCAGTCAGATTCTTTATTATCTGAACCACCAGGAAGCCCAAAACTACCATACCACCCAGCAGTCCCACTACTGAGCATCTACCCTGAGGTAACAATAATTGAAAAAGACACATGTACCCCAATGTTCATTGCAGCACTATTTAAAATAGCTAGGACATGGAAGCAATGTAGATGTCCATGGACTGATGAATGGATAAAGAAGCTGTGGTACATAAATACAATGTAATATTACTCGGCCATAAAAAGAAATGCATTTGAAGTCAGTTCTAATGAGGTGGATGAACCTAGAGCCTATTATACACAATGAAGTTAGTCAGATAGAGAGAAACAAATATTGTATATTAACACATATATATGGACTGATGAACCTACTTACAGGTCAGCAATAGAGACACAGACATAAAGAACAGACTTGTGGACACGGTGGGGGAAGGAGAGGGTGGGATAAATTGAGAGAGTAGCACTGAAACATACACATTACATATGTAAAACAGACAGCCAGTGAGAATTTGCTTTTTGAAGTGGGGAGCTCAAACCCTATGCTCTGTGATAACCTAGAGGGGTGGGATGGGGTAGGAGGTGAGAGGTGAGAGGTAGGTTCAAGTGTGAGGGGACACATGGATACCTATGGCTGATTCATGAGGATGCATGACAGAAACCAATACAATGTGGTAAAGCAATAATCCTTCAAATAAAAATAAAATTTTAAAAATATACCCCCAAATATGGAAAAAAGCATCTACAACTGATGACATCAACAAGATTGTTTCAGTTATGGACTACCTAGACTCATATTTCTTGTATCATGAGACAGAAAAGAAAAAAAGAAAAATATTTTTTAAGCTACAGTATTTTAGTTATTTGCAAGAGAATGGAAGAATGAAATCCTAAGTGATAGAAACATGCTAGAAGATAAAGTTAAGTAATCTCCCAAAAAGCAAAAGAAAAATATCATGACATGGAAAAGAGGGGGAAAGAAAGCTAAGAAAATCAGAGGATCAATGGAGGTGGTCCAATACCTGTTGAACAGATGTACCATGGAGATAGAACTGGGAGAAATGCACTTCCCACCTGATCTTTCAAACTAAAGAACTCTTTGAGTGTTCAGCACAATAAATGAAAACCTTTCATAATACTAAAAATTTTTTAAATGAATAAATATAACGAAAGGAAACAAAGAAAATAATCTTAGAGTACAAAACCAAAAGAATGTGAGTCAGACTGGGACCAGGCTTTTCAACAGCACCTAATAAAGAAATGTCATCAAAATATTGGAAAAAAAAACCAAACTTATTTTTAACTGTGAATTTTATACAAATCCAAACATTAAATCATTTTTAGAACCCGGGTCTCCAGCATTCCAGGCAGATGCTTTAACCTCTGAGCTACCAGGGAAGCACAACAAATAATAAGTACCTAGTTATTTATACTAAAGCTGCAAACAGATGATTTTAAAAGCCTTCTCTCATAAAGGTTATATTTTAGTGGGCATGCTATAGACAGTAAGCAAAATACATAAGTAAATTGTAGAGAATTCCATAGGATGACAGGTAATAGAAAGAAAAATCAATCATGGAATTGAGATTGGGTGCTTTGAGGAGTGGGTTTGCAGGATTTCAGTATGTAAATCTGTTGTTCAGGAAAGACATTCTGTAAAGACTTTTAATCTATTTAATCAATGGTTGGAAGAAAGTGATAGTGAAGTGAACCCTGAGGTGGGAAGATGTCAGGAATGCTCCATCAAGTTCAAGGAAGCTAGCATGGCTTAAGTAGTGGAGAGTGTTGGAGGGGATGAGACCTAGAGCAGATTCCTCAGGGCACTTATAGGCCAGAGTAACTCTTACTATGAGTGAGATGCGAAATCACTGAAGACTTCTGAACAGAAAGACATATATGGTTTAGGTTTTAAAAGGATGACCTGACTGCTTTCTTTAGAATTAACTGAAACAGAACAAGGACAGAAACAAGTGGAAGGTGATTAGAATAATCAAGGTGAAAGATAATGGTGGCTTGCACCAAAGTGCTAACCAGTGGAGATGGCATGAAATGGTCAGATTCTGGATCTCTTTATAAGATCAGTAGGATGTGTTTATGGATGGATTGCATGTGGAACATTGAGAGAGAGGAGTCCTGGGTGTATGAACAATCAGAAGGATGGAATGGCCTTTTAATGAAGTAGTGGGGAGCAGATTTGGAAAATGAAAATTAATGATAAGGCCAGACATCCAAGGATTAAAATACTTTACTTGCTGGAAGATGTGCTTTAGCAAAAGAGGATTAAAATGAAAAAGAGGCAAACAGGTAATCAATAAAAAGGAGATTCAAGACAATGGTGAAATAATGTCCTAGAATGACAAGGAGCCCAAGCATTTGAGAGTAACAGCTGAACCTGAAGAGAAAGGATGGACAACTGAGGGAGGAAGGAATCTGGGAAAATAAAATGTAATTGATCAAAGTATTGAGAACTCTTTGATCCCTTGAAGAAAAAAGAGGAATAGACTTGTAGAAGATCTGTTGGAGCATTTTGGAGAAGAATACTGACAGATATTCAGAAAAACAAGCAAATGTAATAACAAGGCTATTATGGGTGTCAAGAAAAAAGGAAAGTGATACGAGAAAGGAAGTATGTTGAAATACACAACTTCAATTAAGTTGAAAAGATTTTAATTAATAATATTCAGAAAATATGAAGAGGAAAAACTTTCCATTTCCATCATATCTGTCATTCTCCTATCATCTGTAGTCCTGGATCTCCCCAACTAGAATGGAAATGTCATGAAAAGACATTATTTTTGCTTCTGTGTTCCCAGAGCCTAGAAAATACTCAGCACCTAATAGGTGCCCAGAAAATATTTGTTGGAAAAAAATGAATAAAGAAGATGTTGAAGTGACATTAGGAAACCTTAAATGTTAGTAAACAGTGCTGGAAATGTCTCAGTGTGATAAATTAAGAAACAGTAGTTTAAAAACATTAGTTAGCAATACGAAAGTAAGTTCTAGAGAAAATATGTACAAGGGATTAAATGTGCTNTTTGCTTCTGTGTTCCCAGAGCCTAGAAAATACTCAGCACCTAATAGGTGCCCAGAAAATATTTGTTGGAAAAAAATGAATAAAGAAGATGTTGAAGTGACATTAGGAAACCTTAAATGTTAGTAAACAGTGCTGGAAATGTCTCAGTGTGATAAATTAAGAAACAGTAGTTTAAAAACATTAGTTAGCAATACGAAAGTAAGTTCTAGAGAAAATATGTAAAAGGGATTAAATGTGCTCTTTCTGGGCAGTGTGACTGCCATGAAAGGCATGTAGGAAATGAGAGTGGGAGAAAAATGAGAATGTAGTTTTCATTTTAAAATGCTATATATTTTATTTTAGAGATATGCATACTTTGCCTATGCAAAAATAAAAATGAATTTGGAATTTTTTAATTTAAAAATTACAAGATTCTAAGGAAGTAATCAGGTCTATAATTATCTGCACTATTCCAACATGGAACATTTTCTCCTTTTTTTTTCCCAAGGAAGTTCAATTAAAATAATAACATTAGTAGAATAATCAAATAATTTTCTCTACTTTACGCCAATACCATCTAATTGTTTCATGCTGCAAAATTCTATGGCTATTCATTTAAGATTACAACATAATTATGAGCAAAAGTATATAATCATATGCATATGTTTTCATATTAGATTGAGTTTCAATCAAATTTATTGGAATTTTTGGTGTCTACAATTATTCCTTGATATAATAACTATGATAGCTCACTTAGAATATTGTGGCTTTAAAGCTCTTTTAAATGTATTATCTAATTGGATTCTTTCCCCAATCATAGGAAGACAGTCTAACAGTATTTTGTCACATGGATTTTTTACTAAGAAACAAGCCTGGTGTCAAGACTTATAAGCTTTGAACTTTAAGCAACTTAACATTGCTATTCTCATTTGAGATTTATCATTAACATGACAGTTATGCAAGTATCTTCTTCTTGTGGGGATTAGATAAGAAATGTATGAAAGTACAGTAATGCACAGAAAACCTGTGACAAAAGAAACTTTTTTAAAAGTTGGTAAAGAAGGTAGTCCATACAACTGACAGATGAGGAAAGTGAAACTCAGAAGTTGTATTTTGTTCATCCCAATTGTCTCCCACATCTAAAGGGAAGTCATGGTATTTGTACTCTTACTGAACTGTTCCTGTTGTTATAAACCTCTTAGAGAGATTGCAATCTCTAAGAAAATAAGTTTTGAGACTTCCAAGAGGTTGAAACTCTGCTGTGTGGGCCAAATAATTCAGTCCACAGATTGCTCAATTTGATTTGTTAGTGTTTGTGTAATTTTTGAAGATCTATTTATTCTGATATTTGCCATAGTCCCATTATCCACCTAAATGCTGACTTAACTTTTCTATCATCTGTCTGGGCTCTAAAGGCTTTTAAAATCACTGCTTACACATTACTAACTTTAAAGCAATGGCCCGCTTTTATTACTGTAACTGCAATGTCATTGCTCTTTTTATGCCCGTTTCATGGGATACAGTAGAAAAATATATTGCTCCCCAGACTTCTTATATCCCATACTGATAGAAATTATTTATGAAATGGGCCAGGCAATAGAAATAAAAGCAAAAACAAACAAGTGAGACCTAATCAAACTTACATGCTTTTGCATAGCAAAGGAAACCATAAACAACACAAAAAGACAATCTATAGAATGGGAGAAAACACTTACAAATGAAGCAACTGACAAGAGCTTAATTTTCAAAACAGATAAACAGTTCATACAGCTCAATAACAACAACAAAAAAAACAATAAAAAATGAGCCTACTACACAGAGTGAAGTAAGTCAGAGAAAGACAAATATCGTATACTAATGCATATATATATATATATGTATATATGGAATCTAGAAAGATGGAACTGATGAAATTATTTGCAGAGCAACAGTGGAGACACAGACATTGAGAACAGACTTATGGACATGGCTGCATTGAGGGAAGGAAGGAAAGTGTGGGATGTATGGAGAGAGTAACATGGCAATGTACATTACCATATGTATAACAGATAGCAAATGGGAATCTGTTGTATGACTCAGGGAATTCAAACCTGGGCTCAGTAACAACCTAGAGGGGTGGAATGGGGAGGGAGATGGGAGGGGTGATCAAGTGGAAGGGGACATGGGTAAACTTATGGCTGATTCAAGTTGATGCTTGGTAGAAACTGACACAGTACTGTAAAGCAACTATCCTTCAATTAAAAATAAATAAATTTTAAAAAATTAGCAGAAGATCTATATATATATTTCTCCATAAGAAGACATACAGACACATGAGAAGATGCTCTATATTGCTAATTATTAGAGAAATGCAAATCAAAACTATAATGAGGTACCATCTCACAGCAGTAAGAATGCCCATCATTAAAGTCTACAAATAACAAATGCTACAGAGGGTATACAGAAAAGGGAACCCTCCTACACTGTTGGTGGGAATGCAAATTGGCGCAGCCTCTATGGTGAACAGTATGGAGAGTCCTCAAAAAAATTAAACACAGAAGTGCCATCAGTTCAGTTCAGTTGCTCAGTCGTGTCCAAATCTTTGTGACCCCATGGACTGCAGCATGCCAAGCCTCCCTGTCCATCACCAACTCCAGGAGTTTACTCAAACTCATGTCCATTGAGTCAGTGATGCCATCCAACCATCTCATCCTCTGTTGTCCCCTTCTCCTCCCGCCTTCCATATTTCCCAGCATCAGGGTCTTTTCAAATGAGTCAGTTCTTCCCATCAGGTGGCCAAAGTATTAGAGTTTCAGCTTCAGCATCAGTCCTTCCAACGAATATTCAGGACTGATCTCCTTTAGGATGGACTTGTTGGATCTCCCTGCTGTCCAAGGGACTCTCAAGAGTTTTCTCCAACACTACAGTTCAAAAGCACCAACTCTTCAGCACTCAGCTTTCTTTATAGTCCAACTCTCACATCCATACATGACTACAGGAAAAACAGTTTTCCAGAACTTCCATATGATCCTGCAATCCCACAATCCTGGACATATATCCAGAGAAAACTCTAAATTGAAAAGACATGCACTCCCCAGTGTTTATAGCAGCACTATTTACAACAGCCAAGACATGGAAACAGCCTACATGTCTATCAAGAAATGAATGGATAAAGAAGATGTGGTACATGCATAGAGTGGAATACTACTCAGCCATAAAAAGAATGAAATCATGCCATTTGCAGCAACATGGATGGACTTATCGTATTAAGTGAAGTAAGTCAGAAAGACAAATACCATATGATATCACTGATATGTGGAATCTAAAACACAGCACAAATGAGCTCATCTATAAAACAGAAACAGATTCACAGACAGAGAACAGACTTTTAGTTGCCAGTGGGGCAGAAGGGTAGGGGAATGACAGAGTGGGAGGTTGGGATTAGTAGATGCAAACTATTATATATTGAATGGATAAGCAACAAGGTCCTACTATGTAACACAGGAAATTATANATGTGGAATCTAAAACACAGCACAAATGAGCTCATCTATAAAACAGAAACAGATTCACAGACAGAGAACAGACGTTTAGTTGCCAGTGGGGCAGAAGGGTAGGGGAATGACAGAGTGGGAGGTTGGGATTAGTAGATGCAAACTATTATATATTGAATGGATAAGCAACAAGGTCCTACTATGTAACACAGGAAATTATATTTAATATCCTGTGATAAACCATAATGGAAAAGAAAGAAAAGGAATATATAATACATATATATATATATATATAAAACTGAATCATTTTGCTGTATAGCATAAATTAACCCAACAATGTCAATCAACTATACTTCAATAAGATAAAAATATTTTTGAAAGATATGAGCCAGGAATTTTCATCACATAGATATATCAATAATTTGAATTACCAGTAAGAGAAATTAAGCCTAATTTTTTTTTCCAAAATACTGACCTCATGACATTATTTCAGTTACACATTGAGGTAATTTGGTGATGGAAGGCAGACGTGCTACATAGCTAAGGAAAGCAGCACACAATTTAGGAAAGCAATACACAGTTAAGGAAAGCCCGTGTGGCGCTAGTGGTAAAGAACCCACGTGCCAATGCAGGAGATGTAAGAGACATAGGTTCAGTCCCTGGGTCAGGAAGATTCCCTGGAGGAGGGCATGGCAACCCACTCCAGTATTCTTGCCTGGAGAATCTCATGGACAGAGGGGCCTGGTGGGCTACAATAGGGACCCAAAGAGTTACACACAACTGAAGCGACTTAGCACACACTCTGACCAAATTACCTTCCAATGTTTACATTACCTGTGAGTGGCACTGCTCGAATTTCCATTGTATTGACAATATTAATCAAGAATTCAATGCATGTGATAAACATGTTACATAAACCATCTCATTTAATCTTCTCAACAATCTTAAAAGGCATGTACTACTGTTAGCCCCATGAGGCTGGGGAACTTGCATACATTACAGTCAGACAGTGGACAAAAGGCTCAATCATTTGATTTTTAAGCCTGTTACTTTAACCGCTGTCTTAACTTGAAAATATAATAGACACTATTTGGAGATGTCTATTGTTTCTATTTTCTGTAAGTCTAATTTGACATTTTACTGATTTTAGTTTTGAAATGACAAAAGGTTACTCTATAAAAAAATATATCTAGAGAAAATAATATCCTATGCTATTTAGCTGAAGGATTATCACCTGTCAACAGATCAAAGGATCAGGGTTACTGCATTGTTGACTTGCCACAGATAAGGAATGGATGTAACAAACAGCTGCAGCTGAAAAGGCAACGTGGCACCTAACACCATTATATGAGAAACAAAACAGCATCCTACTGTTGGGCAGGTTCCTGTTACTCTTGGAACATTTCTTGCTGTGACACCCATATAATAGAACTGAAAATGCTTTCAAATTCCCCAGGCCTTTCTGAATTAAAAAAAAAAAAAAGCCTTAAATGAGAATTATAGTATTACTTTTGAAAAAAAAACAAGTTAACTTTCTATTTTTAGTGTCTACTCAGAAAAGATATACTTATTAAAGAGTAGAAAAAGATTATAAGGAAAATATTGCTTCTTATTAGCAAAATTTGCCCATGAAAGTTACCTCCAGTGCATTTTTGGTCATATACATAGACTTAGATCAAATCCCTTATGATCATACAGTGGAAAGGACAAATAGAATCAAGGAATTAGTACTTACAGAGTCCCTGGAGAACTATGGATGGAGGTTCGTGACATTGTACAGGAGGCAGTGATCAAGACCATCCTCAAGAAAAAGAAATGCAAAAAGGCAAAATGGTTGTCTTTGAGGAAGCCTTACAAATAGCCGAGTAAAGAAGAGAAGCTAAAGGCAAAGGCAAAGGAAAGATATGTCCATTTGAATACAGAGTTTCAAACAGCAAGGAGACATAAGAAATACTTCCTTAGTGATCAATCCAAAGAAATAGAGGAAAACAATAGCAAGGAGAGATAAGAAATACTTCCTTAGTGATCAATCCAAAAAAATAGAGGAAAACAATAGGATGGGAAAGACTAGAGAGCTCTTCAAGAAACTTAGAGATACCCAGGGAACATTTCATGCAAAAATAGGCACAATAAAGAAATGGTATAGGCCTAACAAAAATGGGCACAGAAATGGTATAGGCCTAACAGAAGCAGAAGATATTAAGAAGATGTGGCAAGAATACACAGAAGAACTATACAAAAAAGATCTTCATGACCCAGAAAACCACGATGGTGTGATCACCCACCTAGAGCCAGATATCCTGGAAAGCAAAGTCAAGTGGGTCTTAGGAAGCATCACTATAAACAAAGTTAGTGGAGGTGATAGAATACCAGCTGAGCTATTTCAAATCATAAAAGGTAATGCTGTGGAAGTACTGCACTCAATATTGCAACAAATCTGGAAAACTCAGCAGTGGCCACCAGACTGGAAAAGATCAGTTTTCATTCGAGTTCCAAAGAAGTGCGATGTGAAAGAATGTTCAAACAACCACACAATTGCACTCATCTCACATGCCAGCAAAATATTGCTCAAAATTCTCCAAGCCAGGCTTCAACAGTACATGAACTGTGAAATTCCAGATGTTCAAGCTGGTTTTAGAAAAGTCAGAGGAACCAGAGATCAAATTGCCAACATTCGCTGGATCATCAAGACAGCAAAATAGTTCTAGAAAAACATTTACTTCTGCTTCACTGCTTCATTGACTACACCAAAGTCTTTGACTGTGTGGATCACAAGAAACTGTGGACAATTCTTCAAGAGATGGGAATACCAGGCTACTTTACTTGGCTCCTGAGAAATCTGTATGCAGGTCAAAAACAACAGTTAGAACTGGACATGGAACACCAGACTGGTTCCAAATTGGGAAAGGAGTACATCAAGGCTGTATATTGTCACCCTGCTTACATGTATTTAACTTACAAGCAGAGTACATCATGTGAAATGTCAGGCTGGATGAATCACAAGCTGGAATTAAGATTGCCAGGAGAAATATCAATAATCTCAGATATGCAGGTGACAACACCCTTATGGCAGAAAGTGAAGAAGAACTAAAGAGCCTCTTGATGAAAGTGAAAGAGAAGAGTGAAAAAGTTGGCTTAAAACTCAACATTCTGAAAACTAAAATCACGACATCTGGTCCCATCACTTAATGGCAAATAGATGGGGAAACAATGGAAACAGTGAGAGACTTTATTTTCTTGGGCTCCAAAATCAATGCAGATGGTGACTGCAGCCATGAAATTAAAAGAGGCTTGCTCCTTGGAAGAAAAGCTATGACCAACCCAGACAGCATATTAAAAAGCAGAGATATTACTTTGCTGACAAAGTTCCATCTAGTCCAAGCTATGGTTTTTCCAGTAGTCATGTATGGATGTGAGAGTTGGACTATAAAGAAAGCTGAGCACTGAAGAATTGATGCTTTTGAACTGTGGTTTTAGAGAAGTCTCTTGAGAGACCCTTGGACTGCAAGGAGATCAAACCAGTCCATCCTAAAGGAAACTGGTCCTGAATATTCATTGGAAGGACTGATGCTGAAGCTGAAACTCCAATACTTTGGGCACCTGATGTGAAGAACTGATTTCTTGGAAAAGCCCCTGCTGCTGGGAAAGACTGAAGGCAGGAGGATAAGGGGATGACAGAGGAAGAGATGGTTAGATGGCATCACTGACTCAATGGACATGAGTTTGAGCAAGCTACGGGAGTTGGTGATAAACATGAAGCCTGGTGTGCTGCAGTCCGTGGGGTCACAAAGAGTTGGGCACAACTGAGTGACTGATGTATACTTTATTTAATAGAGAATTCAGAATCCCACATTTTCCTGCTAACACTGTCACTAAACAACTGTAGGATGGCAGACTGGGTCTTCCTAGACTTCTGTTTTCTCTCTGTTTAATCAAAAGTTGACTTTGATACCTCTTGGATTCAGTCCATCTCTAGAAGTCAAAGATTCTAACTCCTATAAGAGAACAATTGGAATGATCTAGAAGATAAAAAAGTTTTTACCAGAGGTTAGAATAAGCCAGTCAGAACTCTGGAAGGCTGAGAAGGATATAACTAAAATTTGTTTTAATCATTAATAGTACAAATGAAATAAAATATCAAAGACATTCTCAGGTGTCCCACACCATGCCCTGCACTGATTTGTACATCTCTGCATCTTTGGTTGAAGGTTCTTGTACCTGGTTAGGGATTTCTACCTCAAGCAGTGGGGTCCTTCTGGCCACTGGAGTATGCAGGCAGAGGTGATGGAGAGTTAATGCCTTCAGAGTGAGCATCTTCTCTCATTGGTGGACAATTCTGAAATGTGTTCTACAAGCTCTTAAAGGGTCCTTGGGAAATTTCAGTACTACTTTCCCACAAAAAGTTCTCATTAATACATTTTTTACTGGATTTCTTCCTTTGCTTGTCTCCCTTCTCCATGCTCTCTCTGAATTTCCTAGGATCACATCCCCACTGAATTATTTCTACCCACAACTTTATCTCAGGATCTATACTGGGGGCAACTTTAAGATCCATGTCTGAAGGGCAGCCCTTAAGTTTCTTAAAAGTTTGGACATTGTGGGGGAAAAGCAATGTTTCAGCTCCAAGGTACGAATGATTAATGGCACTAAAACTAGTGTGCAAAAGTTTGGTGAGTAACAGTATATTTGCGTGATCTCAAACCATCTCCCACAACACATTATCAAATGCAAAGGAGAAAACAGCAATTGTACAGTGAAGACATGGCAAATACCACCTTGAGGATGTTAGGCATAATAATCCACCCTCACCGAGGATATCCATGTCCTAATATCAAGAACCTCTATCTATTCCTTACATGAAAAAAAAGGGATTTTTGCAGATGTGACTCAAGTTAACCATCTAGAGAAGGGAGACTAGAGTTGACCTTTCAGTGTCCTCAGTTAGGGACACGGAGCCTCTGCCAAATTTAAAAGTCTAAAAAATTCAAGTATAGCTTTACAGTCAGCCCTTTATATCTGAGGTTCTGCATTTGCAAACTCAACCAACTGTGGATCGTATAGTACTATGAGTGTGTGCTAAGCCACTTCAGTTGTGTCCAACTTTCTGCGACCCTATGGACTGTAGCCCACTTGGCTCCTCTGTCCATGGGGTTCTCCATGCAAGAATACTAGAGTAGGTTCCCATGCCCTCCTCCATGGGATCTTCCAGACCCAGGGATGGAGCCTGCCTCTCTTATATGTCTCCTGCATTGGGAGATGGGTTCTTTACCACTAGCGCCATCTGTGAAGCCCTATAGAATAGCATAGTAAATATTTATTGAAAAAAATCCACATGTAAGTAGACCTGCACAGTTGAAACCCATGTTTTCACGGCCCATCTGTATATTACGTTATCCAGGCACACCCAATGCAATCATTTGAATCCTTCAGTTTAGTTCAGTTCAGTCACTCAATCATGTCCGACTCTTTGTGACCCCATGAATTGCAGCACGCCAGGCCTCCCTGTCCATCACCAACTCCTAGAGTTCACTCAGACTCAGGTCCATCGAGTCAATGATGCCATCCAGCCATCTCATCCTCTGTCGTCCCCTTCTCCTCCTGCCCCGAATCCCTCCCAGCATCAGAGTCTTTTCCTTAAAAGCGAGAATCTTTCCCAACTATGGTCAGAGGAAGATGTAACTACAGAAACAAGGTCAGAGAGATGCAATGCTACTGGCTTTGAAGATGAAGAATGGGGCCGTGAGCCAAGGAATGTGTGCAGCCTCTAGAAACCAGAAAAGGTAAGGAAACAATTCTCCCCTAGAGCCTCAAGAAGGAAAACAGCTCCACACTTTGATTTTAACCCAGTGAGACCCATGTCTGATCCCTGACATACGGAGCTGTAATATAACAAATTTGTGTTGTTTTAAGCAACTTGTAATTTTTTTTTTTACGGCAACAATAAAAAGCAAATACATCCACTAAATGACCAAACTTAACAAAAGTAGTAATGGGGGTGATCAACACCATGTGAATCCAAATATGATAGTATCTTGACTATGGTATTCCTACTGTAAAATGAAGAACCTGAGTCTAATCAGAATAAAACAGTGACGAACTCAAATTGAGGTACGTTCTATAAAATAGCTGGCAAGGTCATACAAAACAAGGAAAGACTGAAACTCTTTCAAATATTAAAGGAGAGAAGGAGACTTTAAACCTTTTTGCAACACATAATCCAGGGGTTTATTTTTCAATACAGGACATTATAGGGTCAGCTGATGAATAAGTAAGGTCTTCAGATGAACTAATACTGTGCGTCTGTGTGTTAGTCGCTCAGTCATGTCCGACTCTTTGTGACCTGATGGACTGTAGCCTACCAGTCTCCTTTGTCCATGGGATTCTCCAAGCAAGAATAATGGAATGGGTTGCTGTTCCCTTCTCCAGGGGAACTTCCAGACACAGAATCAAACCCAGGTCTCCTGCAATGCAGGCAGATTCTTTACCATCTGAGCCACCAGGGAAGCCTGAACTAACACGTAATAATAGTAATTTCCTTTTTGATAATTATGCTATAATTGTCCTTTACCCCTAAGTATCTCAGTATTAATATGTATTATATGAATGAGGAGAGAAAGAGTGCATGACAGTATTTGGGGACTAAAGGATATATAAGAACTCTGTATTACCGTGTAATTTGTTTTAATATCTGAATCTACATCAAAATATTTAATAAAATAAAATTTTAACTATACCAAGTATAAAAATGTGTGATAACATATCATGGAAGGACTTCCCTGGTGGTCCAGTGGCTAAGACTTCATACTACCAATGCAGGGTGCCCAGGTTTGATCCCTGGTTGGGGAACTAGATCCCGCTTGCTTCAACTAAGAGTTTATATGCATCAAAGAACCAGAGTGCTGCAACTAAGACTCAGTGCAGGCAAATAAACAAATAAATATTTAAAATATATCTTGGAAATCCAGAGATAAGATATATTCAAATCCTGATGGCTCAGCTGGTAAAGAATCCACCTACAATGAGGGAGACTTGGGTTAGATCCCCAGGTTGGGAAGGTCCCTTAGAGAAGGGAAAGTCTACCCACTCCAGTAATCTGACCTGGAGAATTCTGTGGACTGTATAGTCCATGGGATCACAAAGAATCGGACATGACTGAGTGATTTTCACTTTCACATTCAACCCTAAAAGGTAGAGTTTTTAAATTAAGTCCTTCAATAAATATTTTTATTCCTTCAATAAATATTTATTTTGTACTTATCATGTGCCACATTCAATTCTGTGTTAGAAACATAACTGAAAAAATATCAAAACCCCCAGTCTTTATGAAACTTACAATTTGTGAGAGCTTAGATCTTATGGACATCCTGGAATGTGAAGTCAAATGGGCTTTAGGAAGCATCACTACAAACAAAGCTAGTGCAGGTGATGGAATTCCGGTTGAGCTATTCCAAATCCTAAAAGATGGTGCTGTGAAAGTGCTGCACTCAATATGCCAGCAAATTTGGAAAACTCAGCAATGGCCACAGGACTGGGAAAGATCAGTTTCTCATTCCAGTTCTAAAGAAGGGCAATGACAAAGAATGTTAAAACTACTACACAATTGCACTCATCTCACATGCTAGCAAAGTAATGCTCGAAATTCTCCAAGCCAGGCTTCAACAGTATGTGAACCATAAACTTCCAGATGTTCAAACTAGGTTTAGAAAAGGAAGAGGAACCAGAGATCAAACTGCCAACATCCGCTGGATCATCAAGAAAGCAAGAGAGTTCTAGAAAAATATCTACTTCTGCTTTATTGACTATGCCAAAGCCTTTGACTGTGTGGATCACAAAAAACTGTGGACAATTCTTCAAGAGATGGGAATATCAGGCTACCTTACTTGGTTCCTGAGAAGTCTGTATGCAGGTCAAAAACAATAATTAGAACTGGACATGGAACAACAGACTGGTTTCAAATTGGGACAAGTGTACGTCAAGGCTGTATATTGTTACCATGCTTATTTAACTTACATGCAGAGTACATCATATGAAATGTCAGGCTGGATAAAGCACATGTTGGGATCAAGATTGCTGGGAGAAATGTCAGTAACCTCGGATACACAGATGACCCCACCCTTATGCCAGAAAGAAAAGAGGAACTAAAGAGCCTCTTGATGAAAGTGAAAGAGGAGAGTGAAAAAGTTGGCTTAAAATTCAACATTCTGAAAACTAAAATCATGGCATATGGTCCCATCACTCCATGGCAAATAGATGAACAAATAATGGAAACAGAGACTTTATTTTCTTGGACTCCAAAATCACTGCAGATGGTGATTGCAGCCATGAATTAAAAGATGCTTGCTACTTGGAAGAAAAGCAATGACCAACCTAGACAGCATATTAAAAAACAGAGATGTTACTTTGCCAACAAAGTTCCATCTAGCCCAAGCTATGGTTTTTCCAGTAGTTATGCATAGCTGTGAGAGTTGGACTAAAAAGAAAGCTGAGTGCCAAAGAATTGTGGTGTTGGAGAAGTCTCTTGAGAGTCCCTTATACTGCAAGGAGATCAAATCAGTCTATCCTAAAGGAAACTGGTCCTGAATATTCATTGGAAGGACTGATGCTGAAGCTGAAACTCCAATACTTTGGTCACCTGATAAAAAGAACTGACTCCTTGGAAAAGACCCTGATGCTGGGAAGACTGAAGACAGGAGGAGAAGGGGATGACAGAGGATGAGATGGTTGGATGGCATCACCAACTTGATGGACATTGAGTTTGAGCAAGCTACAGGAGTTGGTGAAAGACAGGGAAGCCTAGTGTGCTGTAGTCCATGGGGTCACAAAGAGTCGGATACGACGGAGTGACTGAATTGAACTGACTGAGATCTTATGGAGTCAGTAAACTGGGCAAGTCATTTATCCAAAAGAATAAAATCCCAAGTTCTTAGTCACATCTTCAGTAGTGTGAAGTATTCTCCCAATGAAGATAACTGAAACAATTGCTTTGACCTGAATATTTATCCTTAACCCAACTCCCACAGTTATAATGTATATTTGAATCATTCAAAAGATTCCTGGGAAACTAAATTTTGATCATTTTTGAAATGAGAGTTAGAGTATATGTTCTATCATGGTTTTTTCTGCCTTACATTAGATAGCTAACTCCCAAATGCATTTGTTTCTCATTCTGCAATGTACTTTGTATTTGGAGGATTTTTTAAATTCTCAATGTTATTATTAGTTTAGTATTATTGTAGTTTTATTATTATTATTACCTTTCATTGTGAAAAATTCTCTCACTCATCATGTATATCTACTTGTCTAAGAAAAAACAAACAATGCAAATATAACTTTTAAAATGTGTTTGGGGGTAAAGTCATTGATAGGTATGGGGGAAGAGTCTATACCAGTGGTAGAGATGGTTCAGAAAAGAAAATGTGAGGGACTTCCCTGGCAGTCCAGTGGCTAAGATTCCACATGCCCACTGCAGGGGGCATGGGTTTGATCCCTAGTCAGGGAACTGAGATCCTGCATGTTGCCAAAAAATAGAAAAAAGTGTGAAACAAAGGAAATGGTAATAATTGGTTTTTCAAAGGCCAGTCATATCATTGAGAAGTCAGTTGCATGAAGAACAAAGAACTATGGACAGTGGGCTCTACAGGAAATAAAAAATGCTATGTGATTCCTACCAGGGCATGCTGAGACTTTAGTGCCTTCTTTGGACAGCAGATGGAGTAGAGGAAGCTATTCCATTTAAACATAGACACAAAGCATCTAATAGCTCCTCTGACAGACTGCTCAGATGTGTGTATTTAGGGATCACTGTGATGGGGTTCTAATTTCTCTAGAAAGAGACATGCAACCTTCCACTGTCGACATAGAAGTGTATGCCAGTTCTCTGTTTACATCAGTGTTGCCCATGTGACAGAAATCTATCTACATCCTCTAAGTGACAAAGGAATCATCGTCACCACATCATCACCTTTATCCTCACAATCATTGCCGAGACGTGGGAGAGACTTATGTGAAAGTCACTGTTTTCAGCACTTTACAGGCAGATCTTTCTACTATAAAGCTGACGAGAACACTATCTTCAATGTTAAACAAAGTTCTTGGAGTTGCAGAGAAGTTAAGTAATTTACCCAGTGTCCAACACCTACTGAGTGTCAGAGTCAGGAGCCAAACATAGGCACCTAAGAGAGGTATAAGTGAATAGAAGAACATTTCCTTGTACACTCCACCTCCCTATCAGTCTGTTCTGAGGGTATCACAGGAAGCAAGCCAAGAGAATCTCTGAACCACTGATCTGGAATCCTCGCACCCGAAGCCCTGAGACGACCCTACCTGTGAGTTTCACATTACATGAGATAGAAATTTGCTTGTCTTCCTTTATTTGCATCTGATGCATATGCAGCTGAAGAAAATTACTCTTGCTACATTTCCCTTGTCATACTGTCTTGGATTCCCTCATTTTCTACTTCTTTGCGGAACTGGAAATGTACGAGTGGATTGGACATCCAGTCACGGTTGCTGAGACTAATTTTGATTCCTCTGTTTCTGCCTCAATTTCCTGGAATATTAATAGCTTATATAAACACTTTATGGCATTGGAGAGTGTTCTTCACTTATGATGGACACCACCTCTGCCACATCCATTCTCCACATGCATGCTACAGTCTCTAAGACCACGTGCACAATTCCCTTTCAATATGATCATTATTCCTCTCTGGTTTTATTCTCCACAACACTAAGATTTTACAATATTTTATCATTCTACTAGCAAATCTTGAAAAATGAGAAACTCCTTTGAGTAAGAGCATATAAAGTTTTAATGCTTTTTAAATTTTTATTTTATTTTGATTTCTTTGCTGACATTATCTCACTGGGTTTTATTATAGAATTTAGTCTTATTCAGTGATGACACACAGTTCAGTGGAAAGACTTCTCATTGCAGAATCCTAGTTAACACAGAAACTTGCCATTTAGTTAATTAAAGGATTACAAAAATGTACATGCTTCTTATGGGTCACTAACTTCTTCAGGTTTCCTTATAAACATATAAAACATTTACAGACAGATCTTTTAAAGAAGGATTCTGGTTGTGGGGGAGATTTTTTCCCCTTAACTTTTACAGCATCTTACAAACATATAATTTTTTACTCTTGACAAACAAAGTAGAAATATATGGCTTGTTATGCAAACAGTAGTGTCAAGCCAGACAACTCTGTGACTTTTAAAGCAAACATCACACCACCTACCTACTACTAATATAAGTAAAAAAAAAAAAAAGAGTAACACTTTTTCACATTAAACATTCAAAACAAACACTGAAAATTAATATCAAATTATTTATGAAGAAAATTATGTATTGATAACTCAAACCCTGAGATATTAGCACTTCTGAGAAATGCAACCTTCAAACTATTTTCTCTTCTCAAAACTTCATTTTGACAAAAATAATGACTAGCTTGATTCTTCTCTCCAAAGTGAATTCTAATAACACAATACACTGTTACACCAGCTATTTGAAATGCTAAGCTCATGTTCCAAACACTATTTTAAAGAATTACATTATACCATGCATCAACCAAAGGGTATTCACAACTTCTTTCCTGATTTTTAACTGACTGCAGCCTTTCTGATCTCCCTGTGAGAGTTTCAAACATTTATTATAGAATAAGAGATGGAAAGTCAGTGTTCCTCAGTTCTTTCTGGCACAGTATGATTTGAGTCAGTGGTTTTCAAAGTGTGGCCCCCAGACAGCATCATCAGTGTTTTCTGGAAACTGGTTAGAGACAGAAATTCCCTGACCCCATACCTCCAATCTACTGAGTTTGAAACTCTGAAGGATGGAGCCCAACAACTTGTAGTTTAACAAGTCTTCCAGGGCATCACAATGCACCTTCAAATTTGAGAACCTCTGATAGTAGACAACTTAATTAGTCCTTGTCCGTTGTTTGAATTCCAAATCTATTTAACTCTGGAAAGCTGTTAGAAATCTGTAGTCTGCATTCAACTTGAGGTTTTGCTGACTAGTTAGATTTTGATTATAGTTTATTGAGTTTTAGAGTTCCCAATGTCATCCCAATCCTTAATTACTGCTATTATTTAACTGCTTTTTATAACTGCCAGCAAGAATCAGCCTCAAAATTTCCTTCTAGAACTTTAAATTATCCATATGTTGCAAAATCACTCCACACAAATGGACTATGCACACAGTAGATCAATCTGCCTTTTCTTCCTATTGCCTATTTATTGAATGCAAGATCATTTGCAATTTTTCTACAAGAAATAGCTCAAAACTGCACTGTGTTTTCTTTTGCTGGTCACCATCTTCCCGACAACCCAATAGTACGAGGTCTGGAGTGATGCTATCACATTCTGAATCTCTTCCAGGCTACCCACTTGAGCTCTGAACAGGCAATTCTTTTTAGCAAGTTTTGCTCCCTGATTTCAGTCTATATTGTACTACATCCTGAGTCCCACATATTTGCATTGAATTACCAGTTTTAACATTATAGGGATTGATTTTACTTTTCCTGGAATGACTGGATCATAGTAACAATTTATGAGTATGAAACTGAGGAGAAATCACCGCTCCAAGTCACAGATTAATATAGTCATATCTACTGAATTTGGCATGTTTATTTTCTTAAGAGAGCTCAAAGTCAACTATGTGTAGATTCACTAGGTTAATATACTTTACTTCCTATAGCAGACTTCCACCTCCAGCAAAAAGTACTTAGAAGTAAGGAGTGCCATGTGTTTCAAAACCAGACTCTCTATATTTTCTTTCATCTCCATATTCTGAGTAAATGAGGAGTCAAAAGAGTACTAGCCTTGGAGTCCAAATATCTGACTGGTCATTCATAGTATAATACATGTGTTGTGTACACACGCATTAAACTCACTGCTTATGAAAGAATTTAAGAAAAAAATAACAAAAATTGGAATTGACAAGATAATCATGAGGATGCTGATAAAGTCTGCAAATATTTTTTTTAAAGATTTACCTTCAAGGTTATCACACACTTCTTAATTAAATAACGTGGAGGAATGCTATCAAATAAACTTGCTAGGAGTTATTCAGCTAACTCACACTTAACTCAATTGCATCTGCATTACTACTGAACACTAAAATGACTTGTGTAACTGTTGGTAATAAAAGACAGAACACTTTTGATTTGAAATGTAACGGAGCCAGCTTTTCAAGAGCAGGTAAATACAAAATAAAACGTTAAATTTTCAAAAGTGACATGCACACAAGAATAACATATATTCCATATCAAAAGCCTCAAATTTAGGAGCAAAGGGTCCTTTTATACTATTTCAGTTTTCAAGCACTTTTTACTTCTCCCAAACATATCCTTACACATTTACTTATCACTTACATGAGTCTCTCACCCAGCATTTATTATTGGTCCTTAAACACTGAATATGAATTCCATGTGTAGTTTTAACTAATCATCACTAATTAAAAATAGAATAAAACAGGGAAAAAACTCACTTGGGGAAGGTTAAACCAATAAAAACACAAGGAACAACAGATCAGTAACGTCTTAATAGTGTTACCATAATGCTATGTTTTTTCTGCTTTTGTTTTAAAATGAGAGAACATTGGGAGGAGGGTAAATTAAGAGTAGCCTTTCCTGAGGCTTAGTGGTAAAGAATCTGCTTGACAATGCAGGAGACTGGGGTTCAGTCCCTGAGTTGGGAAGATCTCCTGGAGGAGGGCATAGCAACCCACTCCAGTATTTTTACCTAGAAAATCTCACGGACAGAGGAGCCTGACGGGCTACAGTACATGGGGTCACACACAGGGTCAGACACAACTGAGCATCTAAACAGCAACAACAAATTTAGGAGTATGGGATTAACAGATGCATGCTATAAAATAGATTAACAACAAGGACCTATTATATAATATATATAACACAGGGATGTATATTACCTTATAATGAAAAAGATGAAAAGAGAATATTAATATATGCTTATATATGCATAACTGAATCAATTTGATGTACATCTGAAACTAAGCAAAAAGAGATTATAATTTTTTAATGAAAAGAAAAGTAAACAATCCAAAAGAAAACTTATTCCATGTCAAATAGATGATTTTTTTTTTTTAGATAGGAGTTATCACATCCTGAAAGAGTTCTCTAACCTTAATAAATAGATAATGGAAAACAGAAAGGCTGAAGTTATGTATTTTTTAACCATGCTTCATTCAATTCAGACAAGATTGATCAATTCCCTGATCTCTATGCTATTTTTACATTATCAAGATGTATAAATTTTACATTCTTTTCTGAAACTATAACTCCCACAATTTGGTATTAACTCTACTATAAAGTGATTTCATAATGTTCTTTATTATATCCACTCCTTTCTAAGAATTTTCATTTAAAAATTTTTCAACTGTCTGTATTTTAATAGCATCAGTTCAGTTCAGTTCAGTTGCTCAGTCGTGTCCGACTCTTTGCAACCCCATGAATCGCAGCACACCAGGCCTCCCTGTCCATCACCATCTCCTGGAGTTCACTCAGACTCACGTCCATCGAGTCCGTGATGCCATCCAGCCATCTCATCCTCGGTCGTCCCCTTCTCCTCCTGCCCCCAATCCCTCCCAGCATCAGAGTCTTTTCCAATGAGTCAACTCTTCGCATGAGGTGGCCAAAGTACTGGAGTTTCAGCTTTAGCATCATTCCTTCCAAAGAAATCCCAGGGTTGATCTCCTTCAGAATGGACTGGTTGGATCTCCTT
>SJYX01008839.1:222311-241200 GCA_006410675.1 Oreotragus oreotragus
ACTCTGCATATAAGTTAAATAAGCAGGGAGACAATATACAGCCTTGACGTACTCCTTTTCCTATTTGGAACCAGTCTGTTGTTCCATGTCCAGTTCTAACTGTTGCTTCCTGACCTGCATACAGATTTCTCAAGAGGCAGGTTAGGTGGTCTGGTATTCCCATCTCTTTCAGAATTCTCCACAGTTTATTGTGATCCACACAGTCAAAGGCTTTGGCATAGTCAATAAAGCAGAAATAGATGTTTTTCTGGAACTCTCTTGCTTTTTCCATGATCCAGCGGATGTTGGCAATTTGATCTCTGGTTCCTCTGCCTGTTCTAAAACCAGCTTGAACATCAGGGAGTTCACGGTTCACATATTGCTGAAGCCTGGCTTGGAGAATTTTGAGCATTACTTTACTAGCGTGTGAGATGAGTGCTATTGTGCGGTAGTTTGAGCATTCTTTGGCATTGCCTTTCTTTGGGATTGGAATGAAAACTGACCTTTTCCAGTCCTGTGGCCACTGCTGAGTTTTCGAAATTTGCTGGCATACTGAGAGCAGCACTTTCACAGCATCATCTTCCAGGATTTGAAACAGCTCAACTGGAATTCCATCACCTCCACTAGCTTTGTTCTTAGTGATGCTTTCTAAGGCCCACTTGACTTCACATTCCAAGATGTCTGGCTCTAGATTAGTGATCACATCCTCATGATTATCTGGGTCGTGAAGATAATTACTTCTTCCCCCTCCCCACCAAATACAAGACAAGAAGATTTTATAGGCTCTCTACTCCTTATTCTTTTATAATTGAAATGGCTGCTTGATACTGCAATGGTTCCTAATACCTGGCAATACATTTTTCAGCTACAGTTTCCTTCAGAAATGTATAGACATTGGTCTGAATTTTTATTCTTCAAGGCGATTTAATTTTTCTGCCCAGATGACTAAAGAATTATTTTTTATGCTTCCATTTCAATAATTTAACCAGGATATGTATTTCCCAGTGCTTTTACCAAACTTGGATTGTTCTTTCATTACAGGGAATTGTTTTTTAATCCTTGTTAATTGGGATTCTCTATTTTGGTATACAAATTATTTTTATTTTGAATCACAGTTGTCTATCCTCTACTTGTTTTTCTCTAATTGATGCAACCTGTTTGTAGTTTTGTCTGCATTGACTGACTTTTTTCAGCCATCCCTCCCATGTTGGTAATTCCATTTTCAGTTTTATCATTTTTTGTGTCATCCCCTCCAAGATATTTACTTTTTTTTTAATAATTTTTTTTTTTTACTGGAGTAGAGTTAATTTGCACAGTTGTGTTATTTTCAGGTGTACAGCAAAGTGACTCAGTTTATATATATATACATATATATATATGTTCTTTTTCAGATTCTTTTCCATTATACATTATTATAAGATAGTGAATATCATTCCCTGTGCTATACAGTAGGTCCTTGTTGGTTATCTATTTTATATATAGTAGTATGTACAAGTTAATAGGATTTATTGTTATTTTAGTCACTAAATTGGGTTCAACTCTTGTGACCCCATAAACTGTAGCCCACCAGGCTTCTCTGTCCATGGGATTTTTCATGCAGTATTACTGGATTGGGTTGCCAGTTCCTCCTCCAGGGGATCTTCCCAACCCAGGGATTACACCCACATCTCCTGCATTGGCAGGCAGATTCTTTACCACTGAGCCATCTGGGATTTATTCTTAATTTATCTGTTCTAAGTGGTATTGTTTGGTCCTCGAGAAGTTATTTTTTATGATCTGCAATCTCCATTTTAATCACATTATTTAATCATCTCATTTCTGAGCTCTAATTTTATCGAAAATACATGCATTATTTTCTAGTGCAAAGCACATGTGGAGAATTATCTTCTCTTGCTTGGGTTATGCATTATTCTAAGTTGGATAATTTATCTTTTATATCATCTTTCTTCCTTCCTTTTCCTTCTTTTCCCTTGGTTATTGTACTGTTTCTTTTTGTGCTTAGAAACCTCTCTGTAGATCTGTTTTATTTGATATTGTATAGATGACTTCTTGACTCTGTTCTCACCATGCCAGAGACATGTCTATTTCATTCTGAGCTGCTGAAGTTTCAAGACATGTTATATCTGGCATTTCCACTCCCCTACCCCTCACTTCTGCTCCCATAACATGAGGTCATAGAAGAGAAAGGAAAGTTTCTTTCAGGTAGTGATTTGTTTTTCTTAAAATTTCTTAGACTCCACTTACTCTTGGGAGAGTTTGTTAAATGCCTTGTTAGGGTTCACTCCTCCTAGTTGGAGAATGGTGTATAACACTGACATAGAGGAACAAATCTAGCCAAGATTAAACAAAGCTGAACATCTGTTAAGGCAGTAAGAAACATTTTATTTATGAACTACTGACAGTGGAGGTAAGAGCTGAGCTCAATTCTGATTTGTGCAGGGGTGACTGGGCATTTTAAAATAGGAGATTGAGGGAGAGGGAAGGGGGGCAGAATGGGAGTGGAGGCAGGCTCAAGTCAAGTCAGAGAAGGAGAAAATTACAAAGGGGTGAAAATGCGCTTGGGCCTCTTTGTTTGCCGGCTGGCACTTATCAAAATTAGGATGCTACCTTCTTACAGAGGCTGCGAGCCAGAGACCACATCCCTCTGGATGGTTACATTTCGAAGAATGACTTTCAGGTCACTGAGCAAGACACTTCTGAGTTATAGGAGACACATATACATCTCCAAGGGATAGAGGAAGGATTCATAACCACAAGGCTCTAAGAGAAGTAGGTCAGAGGCCTATCTTTAGGTGTTGGCTTGAACCAACAGTAAATTCTTCTGACAGTCCTGAGACTTCCCAGAGTGAAACTCAAAGGGAGGTTGGGTCATCCCAGAGACCACCTTGGGCTGCTAGAAGCCAGGCTAGGCTTGGCCAGGTCTCTTGGTTTGGGTATATGGATGGAGTGCTGGGCTCAGAGTTTTGGCAGCACTCAAACCTCAGAATTCAAACTGCTCTCAGTGGGGTGAGGCCTGGAAAATTTCCTTCCCATTATGATCATCCAGCTCTGTGTTTGTCTTTCTTCTCCTTGGTGAGCCTTTTTCCTAAGTCCATAGTCAGAAGATAGAAACAGTAAGAATACTCACTTTATTTCCAATATTGAGTGTCAGGTGAAAAGTCTCAAAATAGCTTTTTATTTGCCACCGTATATGCACGCACGCACATGTAGTTCCTTTGGGATGGAGGGTGTGTTTGTGGGGTAAAATGCCTGTCCCTCAGAACTGAATCATAGTTCTCTTTTTATTTCTTTGACCAGTACTCCTGGATTATGCCCCAGATAGTAGTGAAATTTACCTGATTTCTGTTCTCCCAAAAAACAATGCTTTAAAAACCCTCCACCCTTTTGGGAACCCCAGAAATGGCTACTTTCAAAGGACCAATAAGCTCTTAACATTCCAAGATAAGACCTTCACCTTTCCTTAACAACTCCTCAGGTTTTTTCCCATTTTGTCAAGAAGTTTTACTCTAAGAAATGTTCCCCCACTGCAAAAGGCTAGATACAATTGTCTCCTTAATGCATTTTTGCCTTTCACCTTATCTGTGATGCTGTCATTTCTTTTTATGGTTGAGTTTATTTCCTTAGATATTTCAAGAGAGAGTGTGTGTTGAGGTATCCTATCAGATTACACTGGAAACCCAGTTGTAGCATCTGAGTTGTTATATTCTACATTGGCCAACAACAAATGATAATGCAATGCCAGCCAGCTAGGCAGCCCAAACTGTTAGCCTGGACCATGTGCTATTAGTATGTACAGAAGTCATGTTAATGATGAGTCACTCAGGCACTCAGTTCTCAGAAATTAAGGAAAAAAATACACTGATTATGAGTCTCAAAAACAAAAGGGCAGGAGGACTTGGGGAGAAAGCATTAAAAATCACCAATGATTTTTTTTTCTTTTCCTTTATATAAGGTATAGCATAATCCACATTCATCTGCTCTGCTCTCCTCCAGCTTAACTTGCTCTGACTACAATGGCTTGCTCAAGGTAAATATTACAAGCACATTTCCATCTCAGATATTTGCCCCATTTGTTCACATTGCTAGAAATCTCTTCCTCACATAGCTTGTGCTCTCTCAATTTCTATACCCCAGCGTTACCACTTTAGAAAGATACTTCCTTATACCATATATAAAATAGTGACATTTTCCCCCCATCAAAACCTCTTTCTTATTTACCCTGCCTTTTTAATCTAATCCACTGTAGACACTAAATGAATGTTTGTTGAATGAATACATCTTTTGCACTTACCACCTGTTTCTTTCATCTCTAATAAACTTCCTGTGAGTCAAACAAAGGATACTGAATTGATTATACATTCAAATTAGAGTAGTATTTCCATATCCTATAAACCCAACTAAAGGTCAAACTCTACAAACTAAAAGTGACATGTAGTGAGGGTCTATTCTTAATGATGATTTAAAACTTATAGGAGAAATGTAGTTTTAACCAATGCAACTTTTATAAAATACCAGAAAATCTGGATTTGTAGGAGAGTATTTAGATAGCCATGAGTATGGTAGAGGATTCTATTCAGTCTGACTTTATTCATCATTCCTTCTGAAATTATGGATATTTTAAGATTAACAAAACATCAACAAAATGAAAAAGCAACCTACTGAATAGGAGATAATATTTGCAAGTCATAAATCAGATAAGGGGTTAATATTCTAAGCTTGTAAAGAACTCATACAACTCAATAGCAAAAATAAACAAACAAACAAAAAAAAAACCCCAAAAAACCAAAACCAAACATAACATCCAAAAAGTCCAATTTAAAAAATCAGCAAAAGATCTGAATATTTTTCCAAAGAAGACATACAGATGGCCAACAGGTATGTGAAAAGATGCTTGACATCACTACTCATCAGGGAAATGCAAGTCAAAACCACAACAAGATAGGCATGATCTGTTACATCTAGAACACTGGTTGGATTATGTTCATATACTGAGCAACTACTATGTACCTTGCTACTGTTCAAGCTGCAAGAGATGGAGAAGTAAGTTGCACAGATCAGAAACGTAAAAGGCTCATATGCAAAAGGAATTATATATATATATATATATAAAGGTTAAGTGCTGGATATTACCACTGACCAAGAAAAACACCAGGTAAGAGAGGCTTCCCCACACTCCATACCCCACACACCTCATTTCCTCCTTCAGAAATTGAAATTGAGTCTCCTAACCTTAAGGATCTTCAAAACTGTAATTCTGAAGAATTTTTCCAGTAACTTCCAATGATTTCAGACTGGTAAGAGGGTAATTCTGGCTACTGACAATGTATTTAAAGTATTTTTTTTTTTTTACAAAGAAAAAAAGTCCTTAAGAAAAAATATTTTTAGATTTCAAATACTGAAAGATGCAGATCTTAGAAGAGCCACAGGAGTAATCTAGCCCAACCATCACAGATAACTAACACTCTTCAAATCAGTGTGAACCAAAATAAATATTCATTGAACAGCTCCCTCCAAAAAAAGGAACACAGTGAGATTTCACCTCAAACATGTGAGCATGGCTATTATGAAAAAAGACAAGAAATAACAAGCGTTGGCAAGGAGGTAGAGAAAGGGAAATCCTCAAGCACTGTTGAGAATGTAAACTGGTATGACCATTATGGAAAATAGTATAGAGTTTCCTCAAAACATTAAAAACAGAACTACCATATGATCTAGCAGTCCCACTTGTAGATATTTATGAGAAGAAAATGATAATACTACCTTGAAAAGATATATGTTCCTACATATACATTACAGTATTATTTACAATACTGTAGTCATGGAAACAACCTGTGTCCCCTGATGGATGAATGAATAAAGAAAATGTAGTATATGTATATATGTGTGTGTGTAATATATATATATGTATGTATGTGTGTGTGTATGCACACACAATGAAATATTATTAAGCCATTTTTAAAATGAATGAAATCTTGCTATTTGTGACAACATAGATGAACCTCAAGAACATTATGCTAGGTGAAGTAAGTCATACAGAGAAAGATAAACACCGTATGACCTCGCTTACATATGGAATCTAAAGCCAAACCAAGCCAAACAAATCACTCATATATACAGAGAGAAAATATGGGTGGTTGCCAGAGGCAGGGGGTAGGGAGCAAGAGAAATGGGTGAAAGGGGTCCAAAGGTACAAGCTTCCAGTTATAAAATAAGTCAAGCACAGGGATGTAATGTACAGCATGGTGACTATAATTAATAATACTGTGTTGCATATTTGAAAGTTGTTAAGAGAGTAAATCTTAAAAGTTCTCACCAAAGGAAAAAAAAATGTTTTGTAACTCTCTAAGATGATGGAGAAGGCAACGGCACCCCACTCCAGTACTCTGCCTGGAAAATCCCATGGACGGAGGAGCCTGGTAGGCTGCAGTCCACGGGATCGCTAAGAGTCGACTTCACTTTCACTTTTCACTTTCTTACATTGGAGAAGGAAATGGCAGCCCACTACAGTGTTCTTGCCTGGAGAATCCCAGGGACGGGGGAGCCTGGTGGGCTGCCGTCTATGGGGTTGCACAGAGTCGGACATGACTGAAGCGACTCAGCAGTAGCAGCAGCAAGGTGATGGAGGGTGATTAAATTAGATGGACGGTGATGGTGTGGTGATCATTTCACAACAAATACAAAGATCGAATCATTATGTTGAAAACCCAAAACTAAACTAAGACAACATTATATGTCAATTACATCTCAATTTTTCAATAAATGAAGGACAAGGAAATATTTTAAGAAGTAGGGTTGTTCAACTTGCATGGCATTTCAGCTTTCAAATAACATTTGGGGAAAGCTCCTAGTCATAGATATCCTTGATTAACTCGCAGTAGGCAATGCCAAAGATGGGACACTGCAACATCATTAAAAGGGATGAGGTTAGGAAATATTTTAAGAAGTAGGGTTGTTCAACTTGCATGGCATTTCAGCTTTCAAATAACATTTGGGGAAAGCTCCTAGTCATAGATATCCTTGATTAACTCGCAGTAGGCAATGCCAAAGATGGGACACTGCAACATCATTAAAAGGGATGAGGTAAGCTGTACGGAGAACTTAGTCAACATTTCCCGAGAACTGACTGATAGGAATAGTGACAGGAGTGGGGGAATGACTCAGATTCAGCATGTCCTTTGGGATGAGTGTTAACAGAATAGACTAGCACAAATAATGATGCAACCAGGTTCCAGCAAAGGCCAAGGTAAGTCTGTGCATGTCCAGAGATAGGAGGGGAAAATGATACATAGGGAATGTAGGGTAAGGGAGTTAGAGAAGGCGAGGTTCAGAAAAAGACGGGCACTTTACAGGAACAGATCACCTTTAATGAGGCGAGAAGGGACAGCAGTCAGATTTGTGAGCTACTGCCCTAATCCAAGAAAAGAGCAAGTATATATAGGCATATATGTGGAAAGCTACTGTCTTAAGGGGGTCTGTTTTTCTCCAAGGTTGTTTGGAGTAGTCATCTCTTAAACGGCTAGGGCAAGGAATTCTGGAGATTGGCCAGAGACTGGACCGGCTGGGAGCTGGGAATTATCAACCTTAATATCCATTGTTTTGTTTTTTTTTTCCTTTGGGTGAGAGAGTTCTTTGTTTTCATAGAATGGTGAGGAGGACCTGGAGGGGAGTTTTAACCCTAGGCTATTTTGAGCCATGTAACTTTCCTTCAGGGAAGATCTATGATGATTTAAAGCTTATAGGCAAAATCTAATTTTAACCATATACAGCCTTTTATAAAATGACGGAAAATTTTTGTAGGAGAGTATCAGATAGCCAGTGGGGCTTTTCAGGTGGTTCAGCAGTAAAGAATCTGCCTGCCAATGCAGGAGACGGGGACTCAATCCCTGGGTTGGAAAGATCTACTGCAGAAGGAAATGGCAACCCACTCCAGTATTCTTGCCTGGGAAATCTCTTGTACAGAGGAGCTTGGTGGGTTACAGTCCACGGGGTGGCAAAAGAGTCAGACGTGACTTAGCAACTAAATAACAATCAGATAGCCAACAGTGTGATAGAGGATTCCATTCATTCTTTTTCTCTGTTTAACATATTTTCTTTCTGATATTGTTGATACTTTCAGATCAATTTTTTCTAAATATAGACAAAAATCATTGTGAATAAAAACTAATTTTTGAAGAGAAGAAAAAGGAGGTGACATTTTTTTCCTCCAAAGAGAGAATACCATGGCCACTCATACTAAGCATAATACATTTCTAATTGCAGTTTTCCTTCAACTGCAAATTTTAAGTCTATTTTTAAACTTTAGAGTAAATTTTACATACTTTATGAATAGTATAAATGCATCATTATAAAGTTTCTCTAATGTAACACTTGCTAAACTAAAATCATCATGCAAATCAAAACTATAATGAGGCACCATCTCTCAGCAGTCAGAACGCCCATCATTAAGCAGTCTACAGATAAGAAATTCTAAAGAGGGTATACAGAAAAGGGAACCCTCCTACACTGTTGGTGGGAATGTAAATTAGTGCAGCCACTATGGTGATCAGTATGGAGATTCCTCAAAAAAATTAAACACAGAACTGCCATCAGTTCAGTTGCTCAGTCATGTCCAACTCTTTGTGATCCCATGGATTGCAGCATGCCAAGCCTCCCTGTCCATCACCAGCTCTAGAAATTTACTCAAACTCATGTCCATTGAGTCGGTAATGCCATCCAACCATCTCATCCTCTGTCGTTCCCCTCTTCTCCTGCCTTTAGTCTTTCCCAGCATCAAGGTCTTTTCAAATGAGTCAGTTCTTCGCATCAGGTGGCCAAAGTACTGGAGTTTCACTTCAGCATCAGTCCTTCCAATGAATATTCAGGACTGATTTCCTTTAGGATGGACTTGTTGGATCTCCTTGCAGTCCAAGGGACTTTTAAGAGTCCTCTCCAACACCACAGTTCAAAAGCATCAATCACTTTGATGCTAATGTAACACTTGCCAAAGTAAAATTGTCAAGTGATTTCTTATAATTTCATTGTAGATGTGTATAAGAGANAATGAATATTCAGGACTGATTTCCTTTAGGATGGACTTGTTGGATCTCCTTGCAGTCCAAGGGACTTTTAAGAGTCCTCTCCAACACCACAGTTCAAAAGCATCAATCACTTTGATGCTAATGTAACACTTGCCAAAGTAAAATTGTCAAGTGATTTCTTATAATTTCATTGTTGCTATCAGTATTAACTGAACTCCTGAAATCTAAGAATCAAGCAAGATTTTGAAATAGTTGTGTGTCTGTTTTAAAGGACATACTTTTTATTTTTTCTCTGAACAAGTCTGTTGTAGGAATTAATGAGAACATTTGTAATGCAATTTGGTCTTCCTCAGAGAAGGTATTATCTCTTAAAGGAGCAAGAATAAGATGTAACTCTATTCATTAGTTCCAGTTCTCACAAAAGTTGTGAGAACTCTCCAGACAAGGGCTTACAGAAAGAACATTAAATGGATAAAAGATTTTATATCCCAAAGTGATTGAGGATATAATACAAGCTATGATTTTTCATCCCTTAATAGGACTTGCCATTCAGGAATATAAATTCTATACAAATATGAATAACTAAAAACCTTCAAACTACTCTGATGAAATCCTAAAGTGTTTTGGCCTTTGTTTATAGCTGTGCAGACTAATGATCTTAAAGTCACAGAAAGATCCATGGCCACTTAATATACAGCTTCCAAAAATGGTCTTCATTATGTTTTAAGAGCTTCAAGGAGTAATAGCTTACATACTATAAGTAAGTGAAGTTGCTCAGTCGTGTCCGACTCTTTGCGACCCCGTGAACTGAAGCCCACCAGGCTCCTCCGTCCTTGGGATTCTCCAGGCAAGAATACTGAAGTGGGTTGCCATTTCCTTCTCCAGGGGAACTTCCCGACCCAGGGATCGAACCCAGGTCTCCCGCATTGTAGGCAGATGCTTTAACCTCTGAGCCACCAGGGAAGTATTCATCCATTTAATGTACATGATTCAATAATTTTAGTAAACTGACAATGCTCTATAACTATCTCCACATCCAATTTTAGAAGTTTCTATCATTCTCAAAGTTTCCTTCATTTCCACTTGCAGGTATTCCCTACTCCCACCCCAAGTCTTAGGTAACTACTGACTTGTTTTCTGTCTGAATAAATTTATTTCTTAAACATTTTATATAAATTGAATTATACAATATGTAGTGTTTTACATCTGCCTTCTTTCACTTAGAGTGCTGTGTTTGAGGCTTATGCATGTTGCATGTACCAGTAGTTCTTGCTTTCCATTGTTGAATACTATTCCATTACATGAATATACTAGACTTTTTTTGGGGGGGTCCAGTCTTTAGTCAACAGGTATTTGAATTATTTTCTAGTGTTTCTATTCTGAATAATGCTTTGAGGACCTACTACCATACCTTAGGGCAGACATTTTTCATCTCCCTCGGGCAGATCCTTAGGAGTGCCACTGCTGTGATTATGGAAAATTTAACTTCTTAAGAAACTGCTTTCTAAAAAGTGGAAACCACCCAAGCTTGAGGGCTCGTTTCTGTCTGTCCTTGTAAACACTTAGTATTTTCTGGCTTTTGCACTGTGTACATTCTGGAAGGTGTGAAGTGGTATTTTGTTGTGCTTTTAATTTTTATTTCCCTAATGAGTAACAATGATAAGCATCTTTTCATCACCCTCTTTATATTTTTTGGTAAAATGTCTACAAATTCTTTTGACCATTTAAAAAGTGGGTCTTTTGTCTTAGTACTGAGTTGTTAGAGTAGATATCTGGATATAAATCTTTTATCAGATACATGATTTACAAATATTTTTTCTAGCCTTTCACTTATCTTTTCATTTTCTCAATGGTCTCTTTTGAAGCACAAAAGTCCTAAGCTTTACAAAGTCCAGTTTTTGAATTTTCTTCTTTTTTGGATCAAACTTTTGGTTTTATATTAAAAACTTACCCAATTAAAGCTCAAATTTTTTGTTTTCTTCTAGAAGTTTAATAATTTTAGCTCTGAAATTTAGATCTATGTTTCATCTTGCATGAATTTTTATGCCTGGTGTGAAGGTTAAGTTCATTTTTGTCATATGTATATTCCATTTTACCAGCCCCTTTGTTGAAAATATTTTTCTTTCTGCAGTGATTATCTTGATATCTTGTCAAAAAGAGCTTCCCTGGTGGCTCAGATGGTAAAGAATCTGCCTGCAATGCAGGAGACTCAGGTTCAATCCCTGGGTTGGGAAGATCCTCTGGAGAAGGGAATGGCTACCCACTCCAGTATTCTTGCCTGGAGAATTCCATGGACAGAGGAATCTGGTGGGCTACAGTCCATGGGGTCACAAGGAATCAGTCACGACTGAGTGACAAACACTTTCATTTCCTTTTTTCTTTGTCAAAAACCAATTGGCTATACCAGTAGGCACGTTAAAAAATGCTCAACGTCACTAATTATTAGAAAAATGCAAATCATAACTACAATAAGGTACCACTTCACAGTGGTCAGAATGGCCTTCATTAACAAGTCTATAAATAACATTCTGGAGAGGGTGTAGAGAAAGGGAACCATCCTACTCTGTTGGTGGGAATATAAATTGGTACAGCCACTATATAAAGCAGTATGGAGGGTTCTCAGAAAACTAAAAATAGAACTACCATGTGATTTGCTAACAGCAATCCTACTCTTGGGCATATAGCCAGACAAAATGAGAATTCAAAAAGATACATGCACCCCCATGTTCACAGCAGCGCTGTTCACAGTCGCCAAAACATGGGAGCAACCTAAATGTCCAATGGCAGAGGGATGGATAAAGAAGACATGGCATATGTATACGACAGATGCTACTGCTGCTGCTGCTGCTGCTAAGTCGCTTCAGTCGTGTCCGACTGTGCGACCCCATAGGCGGCAGCCCACCAGGCTCCCCATCCCTGGGATTCTCCAGGCAAGAACACTGGAGTGGGTTGCCATTGCCTTCTCCAATGCAAGAAAGTGAAAAGTGAAAGTGAAGTCGCTCAGTCGTGTCCGACTCCTAGCAACCCCATGGACGCAGCCCACCAGGTTCCTCCGTCCATGGGATTTTCCAGGCAAGAGTACTCAGCCATAAAAATAATGAAATAATGACATTTGCCACAACATGAATGCAAGCAGAGATCTTCATCTAAGTGAAATAAGTCAGAAAGAAAAAGACAAATACTACATGCTGTTTCTTATATGTGGAATCTAAAATATGATACAAACGAACCTATCTATAAAACAGAAACAGAGATCAGACTTGTTGCCAAGTGGGAGGGGGAGAGGGAGAAGAATGGAAGATTGATAGACACAAACTATTACATTTAGAATGGATAAACACCAAGGTCCTACTGTAGAGCACAGAGAATTATACCCAGTATGCTGTGATAAATCATAATGGAAAAGAATATTTTTAAAAATGTATATATGTGTAAGACTGAGTCACTTTGCTCTATAGCAGAGATCAGTAGAACACTAAATCCACTATACTTCAATAAAAAAAAATAAACTGACCATAATGTAACAGTTTATTTCTGAATTCTCAGTTATATATTCCAATAGTCTATCCTTATGCCAGCACCACAGTTGTGATTACTGTAGCTTTGGAATAAGTTTTGAAATAGAGAAGTCTGAGTCCTCCAACTTTGTTCTTCTTCAATACTGCCTTGGCTATTTGAGATCCCTCGCATTTCCAGATGAATCTTAGGATCCATTTGTCAAGTCCTATAATGATTCCAGCTAGGATACTTACAAGGATCCCTTTGAATTTGCAGGTCAATTTGTGAAGAATTACCATCAATACCATCGTGAGTATTCTCATCCTTGAATGTGAACTTTCAGTTTATTTGTGTGTGCATGCTCAGTCATGTCTGACTCTTTGTGACCCCATGGACTGTAGCTCTCCAGGCTCCTCTGTCCATGGGATTTTCCAAGCAAGAATACTAGAGTAGGTTGCCGTTTCCTTTCCAGGGGATCTTCCTGACCCAGGGATTGAACTCATATCTCTGGCATCTACTACACCAGCAGGCAGGTTCTTTACCACTGGGCCGGGGGGAAGCCCTTTGGTTTATTTAGATATTCTTTCATTCTCTCGGCCATGTTTTATGGTTTTCAGTCTACAAGTCTTGCACTTACTTTGTTAGAATTTATTTCTATGTATGTTATTCATTTTGATGATACTGTGAATGGAATCACTTTCTTAATTTCATTTTTGAGTTGTTTTAGGATATAGAAATACACTTCATGCTTTATTTTACCCTTATATTCTTTTGCTTAGTTCTAAAGTTTTTTGTTGATGTTGTTGATTCCTTTGGGTTCTCTAGAGAGAATATTTTCTATATAGACTTGTGAATAAACACAGCTTTACAGGTTTAGTTCCTTTGCAATCTGAATTTACTTTGCTGTGTTTTGTTTCACCTTGTTGCATTAGCTAGAACCTCCAGTGCAAAGTTGAACAGAAATGGGGGGAAGCCCTTTGGTTTATTTAGATATTCTTTCATTCTCTCGGCCATGTTTTATGGTTTTCAGTCTACAAGTCTTGCACTTACTTTGTTAGAATTTATTTCTATGTATGTTATTCATTTTGATGATACTGTGAATGGAATCACTTTCTTAATTTCATTTTTGAGTTGTTTTAGGATATAGAAATACACTTCATGCTTTATTTTACCCTTATATTCTTTTGCTTAGTTCTAAAGTTTTTTGTTGATGTTGTTGATTCCTTTGGGTTCTCTAGAGAGAATATTTTCTATATAGACTTGTGAATAAACACAGCTTTACAGGTTTAGTTCCTTTGCAATCTGAATTTACTTTGCTGTGTTTTGTTTCACCTTGTTGCATTAGCTAGAACCTCCAGTGCAAAGTTGAACAGAAACGATGAGAGCAAACATCTTTGTTTTGTATCTGATCTTAGGAAGAGGGCATTCCGTCTTTCACAATTAAGTATGATGTTAGCTGTGGGGTTTTCATAGATGCCCTTTATCTCCATTATAGTTGGAAGCTGCCATAACACATAAAATATACATTCTTGTCTAGACTTACTTTTCTCTCTTGTCCTTAAAATCATCTGTCAATGTCAGCTCAGGCAGTTACCATAACATTTTTTAAAAGATGGGTAGATGTTTGATGAGAAGGAAAAAGGATGCTGCTACAAGGCTAATGGAAAAATATTTCCACATTCCCCAATTTTAAAATGTATTTTGGAATATGTCACTGTAACAACTTGCTATATTGCAAAATTTGAGTGAGTTTTGCTAGAAACTTGGGGCTTTTTAGAACACTGTCCATAGCATTGTACTCACGTGTCTCAACTAGCTCTTCAGTGAATGTTACATAAGCTGGGTTTATTTAGCTTTTTTTCCAAAATTTAGAGTTAAAAATATTATATAAAATATATTAAAATATGTATTATTTGTAAATCTGAAAAAAGGCACATGTGTACAGAAATATGCTTCATGTACTTTTGTAAAACTAAGACCTTTAATACACATGCATACAGAATATCTGCAGTAATTTTTTTGTTATGTTTACATCTATGCTTAAAATGTATATTTTAAATGGCTTTAAGTGACGACACTTTAAAAAATCAAACATTGTGTAAGTATATATTGGGAAAAATAGACAATGTTATTTATAATACTATACTGACTCTCATGCTTTTCTTGTGAAGACAAACTTTTATTCATGATACTCATGGGGACTTTAAGAATGCATACTTCCCCCGGGGCCTGCTAAATGGGGCCTTGTGACTAACCCCCCCCCCCAATAAGACAAAAACATAAGTTACTGGGTGGAATTCCAAGAAATTACTTTCCTGATAAAAAGGAAAGAATTTCAGATAGCAGGCAAATTTGCCCTAAATTTTCCTTTTTTATTTTTTTAAAACCTAGAATGAAAACACGGAGAAGGCAATGGCGACCCACTCCAGTACTCTTGCCTGGAGAATCCCATGGGTGAAGGAGCCTGGTGGGCTGCCGTTTATGGGGTTGCACAGAGTTGGACACGACTGAAGTGACTTAGCAGCAGCAGCAGGATGAAAACTGAATTCTTGGAGGTGGAGTAGCCATGTTTGTCATGACAAAGACTAGATCTACACTTCAAGAGATACAGAACATCGAGGAAAAAGCATCTCAGTTCCTTGAGCATTGGCTTTTACTTGCCCATTTATTGATCCACTGTTTTGTGGAAATGAAGAAACAAACCTACACACTTATTTCAGATTTGGCTAGGACATCATACTCAGCTTCTGTTACATTGCTAACAAAAAAATGGCACTTGCCATGTATTTTTAGAAGGATTAAATCACGAGCTGCTGCAGCTGCTGACCTTCAACACTCCCTGAAAGGGGTGAAGAGTGGAAATCAGGAGTGAGACCCTCTGTGCTCTGGGAAAAACCAACGAACAGGTCTTCAGATTGTTATTTTCAGAAGAAGATTTTACGAAGCCAATTCTTGCATCTCCTCATATCTAGAAAAGCACTAAAATCATTCATGCAGACATCTGCTCCCCGTGACTAGCAGCAATCTTCTGCCAAAATCTAGGCTCCACTTTAAGTATCCCCCTTCCCTGACCCTGACCTCCTCCCTCACTTCTTTGGAGCAGTTTCTCACAGCTATCTGGAATGCTGCCTCACAGGTTATAGTCTTCATTTTGCCCCAAATAAAACTTAACTCTCACTTGATTCATTTTTTTTTAGTTGACACATGCTGTTGAAAATTCTCCTTAAATAAGACACCTTCCCTCAACTGGCCCTCAATGCCCCAGTCTCCCTTCCCAGAAGTCATTGCAATTGCCTGTTATTATTGTATTCTTCCAAAGAAATTTTATGCATTTGATTCCATTTTAAAGAGTTGATAAGAATTTTATTTACATGTTCAAATTCATAATGCATTTTGAGGACACTGGATTACCTCCCAGAAATGTTGACTATAACTTAAATCTTATTTATTTTCTATATATAATTTAAAGTGGAAAGCATACCAAGCAATTATATCTTTTTTAAAAAAATTTTACAATACTGTATTGGTTTTGCCATACATCAACATGAATCCGCCATGGGTGTACATAAGTTCCCACTCCTGAACCCACCTCCCACCTCCCTCCCCATACCATCCCTCTGGTTTATCCCAGTGCACCAGCCCCAAGCATCCTGTATCCTGCATTGAACCTAGATTGGCGATTCGTTTCTTGATTCAGAATATGATCAGTGAGTTTTATAGTATTTTTTTAATCTAGAAGAAAGGCCTAGTGAGCAACTCAATACATAGTTAATAACCCAGAAAAATTTTTTTCAAGACCACAATCTTTGGAAAGACAAGTCTAGTATTAAGGATTTGAGGAAAATATATTAATTGCATAATATTTAGGACTTTTAAACATTCTAGAAACAAATATTTCTCCTACTGGCTATGAAAAATAGCTTATATCAGACTAACCTTCCTACAAACTAGACAGGTGAAATAAAATATAGAAAACAATTTTATGGAAATACCAAAAAGTAACCATAAGAGGAATCAAGATCCAGGAAACATGGACATGAAATGAGACTGGACATGCATTTGCCAACATTTTCCCTCTAAAGGCCTTTGGGTCTTGAAGTTTTGGGTCTTATCTTCATTGGATCTTGAAGCCTAAACAAATACAGTGGCAGTCTGCAGCACTCTCACCAGGATGTAGAGGCAAATATTGGAGTTCAGAGCTATAAAGACCATCAATACTTCAGGTGCCAAGACACTAGAATTGGGAATATCAAAGAACTCAGATCTACAGGATTGGAGATCTGCACTCAACTTTTCCTTGAAAAATGAATGGAGTGAGATGCCAAAAATAACTAAAATAAGCAGAGGCTAAGAGGTTATGATACCAAGCAGATCACAGTGCTAGGGAGACAGGTATTAGACTCCAGGACCTCTGAAGTGTCATGTTGTAGAAATAAGGCAAACAAATGTAAATCAGATTTTTCCAAAGCTTAAAACACAGCCTTGAGTCATATCAATATATGATGAGACTGAGATGATTGCTTTGATTCTAATTGCACGGTGGAAAAAATTTAATTCATTGAGAGGTTGTCATTTCACCCTAAATTATCACTCATTTAAGAAAATAAGACAAAAATGACCAAAAGCCAAGAGAAAAAATTATATACAGGTGAAAGAGATAAAACCAATATTGGTTTTAGCAGAGACAGATTTTAAAATAACTATGATTAACATGTTCTATGCTTAGTCATTCAGCCGTGTCCAGCTCTTTGTGATCCCATGGACTGTAGCCCACCAGGCTCCTCTGTCAATGGGGATTCTCCAGGCAAGAATACTGGAGTGGGTTGCCATGCCCTCCTCCAGTGGATCATCCCAACCCAGGGATCAAAATCAGGTCTTCCACACTGCAGGTGGATTTTTTTTTTTAACGTCTGAGCCACCAGGAAAGCCCAAGAATACTGGAGTGCATAGCCTATCCCTTCACCAGTCGATCTTCCCTACCCAGTAATCCAATTGGGGTCTTTTGCATTGGAGGCAGATTCTTTACCACTTAGAGATGCTCTGGGGAAAAGAAAGCTTATACACAAAAAGCATATTTGCCCCCTAACCCTCAATGTTCGATGTCTGATTAGGAGGGGTCTACCTATGTAATTTAGGTTTCTCTGTGAAACAAATCAGTTAAAAGGGAGTCCCAGGGATGGGTGTGTGTTTCTGTAGAGAGGTAGTTTGAGTACAGAAACATATTCAAGATTGTCTCTTTTTCAAAAGTTTTCCTGGTTTCCCTGGTGGCTCAGCTGGTAAAGAATCTGCCTGCAATGTGGGAAACCTAGGTTTGATCCCTAGCTTGGAAAGATCCCCTGGAGAAGGGAATGGCAGTCCACTCCAATATTCTTCCCTGGAGTATTCCATGGACAGAGGGGCCTGGCAGGCTACAGCCCATGGGGTCGCAAAGAGTCGGACAGGACTAAGCAAGTTTCACTTTCACTTCATCTATGTAACTTAGCCCTGACAAACTCTGTTGCCATCTTCAGTTTGCTTTAATGTGGCTTTCCCCAAGTTTGTCTGAACTCAGATTCACCCTCTTTCATCCCACATACACTTTTTATGGCATAAATCCAATAAGCAAATATTATATCACAAAAATTATAGGTTTGTTTTTTCTTTTAATCTATTAATACCTTTAGACTTTTCTTAACCTCTTTCCAGGTTAACTCTGTTATTTTGGAGAAAGAATCTCCCAACTTCTCCAATGAAGATATTTTTATTTTTCCAAATATTATGAATGGTGGAGAGGAGAGAAGATAATGATATTGACTATAAAAGCTATTAGGCAGAGGTTCGTGGTTTTATGACTCTACTGAGAGTCGTGATAGCTGGTAAGGAAAGAATAGTGAAGATTTTAGAAGTACAGCATCAAATTAGACTAGTGGATTGCGATGAACTTGATGGCCATATCTTTGTCAGTTTTCAAACTGCCTGTTATAACTCTCCTGCCTGTGTCTCTGTTCCATACTCAGTCTTCCATTTTGATTTGCACCACCTTTGCCTCTTTTGTAAAAATACACTTGAGTAAAAGGGACAGTCTTGAATGTGTCTATACTCAAAATATCTCTCTACCTAAACACACACCCAGTCTCAGGATTCCTTTTCAACTGATTTGTTTCACAGAGAAATAACTTATGGTAAAAAATTTGATCAAGAGTCAATTTTTTTAATGAAAAATGTTAAACTATTTTTAACAGTTAAAGTTACCATTGATAAGAAGGATTACTTTTTTAATATAAATTTATTTATTTTAATTGGAGGCTAATTACAATATTGTATTGGTTTTGCCATACATTGACATGAATCCACCACAGGTGTACAGGTGTTCCCCATCCTGACCCCCCCCACCTCCTCCCCATACCATCCCTCTG
>SJYX01008839.1:243438-286927 GCA_006410675.1 Oreotragus oreotragus
GGAGAAATGTCTGTTTAGTTCTTTGGCCCATTTTTTGATTGGGTCATTTGTTTTTCTGGAATTGAGCTGCAGGAGTTGCTTGTATATTTTTGAGATTAATTCTTTGTCAGTTGCTTCGTTTACTATTATTTTCTCCCATTCAGAAGGTTGTCTTTTCACCTTGCTTATAGTTTCCTTTGTTATGCAAAAGCTTTTAAGTTTAATTAGGTCCCATTTGTTTATTTTTGCTTTTATTTCCAATATTCTGGGAGGTGGGTCATAGAGGATCCTGCTGTGATTTATGTCAGAGAGTGTTTTGCCTATGTTTTCCTCTAGGAGTTTTATAGTTTCTGGCCTTACATTTAGATCTTTAATCCATTTTGAGTTTATTTTTGTGTATGGTGTTAGAAAGTGTTCTAGTTTCATTCTTTTGTAAGTGGTGGACCAGTTTTCTCAGCACCACTTGTTAAAGAGATTGTCTTTTCTCCATTGTATATTCTTGCCTCCTTTGTCAAAGATAAGGTGTCCATAGGTGCGTGGATTTATCTCTGGGCTTTTTATTTTGTTCCATTGATCTATATTTCTGTCTCTGTGCCAGTACCATACTGTCTTGATGACTGTTGCTTTGTAGTAGAGCCTGAAGTCAGGCAGGTTGATTCCTCCAGTTCCATTCTTCTTTCTCAAGATTACTTTGGCTATTCGAGGTTTTTTGTATTTCCATATAAACTGTGATATTATTTACATTAAAAAATTCAATTTTCACAAAATAATCCACAGCTTTGATTGAGAGTCACAAAAGAGCAAGTATGGTCTTGCCAAAATGAGTCCCCAATAGACACAAAGGCAGACTGAAGAGGTCTGCATTCAAACCCTTCTAGGTAGGAGAAAAAGTTCATATACAAAGTCAGAAAAGGCAGTGTGCCCTCAAACACATTTGAAACAACTTATCAGTCAGAAAAATGTTTAATCCAGAAAATAGCTTCAAATGCACTGTAATCCACAGGAAAATCATGAGTAGAATTATTCAAATTGACTCCTACCTTTCAACTCAGAAGACAAAATAATTATTAATGATGAATAGTCTGAGTCACTTATTCTAAATTAAACACAATGGCCTACTTAAGGCATACACACACACACACATATACATGTATACACACACACACACACATACACATCTATCTTCTACACACACACACATACACACACACATGCACACTAGCAGATAGATTTGAAATTTCGATCTACTGTTGTTAGCCCTGGTGAGGAAGATAATATAGGATTAACGGTTTGGAAAATTCAATGAACCGTGTCATGATTTTTGGTAATGAAACCCCTTTTTCAGTTCATTCTTTCAATTTAATTATGTGCACTTGCTCAAGAAATGCTAGTTTTTGCAAGTCTAGGAAACAAGCATTTCTCAACCAAATTACAGGGATTCTATACTGAGCTTTCTTTGTATCTCTATTAAATCAAAGCCCTTCAATTATATTTATAAACAGCTATGTTTCAAGCCCCATGCTAACTGTTGGGGGATACAAAGAAAAATAAGACATGGGTGCTGCCAACAGGAAGTCAGGATCTACTGAAATCTAGTGAGTTCATCTTAATTGGAACTGAGGTCACACTATACTAGAAACTGTTTCAAGAGGATTTAAAAGTATTTATATAAAAGGAAACCTTCACTTTTTGAAAACTTGGGGTTTCATGAACACTGTCACAATTTTTTTAACTAAGGTATTCATGGACTTTCCAAGTATGAGTTGGTACAATTATTTAGTATATTTTGTAATCTGAATTACAGAGGATACTTAATTTTTACTTTTTTTTTTTAATCTGTCATGGTAAAGGCATTTGAAGGTGAATGACTTGCATCATGAATAAACCCAATTGTTAAGCAGACAGCTCCTTAATTATAAATCTTTAAATGTTTGGGAGGACTGTATTTTACTTGAGTTCCTTTTATATCATGAGGAACTGTGGAAATACAACTTCTGTGTTCCATAATTAGGAGAAGATATTGCTAAAGAAGGCCAAATGGCAAGTCCTTTTTTTAAAAGTGTATATAATTGTGCATGTTTATATGTCATCTTTTCTATAACATTTAAAGTCATATTTATGCAGTGAAGATGGCAAAGTGATGATGAAAAAATATATTCTTTCTACAGTACAGAACACTTTTACAAAGTAATGCTGGATATGTTTCAAGTCAGTAACTCTAATGGCATTCTTCAATTTCTCATATTACTAAACCCTCAGAACAAAAGTGCCACTATCAATAGGGTGCAGATTTTCTCACTAACTCATTTAGATTTCCATTGAAACCTTTTCTTCATACTTTCATGGACTCTCTAAAAAGTCTTCAAGCTTTTAAAATATTGGATGTGAAGACTAAAGCCAGAAGCTATTTATTTGGGAAATGAATTATCCTAATCTCTTGCAGCCATTTCCACACTACAGAAATGCAGAGAAGAAATGAATAACAACAACGAGAGGGATAAATGAGAAGTGAAAACATGAAGCTCAGTTGGAAGGAGAGAGAGTTTTCAATGTCCAAATGAAGATTTAATGATCACATTCAGGAGTGTTCCCACTGGAGAAGGGATGAGCTACCCACTCCAGTATTCTTGGGCTTCCCTAGTGTCTCAGCTGGTAAAGAATTCGGCTGCAATGCAGGAGACCTGGGTTCGATCCCTAGGTTGGGAAGATCCCCTGGAGAAGGGAAAAGCTACCTACTCTAGTATTCTGGCCTGGATAATTCCATGGACTGTATAGTCCATGGGGTCACAAAAAGTCAGACATGACTGAGCAACTTTCACTTTCAGTGGGCTTGTCTAGTGAAATTGGCTTAAGAATGCATAATATCAAACTCATAACAATTCAAGCCTATATAGAGGACACATTTCTAATCAAAGTATCAGATGCATTCTTCAAATCCCTCAGTGTATAGTAACATACACATACTAGCAATGTGTTAAGTCAGTGGTTCTCAAATTTCTGTTTGCATCAGAAACCCCTGGAGAGCTTGTTACTACACAGACCCCTGATCTTCAACCCCAGAGTTTCAGGTCCAGAGTGAGCCTGCAAAACTTGCATTTCTAACAAGCTTCCTGGTATACCCATCTATTTGGGTTGCCATTACAAAATACCATTTGACTGGGTTGATTAAACAACAGAAACTTACTTCTCACAGTTCTGGAGGCTGAGGAATCCAAATCAAGGTGCCAGTAAGGTAGGTTTCATTCTGCGGCCTCTTTTCTTGGCTTGTAGGTGGCCACCATCTCACTATGTGCTCCTATGACTACTACTTTGGGCACATTCAGAGAAAGAGATCTCTGCTGTTGGTTCTTCTTCTTATAAGGATACCAGCTATATCAGATTAGGGCCCCAACCTTATGACCCAATTTAAGTACCACTCTAATGGCTCTATCTCCAAACAGAGTCAGAATGGGTGTTAGGGCTTCAAGATATGAATTTTAGGGAACACAGTTTAGTTCATAACCCTGCATGATGACACTGCCATGGTTTCAGAAACCACACTTAGAGAACTAGTAATGTTAGGCAATGCAATGTATATAAAATAAAACTTACATAGGATACCACCCTCAGTAAATTTCCACAACAGTATTTTTAGGACACAAGTATAACAAACACTAAATATTTAGACAGCATAGTAAGACTATACAAAATAATCTTACGCATGTGTTAAAATATAAAGTGTATATACAAAAACATCAGATCATTAGGTTCTTGAACATCACAGAGATAATAAAACACTGGATAGCACTACTGGATTTGGTATGATTTTAAGAAGGATTTTTATGGCAATAGAAATACTCTTTATGATGGATATATATATATATATATATATGCATATATATACAATTTTACATTTGTCCAAACCTATTACACATATACAATCAAAACTGAACTCTAAGGTAAACTGTGGATTGTGGGGAATAATGTGTCACTGTAGGTTAATTAGTTAAAGCAAGTGTCCCACTCTGGTGGAGGATGTTGATAATAGGGGAGTCTGTGCATATGTTGGGGCAGGGAGTATATGAGAAATCTCTGTACCTTCCTCCTCAATATTGCTGTGATCCAAAAATTCTGTAAAAAAAAAAAAAAGTCTTTTAAAAACCCAGGACAATTCCAAAGAAAGAATAAGTGGAGGGTATGCAGATTTATACTTCCCTGAGCCAAAAAAAAAAGTTCTACAATCATCCTCCATATTACAAATCAGATACTGCAAAGCTTAAACTAGTTATGGACAGAACTATTTTCTATTTCTGTATGTATCCTGTACATTTATTCAACATCAAGAAATAATCTGTCAGAATACTGCACACTTTAGAAATATATATATACAGCTTAATTTGCATAACTGTTTAATTTTAAATACTTCCAGTGCATATAAACATGCTCTTATAGTACCTGATTTCCCCTTTGTCTATTCTTAGTAAGAAAGAATAGATACCATTTTCCCTATGGTATTACTTTTTAATGGAATGAATGATATTTCTGAGTTTATACTTATGCCATATATATTTGGAATCACTTTTTTAAGGTAAGCCTTAAAATGTACTAATATACCTATCAGTCAACTTTATTTTGCAGCCCTTGTTTTTTTGGATTAATTAAAAGCACATATGTCTTAATTCTTTCACTTTATAACTAAAAGAAAACACTAGCTCCCAACTGAAACTGAAGAGGTTTTTTTTTTTTTCCATTTTCTTTTTTTTAAATTTTACTTTATTTTACTTTACAATATTGTATTGGTCTTGCCACACATCAACATGAATCCGCTATGGGTGTACATGTGTTCCCAATCCTGAAACCCCCTCCTACCTCCCTCCCCATACCATCTCTCCAGGTCATCCCAGTGCACCAGCTCCAAGAGTTTTATGGGGGGAAACAGAGGATAACCCTTCAACTTGTGTGCTCAGAAAATAATCATTTTAATGGAAACAATTTTACAAGGCATGAAGAATGCTTGTGCTTCTTAGAATTCCTCTTGTAATGTATTTTCTAGGGCAGTTAACTTCTGTAAACAGAAGTTTCTACTGAAGATGCTATCATAAACAAAATGCTTGTGAAGGGAGCCACAATGGTAGGAAAATGTACAGATGTTTATTCAACCTGAGAATACAACTGATAAAAGTATTGCCAGGAAAAAGCATAGGGACTGACATGTTTACAAATACAGACTCAACTTGTTCACTAGTAAGGTGTATTATCATGATATGGTAGTAGCTCAATGAAATAAAACATGAAATGTCTTTCTGCTGTGAGACTGTTACAATGCCACTGAAATTATCTGTTTCTTAAAGACTGGGAAGAACTTCTCCAGGGATGTCCATTCAGGCACTATTCCATGAAGGTAATTCTTAGAAATTTCAATTTCTTCTGTAATCCAGAATTCTGCATTCTGGGGTCTTCCTCAGTCATTTTTATTGATTTTTATTTTCCTAGAAAAATTTCATTGCTAGAAAGAAGAATTCACATTCACTGTCATGTATTGCTTTTTACGTTTACACACTCCTTTGTTTATGTGGTTATATTTTTTTCTTACTCATAATTCCATGAAGCACATCTTCGGTTCTCTGTTCTAGGTCAATATGCCAGAGTTTTGTCTAATTTATTGCTTTTAAGTTCTAAGTTCTCTTGATTTCTCATTTTCTAAATTATTTAACTCTATCATGTCAGCATCTGCTCTTCTAAAAGGATTTTACTATCCTTTTAATAATGTATATCTTAACCTTTTAAAAACTTTTGGTACATGGGTTCAAATATTAAAATTTATTTATGGAACAAGTTGTACAGTGAAACATCTTCCTCCTTCCCATCTGGTTCACAATTCACTTCCTCCTTGAGAAGCCACTATTAATAATTATTGTGTATCCTAACAAATATTTAAAAGCAAATACTAAGATAAATTATCCCTTTTTCTAGCAAAACAACTTCTTTTCTAAAAAAACAACTTCAATACACTGTTTTTCAGTTTGCTTTTACTTAGGATTTCTTAGAGATCTTACTATATAAATATTTAATGAGCTTCTCTTTCCTTTTATCCAAGTTTATTTATGGATTTACCATGATTAATTTAATCAGTATTCTATTGACAGATATTCTATTTTTTTTAGTATTTATTGTAAACAATGGGTAAATAAAATTTTTTCACATAGTGAGAATATCTGTGGGATAAATTCCAGAAAGACAAAAATTGCTGATATTGCCAAATTGTCTTCCAAAGAGTTGTATAAGTTTCAATCAGAAATGAATGAGACTGTGTATTGCCCAATAGCCTTGCCAACACAATGTATTTTATTTTTTTCAAACTAGGAGGTAAAAAATGTTATCTAACTGCATTTTAATTTGTATGTCCTTTTAATAACAAAAAAGATATGAATATCTATTAATATTTCCTTTTCAATGAATTATATGTTTATGCCCATTAACCATTTGGGGAGGAGGGTTAGTATTCATATATCAGGGAGAATATCCTCTTGAGAAAAAAAACACGCAAATTTTATTTTATTTTATTTATTTTTTTTTTATTTTTTTTTGTATTTATTTATTTTTTTACACGAACTCCCAAACATGAACCCCCCTCCCACCTCCCCCCCCNATCAGGGAGAATATCCTCTTGAGAAAAAAAACACGCAAATTTTAAAAATGATATGTTGTCATTTGATTTAATTTCTTTCTATACAGATTTTTTAAATGGTATATAGTTTAAGTATCAGTTTTTCATGTGTGGTTTTTAAAATTCGAACAAGGTATAAAACGTTCCCCAGTGCCAGGTTGTCAAGGAATTCTCCAAAATGTTTGTCAAGTTAGTGTGAGATTATATTTTAATCCGTATTCTACTGACAGATATTAATTTATTAAGCATTTATTATAAACAATGGATGAATAGTCTTTTCACATAGTGAGAATCTGTGGGATAAGTTCCAAAAAGAGAAATCGCTGATGTTGCCAAATTGTCCTCCAGCGAGATGTATACATTTCAATCAGAAATGAGAGTCTATTATAGTGCACGTTGTAGAGTGTATATTTAAATCTTATTTCTCTTGGAAATTGGTGTGTAGTATGAGCTAGAAAGTTATTTCTTCTCCCCACAAATTACCCCTTTATCAAAGCTTATTTTTCTTTCTTTTACAACAAATCCCTTGCATTTTTGCCCTCTCTCCTCATTTTCAGGCTGTATCTGGCTCCTCTGGTAGTAAGGCGGTAGGGAACAAGAGCAGTGAGGGATCTTTGGTTTCACCTGACTAGTACCTGTGTGTCACTGGTTTCCTTTGCCTGTGGCAAGTACTTAAGTCTGACTCTAGCAGGCTTTGTTTTGTTTTTTTTTTTGGTAATACTCTGTAAAGCTGGTAAATGGTTCTCCACATTTGTTCACTTAATATCTTTCCTGTCCTCCTAGGATAGGAGGAAACAGTGACAGACTATTTTGGGGGGCTCCAAAATCACTGCAGATGGTGACTGCAGCCATGAAATTAANAATGGTGAATGGAATTGTTTCCTTAATTTCGTTTTCTACTTTCTCATTATTAGTGTATAGGAATGCAAGGGATTTCTGTGTGTTGATTTTATATCCTGCAACTTTACTATATTCATTGATTAGCTCTAGTAATTTTCTGGTGGAGTCTTTAGGGTTTTCTATGTAGAGGATCATGTCATCTGCAAACAGTGAGAGTTTTACTTCTTCTTTTCCAATTTGGATTCCTTTTATTTCTTTTTCTGCTCTGATTGCTGTGGCCAAAACTTCCAGAACTATGTTGAATAGTAGCGGTGAAAGTGGACATCCTTGTCTTGTTCCTGACTTTAGGGGAAATGCTTTCAATTTTTCACCATTGAGGATAATGTTTGCTGTGGGTTTGTCATATATAGCTTTTATTATGTTGAGGTATGTTCCTTCTATTCCTGCTTTCTGGAGAGTTTTTATCATAAATGGATGTTGAATTTTATCAAAGGCCTTCTCTGCATCTATTGAGATAATCATATGGCATTTATTTTTCAATTTGTTAATGTGGTGAATTACATTGATTGATTTGCGAATATTGAAGAATCCTTGCATTCCTGGGATAAAGCCTACTTGGTCATGGTGTATGATCTTTTTAATGTGTTGTTGGATTCTGATTGCTAGAATTTTGTTGAGGATTTTTGCATCTATGTTCATCAGTGATATTGGCCTGTAGTTTTCTTTTTTTGTGGCATCTTTGTCAGGTTTTGGTATTAGGGTGATGGTGGCCTCATAGAATGAGTTTGGAAGTTTACCTTCCTCTGCAATTTTCTGGAAGAGTTTGAGTAGGATAGGTGTTAGCTCTTCTCGAAATTTTTGGTAGAATTCAGCTGTGAAGCCGTCTGGACCTGGGCTTTTGTTTGCTGGAAGATTTCTGATTACAGTTTCAATTTCCGTGCTTGTGATGGGTCTGTTAAGATTTTCTATTTCTTCCTGGTTCAGTTTTGGAAAGTTGTATTTTTCTAAGAATTTGTCCATTTCTTCCACGTTGTCCAATTTATTGGCATATAATTGCTGATAGTAGTCTCTTATGATTCTTTGTATTTCTGTGTTGTCTGTTGTGATCTCTCCATTTTCATTTCTGATTTTATTGATTTGATTTTTCTCCCTTTGTTTCTTGATGAGTCTGGCTAATGGTTTGTCAATTTTATTTATCTTTTCAAAAAACCAGCTTTTGGCTTTGTTGATTTTTGCTATGGTCTCTTTTGTTTCTTTTGCATTTATTTCTGCCCTAATTTTTAAGATTTCTTTCCTTCTACTAACTCTGGGGTTCTCCATTTCTTCCTTTTCTAGTTGCTTTAGGTGTAGAGTTAGGTTATTTATTTGACTTTTTTCTTGTTTCCTGAGGTATGCCTGTATTGCTATGAACTTTCCTCTTAGCACTGCTTTTATAGTGTCCCACAGGTTTTGGGTTGTTGTGTTTTCATTTTCATTCATTTCTATGCACATTTTGATTTCTTTTTTGATTTCTTCTGTGATTTGTTGGTTATTCAGAAGCGTATTGTTCAGCCTCCAAATGTTGGAATTTTTAATAGTTTTTCTCCTGTAATTGAGATCTAATCTTAATGCATTATGGTCAGAAAAGATGCTTGGAATGATTTCGATTTTTTTGAATTTATCAAGGTTAGATTTATGTCCCAGGATGTGATCTATCCTGGAGAAGGTTCCGTGAGCACTTGAGAAAAAGGTGAAATTCATTGTTTTGGGGTGAAATGTCCTATAGATATCAATTAGGTCTAACTGGTCTATTGTATCATTTAAAGTTTGCGAAAAACACGCAAATTTTAAAAATGATATGTTGTCATTTGATTTAATTTCTTTCTATACAGATTTTTTAAATGGTATATAGTTTAAGTATCAGTTTTTCATGTGTGGTTTTTAAAATTCGAACAAGGTATAAAACGTTCCCCAGTGCCAGGTTGTCAAGGAATTCTCCAAAATGTTTGTCAAGTTAGTGTGAGATTATATTTTAATCCGTATTCTACTGACAGATATTAATTTATTAAGCATTTATTATAAACAATGGATGAATAGTCTTTTCACATAGTGAGAATCTGTGGGATAAGTTCCAAAAAGAGAAATCGCTGATGTTGCCAAATTGTCCTCCAGCGAGATGTATACATTTCAATCAGAAATGAGAGTCTATTATAGTGCACGTTGTAGAGTGTATATTTAAATCTTATTTCTCTTGGAAATTGGTGTGTAGTATGAGCTAGAAAGTTATTTCTTCTCCCCACAAATTACCCCTTTATCAAAGCTTATTTTTCTTTCTTTTACAACAAATCCCTTGCATTTTTGCCCTCTCTCCTCATTTTCAGGCTGTATCTGGCTCCTCTGGTAGTAAGGCGGTAGGGAACAAGAGCAGTGAGGGATCTTTGGTTTCACCTGACTAGTACCTGTGTGTCACTGGTTTCCTTTGCCTGTGGCAAGTACTTAAGTCTGACTCTAGCAGGCTTTGTTTTGTTTTTTTTTTTGGTAATACTCTGTAAAGCTGGTAAATGGTTCTCCACATTTGTTCACTTAATATCTTTCCTGTCCTCCTAGGATAGGAGGAAACAGTGACAGACTATTTTGGGGGGCTCCAAAATCACTGCAGATGGTGACTGCAGCCATGAAATTAAAAGACACTTGCTCCTGGGAAGAAAAGCTATGACCAACCTAGACAGCACATTAAAAAGTAGAGACATTACTTTGCTAACAAAGGTCCATCTAACCAAGGCTATGGTTTTTCTAGTAGGCACGTATGGATGTGAGAGTTGGACTATAAAGAAAGCTGAGCACCAAAGAATTGATGCTTTTGAATTGTGGTGTTAGAGAAGACTCTTGAGAGTCCCTTGGACTGCAAGGAGATCCAACCAGTCCATCCTCAAGGAAATCAGTCCTGAATATTCATTGGAAGGACTGATGCTGAAGCTGAAACTCTAATACTTTGGCTGATGTGAAGAACTGACTCATCTGTAAAGACTCTGATGCTGGGAAAGATTGAAGGTGGGAGGAGAAGGGGACGACAGAGGATGAGGTGGTTGAATGGCATCACTGACTCAATGGACATGAGTTTGAGTAAACTCTGGGAGTTAGTGATGGACGAGGAAGCCTGGTGTGCAGCAGTCCATGAGGTTGCAAAGAGTTGGACACGACTGAGCGACTGAACTACTACGACTTATCCTCCTATTCTGTATTTCTGCTGAGGTTTTCTTGCCTGTCCAGAAGGCTCTTTAAAGTAAATTCAGAAATTCTCTTCTCCTTATGTCACCCATATCTGTTCCTCTGATAAAGCAGATGGGTTCAAAAAGCAAAACATCAACAATTATCTTTTTAAAAAATAAATATGTGGATGAGAGGCTACAAGTAATACAATTGATTTTTTTAAAGTTTCTTCTATCTAAACATGGTGTGCTCATTTTGGAACTCCTCTTGAGTACAATCGACACTGAGCCTGAATAGCTATGTTTAACATCCATTTAATATTCTGTTGTATAAACTATTTATCATATTATTTATTTCCTACATTTCCTTGTTACATGATTTTTCAAAACTTATTGATATGTTTTAAATATTCTACCATGACTGTGGTTTTCTCTCTTTTATCTTCTATTTCTTCACTAGTCACCTATGGCTGATATAACAATCACAACAAACTTGGTCACTTAAAACTGTACAGTTTTATTATCTCTAAGGGCTCAACAAACTGCTATTTTCATTTACTTTTCTCCTATTCCCAGAAGACCTTTCCATTTGAAGTTCAGTCCTTTCCTGTCTTGATGAAACTGTTATTTTTTCTGTCCTATGATTTGCTTTGTTCCCTCTTTATAGAGTTATTATACATATTGGATTTCCTGGATTTGTCCTCTAGGTCTCTTATCTTTTCACTCATCAACTTCATGTCATTAACTTTTTCCTCTGACTTCTGAGAAAATGTCCCAGGTCAATCTTTTAAATTAATTATATGGACTTCTGCAGTACTGAGTTTGTTGTTTCCTGTCTATTGAATTTTTAAATTTGATCAGCATGTCTACTAAATTGTAAAGGCCGACAGAAGTATATTAAAATCTCTCACTGTGGTTGTGGTTTTGTCAATTTGAAAATAATCATTTTGGATTTCTAATTGATTCCCTTCTGTAGTTAAAATAAAAGCACAGTTCATTTTAAGGCTAAAAGTTAGAAATTGTAAAATATTTCTTATTGTTTTTTTTTTCCTTAGGAAAATATGTTTGGAGTCAGGAACATGATAGAATATTTACATTTTTCCTTTCCTTCTTGCTCATTGCTCTTTTCTCTCTTTGCTCATCCTTTAAATTAGAGCTAGATTTTAGAAGAAGTTTTAAGTTTCTGTTATTCAAATGTAGAACTGGACAAAGCAGAAAGAAGTTTGTGATTTGCTTTTATTTTGCTAAAGTATGACTTTGAATCTAATCTAACACAGATAGTTTTATTAGCTTGGCATACAGTTAATTTTCAGTATTTCATATGTAGGTAAAATTCCCTAAAACGTCTTGGGATCAAGGGTACCTCTTTGCCAACTGTTCCAGGCAAAACTTTTCCTCTTGGCTCAAGAAGTCTGAGGTTGGGGGCCCTGTATTTGGCCAGAACTCCAACGTCCTTTAGAAAAGTGGAGGTAGCTATCATGCACAGTCAGTATCTTTTATTTTCCCCTGTGCACTTGTGTATGTTCATGTGTGTGTGTGCATGTGTGTGTGTGCGTTGAGCTTTGTTGTGGAAGCCTGACATTGACACTCTCTGGGTAGCTACAAAAGCCCTGAGTGACATGACCATCATCTTCATTCAGTTCAGTTCAGTTGCTCAGTCGTGTCCAACTCTTTGCGACCCCATGAACTGTAGCATGCCAGGCCTCCCTGTCCATCATCTTTGGGACAGAAACAAGTAACAGCATTCTCTGTATCATGTTTCATTATGGACTCTTATCTACTCTATATATTAGCAACACTTTGCTTATACTGAAATTTTAAATGGTTGCTAACCAAGAAGTATCAACTCTTCAGAAATTACTCCAACATTCTGGCTTTTGAATGGCACCATTTGCTGTTTTCATGTTTCTTGGATAATTTAAATGGAAGTTAAGATGAGAGGAGATGTAACCATAGGCTCAAATATATCTAACTTGTTTCAAAAGTTTAGATGTAGTTCACGAGTGTCCTTTTATGTCCTTTTGTGTCATGTCAATAAATACTTATTCAACTACTTTAATGGTGTATAGAGAATCTAAGTTGTTATTTAAAAGTCCAGACTAATGAGTTGATCATTTTTTTTTTATGAATGTCCAGCAAGTTCAGGAGGACCTGGATAGTTATAAACAATATATCATCTCTCCTCAACAGGGTCAGCAGAATAAAAAAGTGATCCACATTTTTTCTTTCCACAACAAATTTCATTCCCTTTCTATGCAACTGTATCCTTCACTAAAGCAGTGCTAAGAATAGAAATTGTATTGGCTCTTATTTTTTAAAATGCTGTTCAGATGGAGAAACTCTAAATCACCATCATTAACAGCAACAAACATGTATTGCCCCTACTCTCACAGATGTACCACTAAGGTCAAGGGAATGGATCTGAATGAACCAGCTTGCTAGAAGCAAATATACTAAACACATAAGACATTAGTCTGAACTTTCTTTGACAGCTTAAAAAAATGTATATGTATATGTATATGTAAATATATATATATATATATGCCAAACAGATCATCTTCCCAAAGCCTTCTAAAATTTAAAAAAGGACAGCAATAGAGGTATTTGGAATAAACAGTGAGCACTGGGATTACAGCATTGTCACTGTTTGAGAAAGAGATTTCAGACTGAGTAGAACAATGGGGCTGAGGCAAGTGACCTGTGTGCAGATACCAGCTCATTATGACAGTTCAGATTGTATTCACATTCTGAAGCAGCAAGTACAAAACAGCTTGGCAAACAGTTGTGTGTTTATGTTGCACATGCATATATGCATACTATATCCATCACCAGGCCTTATGTTAAAAAGGAGGGATAAAAAAAGGGAGGGTAAAGGAGGAGAAGGAGTAAGAGAAGGGGGAAGGGAAGGGGAAAAAGGAGGGAAGGAGGAAAACTTTATGTCCCTTTTTTATATTAAAAAGCATATTTTACTATTTTAAATGACTGTATATGTTTCTGACATTGATGGCCAAGTCTATTTTTATTATGCTTAAGCATTAGACAAACCACCACCTCCAATCAAAGCAGAGCCTGCCTTAGAGAATTTGAAATACGTATTCCATAGCTCAGTGGGAAAGAATCCGCCTCTTAAGCCGGAGACAGATTTGATCTCTGGGTCGGGGTAGATCCCCTGGAGAAGGAAATGGCAACCCACTCCATTGTTCTTGCCTGGGTAATCCCACGGACAGGGGAGCCTGGTGGGCTACAGTCCATGGTGTTGCAAGAGTTGGACACAACTTAGCGACTGAATAACAAAAACATTTCTTATAGTAGTTGTATGGTCCAGCTTTCAAGGACTTTCCTTTCTCTAAAATTTGCCTGGTTGCTGGGAAACTCCTCCATGTTTTGTGGCCTCAGCTTTTTAGTAATACCTGAATGATCTGGGGGTGAAACCAGGCCCCAAAGCTAGGGCAAGCAGATACTTTCCTACTGGCAATTACAAGAGGGAAAGAAGGTAGGAATGAGGTGAAAGTCAAAGTCAGTCAGTCGTGTCCAACTCTTCATGGCTCCATGGACTGTAGCCCGCCAGGCTCCTCTGTCCATGGAATTCTGCAGGCAAGAATACTGGAGTGGGTAGCNCCCCAAAGCTAGGGCAAGCAGATACTTTCCTACTGGCAATTACAAGAGGGAAAGAAGGTAGGAATGAGGTGAAAGTCAAAGTCAGTCAGTCGTGTCCAACTCTTCATGGCTCCATGGACTGTAGCCCGCCAGGCTCCTCTGTCCATGGAATTCTGCAGGCAAGAATACTGGAGTGGGTAGCCATTCCCTTCTCCAGGGGATCTTGCCAATGCAGGGATCGAACTAAGGTCTCCCGCATTGCAGGCAGATTCTTTACCAGCTGAGCCCCCAGGGAAGCCCAAGAAAACCGGAGTGGGTAGGCTGTCCCTTTCTCCAGGGGAATTAGGTGAGTTATGCTAACTGAAACACTCATATTGATTAGATGCCTGAACTCTTTCTGCAGGGCTCCATTCTGCTCCATGGTCTTGCTTTAAGCTCTTTCTGCATCCTCTTTATGGATTACCATCTATTGGAGATACTAGCCAGAGTTACTTTCTGTTACTTTCAACCAAAATATTTAGAATTTGATTGACTATATCACTGATGTTAAGAACATTTGGTGGCAAAACTGTGGACTTGGACAATTTCAAACTGTAAAATGACAAAGTTACCAAATGCTGAGATTAAACTGTAAACACTTCTAAGATATCAAACATTTGGCTTTGGTTCTCTTTGAGGACTCAGCATCTACATACAACAGAAACCAATGATCACTGGAGAGCCAGTCAAAATGCATTTTCAATGTTATCACTCATTGTTTTTTTTTTTTTTAAGAAAAAAATCCATCTAGTTAGTAACCTTTGTTACTTGGTAATTGTAATACATTTTTGTATTACTTCTTACTTTCAAAAGCCTTACCCATAACTTACAAGTTAATCCTTTCCATGCTGGTTGATATAGTCTCAAATAAATAATTGCACACAGGGAGATAAGCAGAGAGAAATGTTCTTAACCCAGGTTTTTAATCAAGATTGTTACTGAGTCAAGAAAACTCTCCAGCATGCAACTTCTCGACCTGTGAAATTTCATCTGAATTTCAATGACTGCCTTAGAACTTGACACACACCCTCAGCTAAAATCAAGGGCATATAGTATCAAGGGACTTACATGTCCAAATGTGCATGTCCAACACTCAAGATGCTCTCTGAAAAACATGGGGGTTGTGAGTCAAGAGCAGGTACAGGGACTTCCCTGGTGGTCCAGTGGAAGTGGAAACTGCCTTGCAATGCAGGGGACATGGATTTGATCCCTGGTTGGGGAACTAGGATCCCACATGCTGTGGAGCAACTAAACCCACACACCGCAACCACTGAGCCCGCCCGACATGAGAGAATCCACGTGCTGCAATGTAGATCCCAAGTGTCGCAACTTAACCCAATGCAGCCAAATCAATAATTAGTTTTGAAAAGAGTAGATACAGCATATAAGAATTTCAGGCCCTACTTTATCTCCAGCACCAACTTGTTCTCACATGGAGAAACATACTAAGAGACTCTGACCACATACATCCACCATTATATTCTGGGAGTTACCAGAGAGTTCTCCCCAAGCATTTGTTTCCTTTGTCATTTACTTTTATGGGTTTTGAAACCAGATAAATGATTGATAGATAGCCATTGCCTTCTCCGATAGACATACCGAGATATTTTATTAAATGCTAGGAACCAGTCAAATAGCAAGGCCGCTGTCCTACATCTTAACCACTCTTAACTATTTCCACTTTACCCAGCTTATGAAGAAAACTTCAGTACTGTGACAAATCCAAGTTCTAGTTCTTATCTTCTTATGTAATTGTTGGTTTGACTGCGGAAATCCCAAGACTGCCCTTAGACTGACAGCCCTCGATCTCCTTACATTCCATAAAAGCTTTTATTATGATAATTCTCTGATATTCAACTCAAAAATCTCATTGGTTCATTGTATTTATAATGAAATATTCTCACACAGGGCTAGGTATAATAGGGCAGACAGAAACTATCAGTGCCTCTTAAAACTTGCCTTCAGGACTGCCTTCACTTAAAACTGGCAGGTTGCTATTCCCCTCCACATTCCACTGGTCCATTGGTCAAAGTAAATGATATGGTGAACTCATCATCAAAGGGGCAGTGAAGTACACTCCTCCTGCGATGGGGTGACAGAGATGAGTGAAGATTTTCTAAGCAAGAATGCAATCCAGTACATATTTTCTGCCCAAGACGCTCCAGAAACTTAGTATCCTGCTGAATTTTCAGGTGAAAACTGGAAACCACAGACAACTGACAAATGTGAAATGATACTTTAACAAAGGAAAATGGTAAGAAGATTTGGAGAGCTGTGTGAATTTTGATGAGAATATGAAATGTTAAAAGTCAAAATGCTCAGTGCATGTGTAAATGACTAAACCCTAGTCTCACTCTGGTATCCTGATCTATTATCTACACTCGTTTCATGTTTATTTCCTTCAGCAGATATCAATGGTATTTATCTAATGTATCCTGAGGAATAACAAAGAAACAATATTTTGAAACCTGAAATTTGAATATAAAATTAACACTGGGATTCATTTCCTTGTTCCAGGCATCTTCCTCATAAGTGTGTTAGTTGTTAGGATGTGCATACAGAGTTGAAGTTTAGTATAATGTTTACTGCCATTTTTTTTTTCCTGCTTTAATTAAAGCTTTCACTGATGGTGAAATTATTGGTCCTGGAATGATTCTTGACAATGTCTGAAAAGAACACTTAAAACTCATTGTTATATAGTGCTTTTGCACTAGCTAGTAAGAAAAGAATAGCTATTACATTGCACACAACAACTAAATTTTTATTTGGTAATGGCCTCAAGGAATTTAACTCAGAAGACACTAAAATGTCTTTAGAATCATAGTTTGCTGACAATTTATCTTTCCCTTTGTGTGTGTGAGATACTACATCTATCATTTTATTTTTTACATCTATGGAAAAGAAAAAAGAACATGCATTATCTCTATTTTGTTAGTAGAATTTTTAAATACAGTTCTTTTCACTTCAACAACAAGGCAATGCTATGAAATTTTACCTTTTGTCAGCATGCAGTGTTTTAGTTTTCAATAACAGATTTTTTGTGTGTATTAGTTTGGCTGGGTTTTTTTTTTTTTTGGAATGGGGTACTGTTATAGCCACGCCACATCAAGGTGCTACTTTTTCCTTTAGTGAGCTTGAAAGATATTTTCTGGCTCAGATTTAAATTCTAAACTCGATTCATCTTCCAATTCCAAGTATATTATTATTAAATATTTCAGTGGATTTCTCTGAACTCTACATATCGTCTCTTGAGAATGGAACATTCAAAGCAACGTTAGAGTTTGCTTTTGGATTTGTAGTAGAGCAAAGCAGAAAGGCTGGGGTTTAAAAAGATACATGGAACACCACCAAATTAAAAATGAGAAGCTGCCAACCTCCTGCTCTCCTTTTCAGAAACATGTGCGGCAGGATTAGATAAGCTACCATCACCTGAGTGGTTTCTTCTAATTAGGGCCTAGGTCCCCAAAGGCCACGTATGGCCATTTCTGTTAGGAAAACAGGAAAAGCAAAGCTTTGTCATGGCTTCAGGATGCCGAGTTCCTTTGTGTTCCACTGAGTTTATCTGGAGCCCCAGGGTTGGAGCCCAGCATGACCAGATAGCTTCCCTGACAAACCTACCCCTTGCTCAGACTTGCCTTGGCTGGTGTTCCTAACATATCTTTAGTCAGAAAGAAAGGCAAGAACTGTAAAGTAGAAAGTAAGGGGTTTGGGCTGAGATCCTGACATTTCCGCTTTACATATCCTTTTTTTAGAAAACAAGTTGGGACACAGCTCACAGCTGCAGAATCCAAATGTCTGCCTCAAACGGCTGTTTAACGTATGGGGTATAGAAAGTAGATTCAAAATTTGACTCTGAACTCTGCCAATGTGTGATCTTAATCATATTATTTATCTGTGCCTCAAGAATGCCTGTTAATAGAAGCAATGTATTAATAGTATCCGCTTTAGAGAGCTGTGATGCTGATTCAATGAACTGTTACAGAGAGAAAGCACTTCACCTAAGAATTCAGGTCTTACTAAGCAATCAATTATACGCTAACTTAGAAAGATTAAGTGAAATTATAACCTATCCAGAAATGCAGTAAACAACAAAAATGTTTGTCTCTAGGTTATATATTTCACTTAATGAGAATCAAGTTGGTCAGGGTAAAGGGAGACAAATGATATTCTTGGTTGACCATCCTTCCTCCTTTTAGTATGCTGTTCATAACACCATGAGTGAACTTTTGGGAAAGGATTGCAGCTGGCAGGCATTTTTATTCTGGAAAAGAGTGGAAGAACTAGAGCCCTGTTGTTCAAAAAAAATATAGCTTGAGCCGTATAGGTGCAGGCTAAATTTTAAATATTTTAGTAGCCACATTTAAAAAGGTAAAAATGAACAGGTGAAGTTCATTCTATTCAGTCTAATATATCTAAAACAGCATAATTCCATATAACTCATAAAAATTGTCAAGGTATTTTATTGATACATTTTCCCTCTTTGAAATCTGATCTGTATTTGCCATTTCTAGCCGATGTCAATTTTGCCCAGCCAGCCACACACTGCCACATGTGCCATCGTCACATGTGGATGATGGTCACATCCATATGGTGGAGAAGGAATGGAGGATGAGGAAGATGAGTTTGGTATTCATGTCATTTTGTGACCAAATACTTGTTTGCAGGCTGACTGATAACAGAAAATCATTTTCAGGGTTGGCTGTAAACCACATGAGCCAAAGATGTAGCTATGTTGCCTAAGAACACTTGACCATCTTTCTAAGACATTGATTGATCATAAGGAAAAGCTGAGAATGTCTTTTTCTGCCTACCTAATAAAATAAATCATAGGAGGTATAACAGCTTGAAATTGCTCACTTTTACAATGAAGAGTTTAATTAAAAAGGAAAATAGTTCCTTCAACACAATTTATTATAACTCTACTGAGTTCTCTTCTAGCCTTATCTTAGCATTCTATTCAAAATGTACCACTGAATAGTTTTGTAACTGAGCCTATGTACAGGGTGCTGCATATAGGAATATTGATCAGTTTTATCTTAGTCTCTTAGGAATTGACCATTTTATTGTACTAATGCTTCTTACAGTAACTACTGTATTAAATCACAACTTTAACATTATGATTCACAAATAGCACGAAACTTGTCAGCCATAAATCACAGCACTAAATTGGAAATTTAAAGATAAGATTTATAAACTAACATACTAAATCACAACTTTAAAATTTAGGATTCATTAATAAGAACTTTTATATGCATGATGTATAAATCAAAGCTCTGTACCTGATTCTTGGAAGTTAATGCATGTAAATCAGAATTCTGAAAGTTAATATTAATAAATCAAGGAAGTGCATTTTCCTTGGTAAATTTCTTTTTTAATGGAATAGTTCCTACATTACATAATGGACACTATCATCTGAAAAATATGAATCACAAAACTTCCCTTGAGAGCCATTTCCAGAACATCTTTCTTATTTAAATCCATTTCTGTGTGGGCACTGGAATATCCAACATGCATCTTGTTCATACAAATTCTCATATTCTAGAAATTGTAATTAAGTCACACTACAAATTTTCCACTTATAAGCTAAAAATACCCACAAAACTTAGCTTTACTCCATAGGAGTTATTTTCTGCACGTTTGATCATTTTTAACACACGTCTGCAAGTTCTTTTGAAGGTGATGGGAGCAAACCTGGACAAAGTGTTCTTACATTGGTCCTATTAACACAGAGTGTGGTAGATGAATTACTTCCAGACTCTCATATGTCATGCCTGTTTGTAACAGTCCATTTATATCTCACAGTCAAAACAACAGGAGCATGTGTTATCGTGGGCTCAGAGGAAGTGCTGCTTCACTTTCTTCATGCTTAGATTCCCTGGGCTTCTGAGTAGTCCAAAGCAAATTGGATTCTATCCTTTTCACTCTCTTATAACAGTTCTTATTAAAGTTACTAAAGACTTGCACGCTACCAAAGACCAAAAACCATGCTGAGCTATCTTACATGAATATTCATCAACAGTTGGCACTGTTGTTCCCAACATCATCTCCTAACTTTTCAGCAACTCGTTCTAATCTCTCTTTGGCTCCTCCTATCCTAAGATCTCTTAACTTACATGTTAGTGTTTCACATTCCTCTCTCCTTAAGTATCTTATTTTCTCACTCTATTCATCTTCTCATCTTTTCCCATAGAATTGAGTCCCACTTCAACATTGTTTACTTGTGGAGTGCTTTTCCAAGATCTAGAAATATTCACTAGGTACTTCTTCCTTGATATTCTACTAGCTCATCTAAATCTATCAATATATACACAAAATGGGATTCCTTATTTCACCAAAGCAACTTCATTTTTTTCAATCTCAGAACCAACCTCAAAGTGTCATCAGCTCAGACTTTTGTTAGATTGCTTCCAACCATTCCAGTCCTACAGGCACTGTTCTAGTGTAGAGTCCCTTATTAATTCTTCCTTGGAGTGTTGTATAGTTGTCTAAATGCTACTCTGAATTCCAGAATGAAAATCTGATCACAAAACTCCTTGTGTAGACATTTCCACTTCCATTCCCTATTTCTTCAATAGACATGGCTCTAATGACAAGCTGAATGCTGAAGAATTGATGCTTTTGAACTGTGGTGTTGGAGGAGGCTCTTGAGTCCCTTGGACGGCAAGGAGATCAAACCAGTCAATCCTAAAAGAAATCAGTCCTGAATATTCATTGGAAGGACTGATGCTAAAGCTGAGGCTCCAATACTTTGGCCACCTGATGCAAAGAGCTGCCTCACTGGAAAAGAACCTGATGCTGGGAAAGATTGAAGGCAGGAGGAGAAGGGGATGACAGAAGACGAGATGGTTGGATGGCATCACTGACTCAATGAACATGAGTTTGAGCAAGCTCTGGGAGTTGGTGATGGACAAGGAAGCGTGGCGTGCTGCAGTCCATGAGTCACAAAGAGTTGGACACAACTGAGTGACTGAACTGAACTGAATGATCCGCCTGCTTCCTACCATATTCTACACTTTAAATGAATGGTTTTCAACTTGGGGAATTTTGCTCCCCAGGAACATTCAGCAATATCCAAAGACATTTTTGGTTGTGACAACTGAGGTGGTGTGCTACAGCATCTAGCGGATACAGACCCTTCAGTATACAAGACACAACAAATCATTATCCAGTCCCAAATGTCAACAGTACAGAGACTCAGAAATCCTGAGCCTTACCAAGAGGATGGAACTACTATGTAGATCTCAGTCTTTGAGTATGTCATGTATCCATGCTATGTCCCTTGCCTGAAATGCCCTTGCACTCAGGCCAAATAATCTTCATGCTACAAGCCCCATTTCAATGTTTCCTCCTCTGTGAAGGGGTTTCCTCGTCCTTCCAAGCATCAGTGATCTAACGACATGGTTTTGTGGAAACAATATGCATGGGAGTTAGAATGACATTAGCTTGAAATATGAACCCACCTTACTATTGTGTTTTCCTGGGCAAACTAACCTCTCTGAATCCCGGTTCATTCTGTGAACTGTGATTAGAAAATACCCAACCAACAAGTTTATCCTTAGGATTTAATCAGATATTGATGGAAAAGAAATCTGGCTTCACATAATCTAATTTTACAGGTAATCAACTATACATTAAGTGAACAAAAAGGATCATCTTACCTAAAGATGCATATTCCTTAATAAAGGGAATACAAGTAACTGGAATCCCCAACTAGACTCTGAAAAGATGTCTTCAAGATCTATTGGCCAGTGAATATAAGCTAACTAAGAGTAAAATGTGTCTAATACCTGTCATGGGCTGCACGTGGATAATTGGATTGTTCAGCAAGTGGAATATGTGGCACCTGATACACCTACTTTTAAAAACATGCTAGTTTATGTGGATTACATAATGAAGTATAAGAATTTGCAGTTGAGTTGAAAACAGAGGACTACAGTTCTCAACTAAGGAGAAAATAGAACACTATAAATTTATAATCAGCTAGTAAAATGATGGCACAGAAAAGTACTCTACAATTTCCTCTAACTAAGAGTAAAATGTGTCTAATACCTGTCATGGGCTGCACATGGATAATTGGATTGTTCAGCAAGTGGAATATGTGGCACCTGATACACCTACTTTTAAAAATATGCTAGTTTATGTGGATTACATAATGAAGTATAAGAATTTGCAGTTGAGTTGAAAACAGAGGACTACAATTCTCAACTAAGGAGAAAATAGAACACTATAAATTTATAATCAGCTAGTAAAATGATGGCACAGAAAAGTACTCTACAATTTCCCATACATTTTTCCCATATATTTTTTAAGGTGAAAAGTAGTACTTACAACTAGTTTATGAAATGGAAGATACTGTAGCTGTCATATGTGAGTGTGTGTCCCTGTGTGTATTTCTACTCTCTTTCCTTTCCTCTCTAGATTTTTTTCAGATAATTTTGTAGGGTGAAAGATACAATATGCACACTCTAGAGCATTCTATGGTCAAGAGTTACAAATATAAATTAATCAGAGTGATGCAGAACTACAAGGAAGACATGTACCAATATATTTGAAATAATTCTTAAAAATGTGACCATGATTAATTATTCCACTAAAGCTCTCACAACAAATGTTTACTTGAAATTTTTGAAGCTATTTTTTTTAAACTTGTGATGAATTCAACATTACAGTAAGCAGAGCCATCCTGTCTGCAGTAATGCTCTTGCATCATCTGAGCTATTCCCAGAGGAAATAATGGGTGAAAGGAAAACCAAGTAAAAATTAACTTTTATCAGATCTACTGTAAAAGGATTTTCTGACATCAAGGGCATATGAAGATTTCCTTGATAGCCTGGCTCCACGTGATTTAGTTTAGTAATTTTCTTTCTTCCCACTTATTTGCTCTAAGTAATTTAACATCTGAATATATACTTTTATGCATAAAATTACACATAGCATGAGGAAATACAGCATTCATCCCATTTTGAACATATCAAAAGATATGCTTCTTGAGAGGTTAATAACATATTTGTGATTCCAAGAGAATCATGCTGTAAAACTTTGAAAAAGGATCAATTCTCATATTTACCTACTTGTTACTTTATATCAATTAAGTTAGGACACTTTCAAACATGTATAATAGTGCTGTCTGAAGCTATCTGAATTTTAATCTTTAATCGGTATTTCTTANAGAATCATGCTGTAAAACTTTGAAAAAGGATCAATTCTCATATTTACCTACTTGTTACTTTATATCAATTAAGTTAGGACACTTTCAAACATGTATAATAGTGCTGTCTGAAGCTATCTGAATTTTAATCTTTAATCGGTATTTCTTATTACCAAATGAGAACACATTTAAAAAACTTTCCCCCAGAGATTAACATCACTTAACAGAATCATATAATCTACAAAGAATCTCAAAATATAAAGTGAAAGTCTTAAATTAAAATTAACAAAAAGCCTATATGCTGTAGGTATTATTTTTTTAATATGCTGTAAGTATTATATTTAAATGAAAGGTGAATTATAACCCTAGGAGAAAAAAAAATGGACATTAGGACAGACAAAGGTTATTCATTTACAATACAAATGCTTTGATAAAAGTGGAGAAAAATCACATATATAGAAATATAGTAAGGGGATATGAATAGGTAATCCAGAAAGAAAGTAAATACAGATGGCTAGTAATGTAAAAACAGTCTTAAGTTTACCAGTTATTGAGTAAATTTCAACTGAAGCAGTAAGGTCATTTAGTTACCTTCCATATGGTTAATTTTTTTAATGCAATGTTGCTACCCAATATTGATGTGGATGTGAATAAAATGAATGGTAATTTTATATATTAATACTTCTGGTAAGCATATAAATTAGTACAACTTTCTAGGGAGAAATTCTTTTTTTAAATGTAATGTCTTTTGACATAGAAAGTTCCTAGAAATTTATCCTAAGAAAATAACTATAACCACAAGATGTGCATCCCATTACTTAGTATCTACAATCACAATCTAAATATCCAAGAAAAGGGGATTATTTGAATAAAATATGCTATACCCATGAGAAGAACTACTATGCATTCAGGAAAAATAAGATATTCTAGAAATATACTAACATCCATGGACAGAGGAGCCTGGCAGCCTGCAGTCCATGGGGTCTCAAAGAGTTGGACATGACTGAGTGACTTTCATTTTCACTCAATAAGATTTTAATAGTTTATGGTCATATAAAAAGAAGCTTCAAAAATTCACACTATGATCCTGTGTTAGAATGTTTTAGCCATAAGAAATACTTTAATTTATGTATGTAATAAAATGGTATTATGATATGTGCCTGATGAAATGAAGAGCCACAGAAAACCTTTCTCAACAGCTTCCTTTCAAGACTTAGGCATTAATAAGACAATAGTCCTTCACCACTCTGGACAAGAAACCAAACCAGCTTTGAGGAATCAGTTAGTACTTCATTCCACAAGAAGTGGGCATTTATTCTTTTCTGTAATGATTCTACCTTTCTTGCCTTCTCCTTTTTAATGGACATATTCACTTTTATGTATAAATACCGCAATTTATTCAAATCTAATTTGTCTTATTTTTTAGATTTCACACATAAGTGGTTTCATATAAAATTTGTCTGATTCATTTCACTCAGTATAATATCCTCCAAGTTCACCCATGTTGTTGCAAAATTCATTCTTTTTATGGTTGAGTAATATTCTACTGTGTACTTGCACCACATCTTTACCCACTCACTGTCTTAGAACACTTACATTGCTTCCCCTCTTCTCTCTCATTTCTATGTCATTGTTTCATTTTATATGTCCTTTAAATCTGATATTACTGCTTTTGTTTGTGTATCCCTGACTGTGTATATTGGTGTGTCACATACAAAACTCCCTAAGGGTAAGGATTCTGCTGAGCCTAGCAGTTAACATCCAGTATAGCATACCCACACTGGCTAGCACTCTTATGGTAGGCTACCTACTTAGCTCTTGGTCCACTCTTTAGCTGGTTATCCTGGTTCAACTAGTTTTGTCTATGACAATAAAGTCACATGACACAAAGCATGGTGGTTTGTGCAGAAGAAGCTACTTTTTCTTGCTTTCCCCAAAAGGAAGTTATAGACTCAGAGGACACTCAGAATTTTCTTTTTCTGTGTTGAAATTATAGACTCTATAATATAAAATCTGTAACATACATCAACTTATTTTATTTTCATTAATGGTTCACTTTTTATTTCATTATCTGCCTATACAGGAAAAAAAAATCTATATTTTAAACCACTCGATCTTGTCTCCTGATTACTTGTAAACATGAACTTCTTCAGAAACATATGCTGTCTCTCATACATCATTCCAGCAGCCATTTTCCCTCCCCTCCCATCCTGATTCCTGTAAGAACCTTGTAATTAATGCTTAGTAATGTCAGAAACTTCCAAATCCTAAACCATTGCCTTTATCCACTCACATCATGTTTCATTGCACCTTTCTCTAAAAAAAGTAGGTGAATATAGAAGCTAAATAATTACTTAGGTTGTATGAAGAATCTTCTAAAACTCAGTACAGGACTTTGTATTCTCAAAACTTTGTGGTGCTTTTCTGAATGGTTTATTCATTCTCAAAGCCTTGGTCTTTCTAATTTTAAGCCTTAGATTCAGAAATAAGTCTCTAAAAGTTCCCTTATCTGTAAATAATGTCTTATTTAATATCATCCTAGCCTATTTTCATTCCTTAAGCTTGATGTTACAGCTCATTTTCTTCTGCTCTAGCATACGAGTGGTTGCTGTTTTTTTAAATCTTTCTATTATCAATTTTATGCTGATCTTTAAAAACTTTACATAATTCAAGTCATGTATATTAGTATCCACTCTTTTGTAAAAGCATGGCTTTGTACTAGAAACTCAGGCATACAGGTCCCAGTTCCTTCTCATTAGAAGAGCGAAGGAATGTATATAATCATAATATGGGGAAAGGGTACAAAGAAGAGCACAGAAAACAAGACTATACTAGAAATACCAAGAGAAAGTGGAAGAACTAGTGAGAGAGGCAGCATAGGAAGAATCTGAGTATAAAAATTATTGATAAAGAGTAATATTGTTGTTTAATTGCTAAGTCATGTCTGACTCTTTGCAACCCCATGGACTGTAGCTCACCAGGATCTTCTGTCCATAGGAATTTCCAGGCAAGAATACTGGAGTGGGCTGCCATTTCCTCCTCCAGAGGATCTTCCCTACCCAGGGATCGAACCTGTGACTCCTGCTTGGCAGGCAGATTCTTTAACCACTGAGCCACCTGGGAAGCCCAAGGAGCAATATATTTTTATTTATATCTCATATACATAATAAGAGAAGTAGTAAAAGTCATTTTGAATTAAAGTTCAGTGAATCAGAAAAATGTGACATCAGGATGTCAGTATGGGGAGAGGGTGTTGAAAACTGCTTAGGATCAAATGAGTCATGGTCAAATGCAGTAGAATGAAGACTACATAAGGAAAACTCCTCAGAGAAGCTATGAGGGACAAAATTCAGGAATGCACATTCAGTGGAATACGTATTAGTCACCTAGTAGTGTCTTGAGTCTTTACGACTCTCTGGACTGTAGCCTGGTGGGGTCTATCCATAGAATTCTCCAGGCAAGAATACTGGAGTGGGTAGCCATCTGCTTCTTCAGGGGAGCTTCCCAACCTGGGTTTCCTGTACTTCAAGCTAACTCTTTCCTGTTTGAGTCACTAGGGATTCAGTGTAATGGAAATATATAAAAGCCATGTTATAAAACGAGTGTTGGAAGAATTATTCCCCAAGCATTTGAGCATTTTGGTAGTGAAAATAGACAAGAAAACATAAAGGAGCAAGTAGATAAATGGCAAGAGAATGCTCTTAAGAATGATGAAAAGCAGGTGACCAGCATCTCTAAGAACAGTGTTGGACAGCTCAAAGTACCAACTGAAATTTTTTTGAAAAATCATATCAATACCAAAAACTTTATTTATAAGCATGTTTGAAATACATATGTAAACTAAAAATAATAAAGAAAAGGGAGGCTATCTCAAGAACCTTTACATTTATTGTAAAATAAAAAACTTCACCCTGGTGAAAGGACAGTCTTTCAAGCATATGTTGTTGCAAAAACTGGACTCTGATGTGCAAAAGAATGAAGTAGGATATTACACCATAAAAGTTAAGTTGAATGGATCAAAGGCTTAAATTTAAGAGCTAAAATTCAATCTCTTAGAAGCTATGATAGGCGAAAAATTTCATGACAGTGCATTTGGCAATGATTTCTTGGATACAATGTCAATTGCACAGGCAACAAAATTATATAGAGATAAATTGGACTCTAAGTCGGACACGACTGAAGCGACTTAGCTTAACTTAGCAAACATTAAAACCTTTTATATTTCAAAGGACATAATTGGCAGAGTGAAAAGGACACTCAAGAAATGGAAGGGAATATTTGCAAATCATGTATCTGGTAAGGAATTAATATCCAAAGTATATAAAGAACCCCTATAAAAACAATTAAAAATAAGCAAATTACTTCAATAGACGTTTCTCCAAAGAAGACATATCAATGGCTCATAAGCACATGTAAAGAAGCTCAACATTATTAATCATCAGAGAAATGCAAATCAAAACCACAATGAAAACCACTTCACATTCATTAAGATGACTATTGTCAAGCAAAGAGGAAAAAAATGTTGTTTAGGCTCTGGAGAAATTGGAACCCTTTTGCACTATAGGCAGAAATATACAATGGTGCAAACATCATGGAAAACAGTACAGCACTTCTTAAAACAATTCAACATAGAACTAGCATATGATCCAGTAATTCCAGTTTTGATTATATATACAAAATAATTATAAGAGGGTCTCAAATATTTCTACATCCATGTTCACAGCAGCATTACTCACAATAGCCAAGATGTGAAAGCAAGCCAAGTGTCTCTCCACTGATGAATGGATAAGCAAACAATTTATACAATTTTATAGAATTCCACCTTAAAAAGGAAGGAACTTTTGACACATAACACAGATGAACTTAGAGGACCTTATGCTCAGTGAAATAAGCCAAATCACAAAAGGACTAATATTGTGTGATTCCACATACTAGATCATCATCTTCAAGGTATATAGTCAAGTTCAGAAAAACAAAGTAAAATGATGGTTGCCAGGGGCTGGAGGAAGGGAACACTGGAGAGTTGATTTCATGGTTATAGAGTTTCAGTTGGGGAAGATGAAAAAGTTCTGGAGATCGGTTGCACAACACTGTATGTATTTAACACTACTTAACTGTATACCTAAAATTTACTATCATAACCACTTTTATGTTGTATGTATTTTACTACAATAAGAATCTAAAAATATATTTAAAAAGATCAAGATGATCAATTGCATGCTATGTATACTTCATAACAGTTAAAGAAACAAAAAACATAGCTCACCGTATCTTGGACATGGACAACTTTTCGACCCTCCCTAAACCACTCTTTTTTGTGTGCAGACCTCATTCTTCTTTTTCCAGTAGTCATGTATGGATGTGAGAGTTGGACTAGAAAGAAAGCTGAGTGCCGAAGAATTGATGGTTTTGAACTGTGGTGTTGGAGAAGACTCTTGAGGGTCCCATGGACTGCAAGGAGATCCAACCAGTCCATCCTAAGGGAGATCAGTCCTGGGTGTTCATTGGAAGGACTGATGTTGAAGCTGAAACTCCAACACTGGCCACCTGATGCAAAGAGCTGACTCATTTGAAAAGACCCTGATGCTGGGAAAGATTGAGGGCAGGAGGAGAAGGGGACAACAGAGGATGAGATAGTTGGATGGCATCACCGACTCAATGGACATGAGTTTGGGTGAACTCCAGGAACTGGTGATGGACAGGGAGGGCTGGCGTGCTGCGGTTCATGGGGTCGCAAAGAGTAGGACACGACTGAGCGACTGAACTGATTGCTCTTCTTCTCTTGGTCTGCAACCCTCTTCCCCTCAGTCCATCTCCTCTTAAAGCTTGCAGGTCATGTTACTTTTCTCAGGGAGAAAAAAGCACAACTTTTCTTGACCATCTCAATCAATAGTATACTCCCTCGTTTTGATGTTTTATCATACTTTCCCCTACAATAATTTTAAGTACACATTTTGGGATGGTCATTTCTTACAGCCTGTCTTCCCCAATAGACTACAATTTCCTTGAGGACAGGTACCATAGCTTATTCAATACACAGCTGTATCCTCAACAGTTGGGAACTTGCCTGGAACAGAGTTTTCAGGAAATTTCTGTTTAATGAGTAAGGTGAGTTAGTTGATAATAAAACATATTGCATATTTAGGCTAATATGATTAAACCATTTATTGTCGAGGCTCACCAAATCCTGGGAAAGTGTTAGTAGGTTTGAAGCAAAGTGACAACAAAACAATTAAGAACAAAAGTAAGAACAAAACAGTGAATCGGTAGCTGTCATTTATTTCCATTCCCTTTATATACCTTCATATTCCACAATGTAGAAAACTAAAATTACATTCTCATATTCTCTGCAATCTAGGTCTCTGAATGGTAATCAGTTTCCATCAGTGAGACCCACTCTGAGGATCAAATGACTTGGAGGCCATCTTCCTCCTGTGACTCCTTATCACTACTTGCAAAGAATTCATAAAGATACGTCTGTCTGTGGCCTGACTCAGAGTCCTGGTGACAAGCATTAGCTCACGGATAGAAGAGGCAGATGTGACTCAGCAGATGGTGCCAATAGCATCTTCCTCATCTTTGAATCTCAGCTATAGTAAGCCCAGTGACAGGCTGCTAACTTTGTTCCTCCATTTTTAAACACCTAAGTCCCAATATTAAATCCCTTCTGCTTAAAATACTTAGAATGGTCAGTTTCACTACATCAAACCTAGAAAGACACACATCAACTTTTGAGAAAACCAGAGCTGGCAAAATGGTAAGCTTTCAAATCATTGACTCATAGCTTCAAACTCAAGACAGAGCAAAACTCTAGAATAATAAATGCAGTTGTGATCATTTAAAATAGAACAAAACTGATCAGGCAAAGTTCACATAGAATCACTAAATGAGTATCATGGCAAACTAACTTTGTTTCTTGGTGGAGACCTTCCATTAGGAAATTAGTATAATCCCAAACTTACAGTGTACTTGCATCTCAGAGAGCATTTAACAAAAATCCCTCATGTAACCACCTGCTCTGGATCCCTCCAGTAAACTTGATCACTGTCCTTTAGGCTCCTTTATCATTTTGGTTATTCTTATATGATAATACTATCACATTAGTTTGTGGTTACAGTTTCACATATCTGTCCCTCATCGGCCAACATCTGGAGCTTCTGAATATCAACAAACATTATTTTTCCATATAACACCAAGACCTAGTACTATGCTTGGCATACTGTAGGAATGCTCAAAAAGATCTGAGTATTTGATACTGAATTATGACATACTAGGTAAATGCATAAGTAATTGAAAAATATTAATCTCACATGCACTGATGAATCAATCTTTATAAACTAGAGAGAAGTCTCAGAATCACCCCAGGCATTTTCACTCTAATTGAGTAAATTTTTAATCTTGGAAAGAAGTGTTGCCTTGTCTTCTGCCAGTGTGTCATAACGTATTGAATTGGTACAGTGTCATTTTTTATTCTGATTTGCAACTGAGCTCATCATTTTGTTTACATGGTATTCAGCCTCATCAACTAGATTTAATAACATTTCTTAAAGGTTCAGGCTTTATCTACCTTTTCTCTCCCCACACCATTAATGTCACTGTTATACCCTCAGTGAGTGTGCAGTGGGCCCTTTGGAGGTGACCCTTTGGTTTTCGGGGGTTCCCTCCCTCTTAGCCGATTCTTCTGCTGGCCTCCAAGCCTCTATGGCAGGTCTTTTCTCAATTTGAGAATTAGTAGGGGATCAACAGAAGCTATTGTTTGTTGCTTCTCATTTCATCCTTTAGAATAAACTGACTTTTGTGTTTTTNATGGACATGAGTTTGGGTGAACTCCAGGAACTGGTGATGGACAGGGAGGGCTGGCGTGCTGCGGTTCATGGGGTCGCAAAGAGTAGGACACGACTGAGCGACTGAACTGATTGCTCTTCTTCTCTTGGTCTGCAACCCTCTTCCCCTCAGTCCATCTCCTCTTAAAGCTTGCAGGTCATGTTACTTTTCTCAGGGAGAAAAAAGCACAACTTTTCTTGACCATCTCAATCAATAGTATACTCCCTCGTTCTGATGTTTTATCATACTTCCCCTACAATAATTTTAAGTACACATTTTGGGATGGTCATTTCTTACAGCCTGTCTTCCCCAATAGACTACAATTTCCTTGAGGACAGGTACCATAGCTTATTCAATACACAGCTGTATCCTCAACAGTTGGGAACTTGCCTGGAACAGAGTTTTCAGGAAATTTCTGTTTAATGAGTAAGGTGAGTTAGTTGATAATAAAACATATTGCATATTTAGGCTAATATGATTAAACCATTTATTGTCGAGGCTCACCAAATCCTGGGAAAGTGTTAGTAGGTTTGAAGCAAAGTGACAACAAAACAATTAAGAACAAAAGTAAGAACAAAACAGTGAATCGGTAGCTGTCATTTATTTCCATTCCCTTTATATACCTTCATATTCCACAATGTAGAAAACTAAAATTACATTCTCATATTCTCTGCAATCTAGGTCTCTGAATGGTAATCAGTTTCCATCAGTGAGACCCACTCTGAGGATCAAATGACTTGGAGGCCATCTTCCTCCTGTGACTCCTTATCACTACTTGCAAAGAATTCATAAAGATACGTCTGTCTGTGGCCTGACTCAGAGTCCTGGTGACAAGCATTAGCTCACGGATAGAAGAGGCAGATGTGACTCAGCAGATGGTGCCAATAGCATCTTCCTCATCTTTGAATCTCAGCTATAGTAAGCCCAGTGACAGGCTGCTAACTTTGTTCCTCCATTTTTAAACACCTAAGTCCCAATATTAAATCCCTTCTGCTTAAAATACTTAGAATGGTCAGTTTCACTACATCAAACCTAGAAAGACACACATCAACTTTTGAGAAAACCAGAGCTGGCAAAATGGTAAGCTTTCAAATCATTGACTCATAGCTTCAAACTCAAGACAGAGCAAAACTCTAGAATAATAAATGCAGTTGTGATCATTTAAAATAGAACAAAACTGATCAGGCAAAGTTCACATAGAATCACTAAATGAGTATCATGGCAAACTAACTTTGTTTCTTGGTGGAGACCTTCCATTAGGAAATTAGTATAATCCCAAACTTACAGTGTACTTGCATCTCAGAGAGCATTTAACAAAAATCCCTCATGTAACCACCTGCTCTGGATCCCTCCAGTAAACTTGATCACTGTCCTTTAGGCTCCTTTATCATTTAGGTTATTCTTATATGATAATACTATCACATTAGTTTGTGGTTACAGTTTCACATATCTGTCCCTCATCGGCCAACATCTGGAGCTTCTGAATATCAACAAACATTATTTTTCCATATAACACCAAGACCTAGTACTATGCTTGGCATACTGTAGGAATGCTCAAAAAGATCTGAGTATTTGATACTGAATTATGGCATACTAGGTAAATGCATAAGTAATTGAAAAATATTAATCTCACATGCACTGATGAATCAATCTTTATAAACTAGAGAGAAGTCTCAGAATCACCCCAGGCATTTTCACTCTAATTGAGTAAATTTTTAATCTTGGAAAGAAGTGTTGCCTTGTCTTCTGCCAGTGTGTCATAACGTATTGAATTGGTACAGTGTCATTTTTTATTCTGATTTGCAACTGAGCTCATCATTTTGTTTGCATGGTATTCAGCCTCATCAACTAGATTTAATAACATTTCTTAAAGGTTCAGGCTTTATCTACCTTTTCTCTCCCCACACCATTAATGTCACTGTTATACCCTCAGTGAGTGTGCAGTGGGCCCTTTGGAGGTGACCCTTTGGTTTTCGGGGGTTCCCTCCCTCTTAGCCGATTCTTCTGCTGGCCTCCAAGCCTCTATGGCAGGTCTTTTCTCAATTTGAGAATTAGTAGGGGATCAACAGAAGCTATTGTTTGTTGCTTCTCATTTCATCCTTTAGAATAAACTGACTTTTGTGTTTTTTTTGGACAACACCCATATACTTAAGACGCCCACATATTTGAAGTAAATCACTGTAAATAGGCGATCAGCAGAAAACAACAGCCTGTATAACACATTACCAAGGAGCAGCAGGCAGCCAAGTTTTTCATAACTGGGCTACTAGCCCACCAATTTAAAGCTTTCATCCGAACACACTTTCAGCACACAGAAGTCTGGTTTTCTGCACAACATAAATGGAACAGGACAACACACTACTGCTCTAAGTTATATTACATTGATATTTTAAAACACAATTCTGGCTTTGAGTTGGTAAACATGCTTGGGAAAAATGCATATCACCCCTCCCCCCAAAAAATTAAAGATGCTAACAATAAGAGAATGTATCTAAATATACATGAAAAGAGATCTTTTTTATAAGTGGCTTCCACTACCATCATCATCCCCATCCCCTCACCTCTTAGCATAAGGTTTACTTACAACTAGTTGGCTCTGGAGGTATCAGAATTCATCCTTACATGATGCCACTGAATGTTTCCTCTGTTGGGTAGTCTCTACTAACACTCTCTGCTGAAAGAAAGGCAAACAACTACGTTTTGCTTCATTTGAATGCTGGAGAGAGCCTTTTAAAATTTTGATATTTTCAGTTCCAAACTGAAACTAAGCATTTTCCAGAGGGGAAAAAGTATCCTGGAGGTGAGTTATTGAGAAGATTCCAATGATAATTCTATCACAGAGCAATGAAAGTGAGCTTATAATCATAAAAATACTTGATGTCTTTTTATCCAAATATCCCAGAAAATTAAAGGAAATTAAAACTCCATCCATTTGCATGTTACCTCCGATAGAGAACAAAATAAACAAGAAGGCAGAAAATTGTTTAAGGACGTTTCTGAGTGACTCAGTATTAAACTCATCGACAAGATTATTTCTGATTCCTTCTCACCAAGTCTAACCAAACAGGCCCTTCTTGACCAAAAACATACAGGAGACCTAAAACCTATATTCTGATTTTAGTCATCTCAGTATGTCCATTGTGCTACTTAAGAAAAATCCTTTGTAAATTTTTCCTTCCTTCGTGCCTCTTCCTTCCTTCATACCTCTCTTTTTCTGTCTCTCTGCTCTTAAAATTTTAAAACCTTTTCCTGAGATATACCTTCACTGAGCTTTACATATTAAACTTTTGGAGATTTCAAAGAAGCAGTTAACCATGCTCCTCCCCTGCTCCCGTGCACAAGTAAAGTCTCTCTAAATTAATGCAAAGACCTACTTTGTTGGCGAGCAGAAAGAGTAACATCATAAATTGCAACTTACCATGATGGCCAGGGAGTGAGGTGGCCCTGGCTCTGGTCCCAGGAGACTTGCTTTTTGTCTTGTTTCCAGTCCCTGATACACAGAAAAGAGGCAACTGTGGTTCCAGGAGACTTGTAAAAACACCAAGACCTGAAAAAGGACCAGGAGTTACTTTACCTAAAGAAGGGCTTTGAAGATTTCAGAGCCAATCGGGAACCTCTTTCGGCCTCATTGAGACCAGGTAATCCCTTCAGCACTCCTCTAGGCCCTTGCTCCTCAAAATGATTCCAGCATCATGAACATCACCTATAAACTTGTTAGAACTGGCCCAACCTCTGACCTCTAAAACAGAAACTGCATTTTAACGAGATCCCCAGGTGGTCCATATTCACATTAAAGTTGGAGCAGCCCTAGTCTCAAAGTGCCTTCAGCTTCTGACTACATAATTTGGCAAAATGGTCCTTAAACCAGGATATTTGAAGAACTTCTTAGCTCTGAGACATGTGGGCTGTATACGTTCAAACCTTGTGCTGTGCCCAGTCTGACTTTTTGCTACCCCATGGACTGTAGCCCACCAGGCTCCCCTGTCTATGGGATTTCCCAGGCAAGAATACTAGAATGAGTTTCCATTTCTTCGTCCAGGGGATCTTCCCTGCCCAGGTATTGAACTCACGTCTCTTGTGTCTCCTGCATTGGCAGGCAGATTCTTTAACACTGTGCTACTTGGGAACATTGTGGCAAAGCTCCATGGTGCTTAAAAGACTTTTGGCTTTTCAATTCTAGACAGAGATTTTTATTTTCCTTTTCTTTTTTACTTTTTTTCCTTTTGACAAAATGTCCCCTTTATTGCTTATAAAGATTTTAGCCAGTGAAGTTGAGGTGTGTGGGCCAAATGGGCTTGTTAACTCTCCCTGGCCATGCTTCTAATTCCCTCCTCTTCATTTCTGACTTTTGGACAATAACTTTAAAAAAAATTTTCACAGCAGACACACCAAAGAACACAGTCTCACCTGAGGGAAGGAAACAAGACAGAATACCTAGTGCTCATGGGTATCTAACCAATTACTTTCATGGAGTAAAAGTTAGGTTTTCAACCATGGGGAGAAATGGGTGTGGGCTGTGAGATTGAAGCATTAGCCTGGGAAAGTCCTTCCAATTGAGCTTTCTGATGTCTTTTCAAATTTCTTCCAACTTAAAAAAAAATCATTTGTAAATCTGTGTTTTTGAATGTACAAAATTCCAGTTGCTGCCAGAACCTGTTAAGCACTGTAAAATCATTCTTAGAAATGCGTTAGGCACACACACATACACACACACATACCTAAGTTTCATGGAGTTTAAATCATCTCTAAAAAGGACAAAATGCATATTTTTATAACTAAATAGGTAATTAATAAATGTTTCTTGAACTACTGTAACAAAAGAGGAACTTAAAAGATGTTAGTATATCCTTGTATAGAGGTTTAGGATATGGAGCTACAGATTGTGTTGGGAAGGTCTTAAGAATGGAGTTCAAACACTAAGAATCACTATGATTTCTAAACATCTATTGATAAGTTGGGCCTTTATCTTGTGAATCAAAAGAATGATGCATTGGGGGTGCAGACATTTTAATTCCTGTACCACCTCTGTGTCTCGCTGACTGACCTCATCATGTCAGCTGTTTCCCCATCTATATCTAAAGAGGGTGAACTAGCTTAAAGGACCTTTCACATCCCAGCCTGATTTAAAATTCTGTTTCCAGGGCTTCCCTTGTGGTTCAGAAGTAAAGAATCTGCCTGCCAATGCAGAAGATGCAGGTCCGATCCCTAAGCCGGGAAGATCCCATATGTCAGGGAGCAACTAAGCCCGTGTGCCATAACTGATGAGCCTGTGCTCTAGAGCCTGGGAACCGCAACTACGGAGCCCACAGGCTGCAACTGCTGAAGCTCAAGCACCATAGAGCCCATGCGGCACTGCAGTAGAAGCCGCCGTAATGAGAAGCCTATGCATCATAACTAGAGAGCAGCCTCCTATCACCACGGCTAGAGACAGCCTGAGCAGCAATGAAGACCACAGCCAAAACTTTAAAAATATATATATATTTTAAAACATTCTTTTCCCACTGGCTTAGAAGTCATAAATACTATTAGCTGTGTTATACATAAAAGAGTGATTATTTTGATTAGTAAGTTTCTTTTGGTTACTGCGTTAATTTGCTTTGAATTTTTGAGAACTGGAAACTGCCACAAAGCTAGCATTATAGAAGGGAACATTTAGATGAAGGCTTCATCTTATAAAAAATTCCATGGAAGTTTTAAAAAATGACCCAAGAACTTCTCCTTAAGATTGGAATAAGTGCTATGTGTGTGTGTGTGTTTTTTAAGTGGATTCCACTGTCAAATAAGTTAGGAAACAGTGGGTTAAAGAAGTGAAAAAGAGCTATCTTTATGCAATGCTAATTAGGGGTTTAGCATGTTAATGAGAACTGAGAATCTACAAGAACCGAGGTTTGATACAGTTGCAAAATTGCTCAAATTATTTGGCCATGGAATAATTTTGGAGTGAAATATTCCAATTTAAAACATTCTTTTCCCACTGGCTTAGAAGTCATAAATACTATTAGCTGTGTTATACATAAAAGAGTGATTATTTTGATTAGTAAGTTTCTTTTGGTTACTGCGTTAATTTGCTTTGAATTTTTGAGAACTGGAAACTGCCACAAAGCTAGCATTATAGAAGGGAACATTTAGATGAAGGCTTCATCTTATAAAAAATTCCATGGAAGTTTTAAAAAATGACCCAAGAACTTCTCCTTAAGATTGGAATAAGTGCTATGTGTGTGTGTGTGTTTTTTAAGTGGATTCCACTGTCAAATAAGTTAGGAAACAGTGGGTTAAAGAAGTGAAAAAGAGCTATCTTTATGCAATGCTAATTAGGGGTTTAGCATGTTAATGAGAACTGAGAATCTACAAGAACCGAGGTTTGATACAGTTGCAAAATTGCTCAAATTATTTGGCCATGGAATAATTTTGGAGTGAAATATTCCAATATTCCACTAGTGTTCTAAGGGAAGTGCTGAACTCAAAGTGGCAATTGGACCCTTAAATACACACACACACACACAAACAGTGTTTTTTTGGGTGGGGACCTAATAAAAAAAAAAAAGGAAGGAAAAGCTATCATAATTTAAATCCACTTATGCCTGGAGAAGATTTCTTGCCCATGTCAGAAAAACTGACCTTTCAGTACAGGAAGAAAAGGATTACCATGGGGAATTTCTTGCCTACATAAAGGGACACACTGCAGAGGATTTATCCCTAGTGGCTAAACCAACACTGTCCCAATACATAACAAGGATGACCTGCAGATTTGAGACCTTAACAGTGGAGATATTTTTAGATATAATTCAATACTTGAATTAAACGCAAATCATAGCTGACTATATAGAAGTGTTGAAAGCTCAGCATTTATACTCAAGAAAGCAAATTGCAGCATTCTGCACCAGCATCAAATTCTAAACTCTTTTCACCTAGATATCCTTCTGCAATTCAGCTTAAAATGGTAGAAAATTAAACGTTACATCTTCCCAAATAAAGGTGAACACGTACGAAGTCAAGAATGCCAAAGAGATTATTAGAAATCCATGATGACCCTAGGCCAAATTATACCCAAATGTTTATATCTCATACATATATTTAGATAAACAAATATTTATGTCCTGCTAAACATTTATGTACTCTTTTACAAAGTGAAGAATTTGTTTACAAGAAAACCTTCTGAAGTGCAATCGTATGTTTTGATCTTTGCAGGGTAAAGAAAAAAAAATTTTTTTTAAATTAAAATGTTGCCTTAAGGCCCTAAAGACAGCCATATGCTTTTGCATACATTTTCACAACTCAGCAGCTGCTCACTGAACCTCTTCCATTTCAAGTTTTTCCTGTTGACCACTCTTTTCTGCTAGGCTTCTGTGACTGCCGGATGGAAATATTTATGAAAACACTGGGGCAGCCAGGATCGTCCAAGTGTTTTCAAAATGTTTGCTTGGCAAAGAATTGCTGGCAGGCAAAATGTGCTCCTACAAGGGTTTCAGTAAGTGTTTATGCCTCCTCAGTGTATTCCATTTGTAAATGTGGGCAGAGACCTAAACTGTGATCTCTATAAGCTTTAAATGAAGAAGCTGAAATTCACTTTGCCTTAGAGAGCCTTCACACCTGCCAATCCTACCCCTTGCAAATCATTTTAATTGATTCACAGGCAGGCTCCTTTTTAAACCACTTCTATAATCACAGACACAAACAGAAACTTGAGGCTCCCCATGATCCCCTGAAAAAATTCTGTGACTTTGTTTCAGAAGAGTCATTTCTTGAATGCTTGACTTAAAACTTTAAGAATTTGTGCTAAGAACGACAATGAGATGGTTGGGGAGGTGTGGGAATTTTCAAATAAGAGGAAAATACAGAGAAGAACTAGAGAGGATGATGCATTCAAGGAAATGTGGTAATATGGTGAACACTGGTTATCACACAGGCAAAGCAGGGGATTAGTCTGGAGAAGGAGGCAAGACTCACATCATAAATAACTTCCAAAATCATATTCAGGAGTTTTCAGAATCACTGAAGTCATTTAAGCAGCTCTATGGTATGATTTGATTTTTATGTTTAAAAGGCCATTTGCTTCAGAATGAAAACTGAAGCAACTTTGAACTAGAATCTGATAGGAAGGGGTTAGAAAGCTGAAGCAAAGAGTGATGATGTTATACAAATAGGATCACACAGCATGCAATTTTTGAAACTAACCTTTTACTTATCTTAGTGATTGTCAGATTCACCTAAGTTGTTGCTTGTACAAGTCATTCAATCCTTTTTCTTACAGAGTAGTATTCACTGTATGGATGTACCATAATTTGCTTCTGCATTTATCCACAAAAGGGCACTTGGGTTGCCTCCAGTTTTTTGAGATTGTGGATAGAGCTGCTTTCAACATTCATGCACAGATGGGACTATTTTGCTTTCTGATTATGGTGGTGGTTACACAAATCTATATATAGTTTAAAATTTGTAGAACTATATATCATAAGTGTTAATGTTACTCTATGTTAATTTACACATAAAATTGTCAAAATTTTTAACAAAAGGATAATGAACTGAAATAAGAAAGTGGGAGTGAGTAAGCCTCATCCATTCATTCATCATTTGATTTTTGGATTTGACAAGATCTTAAGAAGAACAACAATAAACCACAAACAAATGAAAGCTAAGCCAGACAGAAAAAACAGACCTTTCAATAAGGAGTGCTGGAAAAGCTGGACACCCACATCAAAATCAATGAAATTAGAACACTCACTCACACCATATACAAAAATAAACTCAAAAATGGTTTAAAGACCTAAATATAAGACATGACCCATTCCAGTCCATTTTAGTTTGCTGATTCCTAGAATGTCAATGTTCACTCTTGCCATCTTCTGTTTGACCACTTCCAATTTGCTTTGATTCATGGACCTAACATTCCAGGTTCCTATGCAATATTGCTCTTCACAGCATCGGACCTTGCTTCTATCACCAGTCTCATCCGCAACTGGGTAGTGCTTTTGCTTTGGCTCCACCCCTTCATTCTTTCTGGAGTTATTTCTCCACTGATCTCCAGTAGCATATTAGGCACCTACCGACCTAGGGCTGTCTCTTATACACATCTAGATGTGTATAAGAGACAGCATCATAACTAGAGAGCAGCCTCCTATCACCACGGCTAGAGACAGCCTGAGCAGCAATGAAGACCACAGCCAAAACTTTAAAAATATATATATATTTTAAAACATTCTTTTCCCACTGGCTTAGAAGTCATAAATACTATTAGCTGTGTTATACATAAAAGAGTGATTATTTTGATTAGTAAGTTTCTTTTGGTTACTGCGTTAATTTGCTTTGAATTTTTGAGAACTGGAAACTGCCACAAAGCTAGCATTATAGAAGGGAACATTTAGATGAAGGCTTCATCTTATAAAAAATTCCATGGAAGTTTTAAAAAATGACCCAAGAACTTCTCCTTAAGATTGGAATAAGTGCTATGTGTGTGTGTGTGTTTTTTAAGTGGATTCCACTGTCAAATAAGTTAGGAAACAGTGGGTTAAAGAAGTGAAAAAGAGCTATCTTTATGCAATGCTAATTAGGGGTTTAGCATGTTAATGAGAACTGAGAATCTACAAGAACCGAGGTTTGATACAGTTGCAAAATTGCTCAAATTATTTGGCCATGGAATAATTTTGGAGTGAAATATTCCAATATTCCACTAGTGTTCTAAGGGAAGTGCTGAACTCAAAGTGGCAATTGGACCCTTAAATACACACACACATACAAACAGTGTTTTTTTGGGTGGGGACCTAATAAAAAAAAAAAAGGAAGGAAAAGCTATCATAATTTAAATCCACTTATGCCTGGAGAAGATTTCTTGCCCATGTCAGAAAAACTGACCTTTCAGTACAGGAAGAAAAGGATTACCATGGGGAATTTCTTGCCTACATAAAGGGACACACTGCAGAGGATTTATCCCTAGTGGCTAAACCAACACTGTCCCAATACATAACAAGGATGACCTGCAGATTTGAGACCTTAACAGTGGAGATATTTTTAGATATAATTCAATACTTGAATTAAACGCAAATCATAGCTGACTATATAGAAGTGTTGAAAGCTCAGCATTTATACTCAAGAAAGCAAATTGCAGCATTCTGCACCAGCATCAAATTCTAAACTCTTTTCACCTAGATATCCTTCTGCAATTCAGCTTAAAATGGTAGAAAATTAAACGTTACATCTTCCCAAATAAAGGTGAACACGTACGAAGTCAAGAATGCCAAAGAGATTATTAGAAATCCATGATGACCCTAGGCCAAATTATACCCAAATGTTTATATCTCATACATATATTTAGATAAACAAATATTTATGTCCTGCTAAACATTTATGTACTCTTTTACAAAGTGAAGAATTTGTTTACAAGAAAACCTTCTGAAGTGCAATCGTATGTTTTGATCTTTGCAGGGTAAAGAAAAAAAAATTTTTTTTAAATTAAAATGTTGCCTTAAGGCCCTAAAGACAGCCATATGCTTTTGCATACATTTTCACAACTCAGCAGCTGCTCACTGAACCTCTTCCATTTCAAGTTTTTCCTGTTGACCACTCTTTTCTGCTAGGCTTCTGTGACTGCCGGATGGAAATATTTATGAAAACACTGGGGCAGCCAGGATCGTCCAAGTGTTTTCAAAATGTTTGCTTGGCAAAGAATTGCTGGCAGGCAAAATGTGCTCCTACAAGGGTTTCAGTAAGTGTTTATGCCTCCTCAGTGTATTCCATTTGTAAATGTGGGCAGAGACCTAAACTGTGATCTCTATAAGCTTTAAATGAAGAAGCTGAAATTCACTTTGCCTTAGAGAGCCTTCACACCTGCCAATCCTACCCCTTGCAAATCATTTTAATTGATTCACAGGCAGGCTCCTTTTTAAACCACTTCTATAATCACAGACACAAACAGAAACTTGAGGCTCCCCATGATCCCCTGAAAAAATTCTGTGACTTTGTTTCAGAAGAGTCATTTCTTGAATGCTTGACTTAAAACTTTAAGAATTTGTGCTAAGAACGACAATGAGATGGTTGGGGAGGTGTGGGAATTTTCAAATAAGAGGAAAATACAGAGAAGAACTAGAGAGGATGATGCATTCAAGGAAATGTGGTAATATGGTGAACACTGGTTATCACACAGGCAAAGCAGGGGATTAGTCTGGAGAAGGAGGCAAGACTCACATCATAAATAACTTCCAAAATCATATTCAGGAGTTTTCAGAATCACTGAAGTCATTTAAGCAGCTCTATGGTATGATTTGATTTTTATGTTTAAAAGGCCATTTGCTTCAGAATGAAAACTGAAGCAACTTTGAACTAGAATCTGATAGGAAGGGGTTAGAAAGCTGAAGCAAAGAGTGATGATGTTATACAAATAGGATCACACAGCATGCAATTTTTGAAACTAGCCTTTTACTTATCTTAGTGATCGTCAGATTCACCTAAGTTGTTGCTTGTACAAGTCATTCAATCCTTTTTCTTACAGAGTAGTATTCACTGTATGGATGTACCATAATTTGCTTCTGCATTTATCCACAAAAGGGCACTTGGGTTGCCTCCAGTTTTTTGAGATTGTGGATAGAGCTGCTTTCAACATTCATGCACAGATGGGACTATTTTGCTTTCTGATTATGGTGGTGGTTACACAAATCTATATATAGTTTAAAATTTGTAGAACTATATATCATAAGTGTTAATGTTACTCTATGTTAATTTACACATAAAATTGTCAAAATTTTTAACAAAAGGATAATGAACTGAAATAAGAAAGTGGGAGTGAGTAAGCCTCATCCATTCATTCATCATTTGATTTTTGGATTTGACAAGATCTTAAGAAGAACAACAATAAACCACAAACAAATGAAAGCTAAGCCAGACAGAAAAAACAGACCTTTCAATAAGGAGTGCTGGAAAAGCTGGACACCCACATCAAAATCAATGAAATTAGAACACTCACTCACACCATATACAAAAATAAACTCAAAAATGGTTTAAAGACCTAAATATAAGACATGACCCATTCCAGTCCATTTTAGTTTGCTGATTCCTAGAATGTCAATGTTCACTCTTGCCATCTTCTGTTTGACCACTTCCAATTTGCTTTGATTCATGGACCTAACATTCCAGGTTCCTATGCAATATTGCTCTTCACAGCATTGGACCTTGCTTCTATCACCAGTCTCATCCGCAACTGGGTAGTGCTTTTGCTTTGGCTCCACCCCTTCATTCTTT
>SJYX01008840.1:23216-136612 GCA_006410675.1 Oreotragus oreotragus
AAAAAAAAAAATCATGTCCTTCATTCATTAGCTATAGTCTTGGTAAAGATTGCTTCTGGCCATTGAGAAGCCATAGGTTTAGTGGTGAGCAGACTGATTGTGTACAGCAAACCTGCCTTAACATATCTCTCCCTGCCCCCAGATACCAGTATCTATGTATCTAACAGCATTGTGACCTTGTGACTTCTGTGAATACGGACATCTGAGCATTTGCCTGGTCACTTCACTAGCATTTCCTCTGATGCCTTGCGTGAATATTCTTCAGGACTTCATCCTTAGTCCTTCCCCCCTCCTTTATCTGTTTATTTTTGCTTAAGTATAGTTGATTTACAATGTTTGTTCTAGTGTACAACATAGAGGTTCAATATCTTTATAGATCATACTCCATTTAAACTTGTTATACAATAATGGATATATTTCTCTGTGCTATACAATATATTCTTGTCACTTATTTATTTTATGCATAGTAGCTTGTATCTCTTCATCTCTTAACCCCAGTCTTGCCCCTCCCCTCTTCCTTTCCCCTCAGTAACCTACCAATGCAAGAGATGCAGGTTCAATCACTGGGTCAGGAAGATCCCCTGGAAAAGGAAATGGCAACCCATTCCAGTATTTTGCCTGGGAAATCCCATAGACAGAGGAACCTGGTGGGCTACAGTCCATGGGGTCACAAAGTCCTACGCAACTTAGCAACTGCACAACAATCACCACCAGTCTGCTCTTTTAATCTCCCCCTTCTTTAACATTTACATGTTGATGGTTTTTCATGCTTTATCTCCAACTCAGAACTCTTTTTCCTCCCTGCATTTGTTTAAATTCTCTAATTAGATGTAACACTAGCTCTGTGTAATTCACAAACCAGAACTCACTTTCTTCCCCAACCAATGTGGACCTCTTCTCATCCACCATAGCTGCATGCTCGGCTCTGTCATTCCGCCAGTGTGGGAGCCAGACTTGACTCCTTTCTCTGATTTTTCTCCCTCTCCATGTTCAGTCACAGTTTGTATTGATTCTACGTCACTAATCTATTTCACATTTGCCTACTGCCCATTCTCCACTGCAGAGATGTCCAACCAGAATCTCACTCTCCCTTACCTACATTTCTGGACAGCTTTTTACTCCCCTGCTTCCAATTGCCAGGGTAATTTTTCTAAATGCACGTATCAGTTCTATCACTGCCTGGTCTAAAACCTTTCACAACTCCCCGTAACTTTCAGGATAAAGCCAACGGTCCTTAGCAGGACATACAAAGCCCTTCTTCTGTCTCTTGCTTACCCTATTTGGCAAAATTGAGTTACATCAGAACTCAGAAAAGTCAGTGCTTTCTTCGTCCTCTAGAATTTCAGCGCCCTGCCCTCTTCACACGAAGGTCTTGCCACTACTCTGGCCATCCCACCGCACTGGCTTTGAAGCCTCTTCTTTGTGCTCTTACAGCCCGCCATGTCTTCTTACACACTGTGTGGACGCTGCCTGTTCCTTCTTGACTTAGACTAAGCCCTTGAAGGGAGAAGACAATGGCGCCCCACTCCAGTACTCCTGCCTGGAAAATCCCATGGATGGAGGAGCCTGGTGGGCTGCAGTCCATGAGGTCGCTGAGGATTAGACACGACTGAGAGACTTCACTTTCACTTTTCCCTTTCATGCACTGGAGAAGGAAATGGTAACCCACTCCAGTGTTCTTGCCTGGAGAGTCCCAGGGACGGGAGAGCCTGGTGGGCTGCCATCTATGGGGTCGCAGAGAGTCAGACTCGGCTGAAGCGACTTAGCAGTAACAGCAGCAGGCCCTTGAAAAGATTTGTTCTTCTCATAAATAGACTCTGTGCCTTGTTCTTCTCTATGTTGCCTTCATCTTAGCATGGTACTGACTCTTAATAGATACTCAAGAAATGTATATTGAATGAGTGAATTTGGTAGAAGAGAATCAAGTATTAGATAGGTGATTAGAAATTTCTAAGAATTATGTATATAAAATTATTTGGGTAGATTCTACTCTAATGTTTAAGCTCATATTCTCAGATCCATGTTTCTTACCCCTTAAACCACAGCTAAGTGTTTGATGAATACTTACTATGTGTTAGAAACTGTATAGACACCAAATAACATCTGGCATGTAAACTAGTCTGTAACATTGTCACTCCCTCAAGAATATCACAGTCCAGGTTACAGACAAAGGTTACTAGCACATAGTGATATTGCAATGAGATAATTTCTATTAAAATGATATAGGTAGTAAGGGAAGTCAAAGAAATGATCACTTTATTTTTTAGAAAAGGAAATAAGGAAAGGGTGACATTTGAATCTTGAAGGCTGGATTGATGTTTACCAGGATGATAAAGGGATTGGGTGTGGCTGTATGAGTACATTACAGAAGGAAAGGTCAGCCCCTAGATTATATCTATGACTGAGCTACAGGGGTGGGGCTCAGAGAGCTCACCCAGACAGCATTATGAAGGGCAAAGCAGGTCATGCCAAGAAGTTTGGACTTTGCCTTAGAGAAGGTGAGGAACCACTGAATGGGTGAAGCAAGTGTAATCCAATTTGCATTATTGAGGGATCCTTTGTGTGGCTATGTGAAAGGTCTTTAGAAGGAGACAGAAGAAGCAGCAGGAACAGTTAGGAGATATTGTAGGATTCCAGGTTAGACTGTGGAGACTGCATGCCCAGTTGCTCAGTTGTATCTGACTCTTTGCAACCCCATGGGGTATAGCCCCTCAGGCCTCTCTATCCATGGGATTTTTCAGGCAAGAATACTGGAGTGGGTTGCCATTTCCTACTCCAGGAGATCTTCTTGAGCCAAAGATCAAACTCGCATCTCATGTGTCTCAGGCATTGCAGGCAGATTCTTTCCACTGCACCACCTAGGAAGCCCCAAAGTTATGTCGCTCAGTCACGTCTGACTCTTTGCAATACCGTGGGCTAGCCTACTAGGCTCCTCTGTCCGTGGGGTTTTCCAGGCAAGAGTACTGGAGAGGGTTGCCATTTCCTTCTCCAACGAAGCCCCAGTTCAGTTCAGTTCAGTCGCTCAGTCACCTCCCTGTCCATCACCATCTCCCGGAGTTCACTCAGACTCACGTCCATCGAGTCAGTGATGCCATCCAGCCATCTCATCCTTGGTCGTCCCCTTCTCCTCCTGCCCCCAATCCCTCCCAGCATCAGAGTCTTTTCCAATGAGTCAACTCTTCGCATGAGGTGGCCAAAGTACTGGCCAAAGTAATGGAGTTTCAGCTTTAGCATCATTCCTTCCAAAGAAATCCCAGGGCTGATCTCCTTCAGAATGGACTGGTTGGATCTCCTTGCAGTCCAAGGGACTCTCAAGAGTCTTCTCCAACACTACAGTTCGAACGCATCAATTCTTTGGCGCTCAGCCTTCTTCACAGTCCAACTCTCACATCCATACATGACCACAGGAAAAACCATAGCCTTGACTAGACGGACCTTAGTCGGCAAAGTAATGTCTCTGCTTTTGAATATACTATCTAGGTTGGTCATAACTTTTCTTCCAAGGAGTAAGCGTCTTCTAATTTCATGGCTGCAGTCACCATCTGCAGTGATTTTGGAGCCCCAAAAAATAAAGTCTGACACTGTTTCCACTGTTTCCCCATCTATTTCCCATGAAGTGATGGGACCGGATGCCATGATCTTCGTTTTCTGAATGTTGAGCTTTAAGCCAACTTTTTCACTCTCCTCTTTCACTTTCATCAAGAGGCTTTTTAGCTCCTCTTCACTTTCTGCCATAAGGGTGGTGTCATCTGCATATCTGAGGTTATTGATATTTCTCCCGGCAATCTTGATTCCAGCTTGTGTTTCTTCCAGTCCAGCGTTTCTCATGATGTACTCTGCATATAAGTTAAATAAGCAGGGTGACAATATACAGCCTTGACGTACTCCTTTTCCTATTTGGAACCAGTCTGTTGTTCCATGTCCAGTTCTAACTGTTGCTTCCTGACCTGCATACAGATTTCTCAAGAGGCAGGTTAGGTGGTCTGGTATTCCCATCTCTTTCAGAATTTTCCACAGTTTATTGTGATCCACACAGTCAAAGACTTTGGCACAGTCAATAAAGCAGAAATAGATGTTTTTCTGGAACTCTCTTGCTTTTTCCATGATCCAGCAGATGTTGGCAATTTGATCTCTGGTTCCTCTCTGCCTTTTCTAAAACCAGCTTGAACATCAGGGAGTTCATGGTTCATGTATTGCTGAAGCCTGGCTTGGAGAATTTTGAGCATTACTTTACTAGCATGTGAGATGAGTCGCATATCCAATTGTTAACATGGATTCCTGCATTCAAAGCCCAGTCGTGTTCATTACTAGCTTCAGCAAGTTACTCAACTTCTCTGTACCTCATTCTCATTCAGTGGAGTTGTAATAATAATGACTGATGAGTTAGTTGGGCAGGATTAAGTAGAAACTTACACAAATGTTTAGAACAGCACTCATCTAAAGTTTAAAAATATTTGCTCTTTTTATTATCTGAGACTGAACCAAAGAAGAAAACATCAACTAGTGGAGATAAGTCTAAGAAATGTTTCACAAGGAAAATTTAGAGTATTTGGAGTATGATAAGATGTGGGTGTAAAGAAGATGGATACGTGGAGTGTGATCCCCAGGTTTCAGGGTTGAGCAACTGGTGAGTAATGGTATCTTTCATAGGAAGGGGAGCAGGAATTTCTTTGAAGGTTAAGGATTTTTAGTGAGTTTGATCTTATAAATGTCAGGTCTAAGTTGACTGTAGAAAATTCAGGAGAATTTATTCACTAGGCTGGTGGGAAAATAGATCTTTGGCTTAAGGGGAGATTCCCAGGCTGAAGATGGAGAATTGGGCTGGGTCCTGTAAGCAGCCAGGTGGGGACTGAAGCAATGAGACTGTGCAGCCAAGAGGGCTTATGGAGAAAGTAGAGATGGAGAAGCAAGAAGAAGGCAGAGCTCTAGAAGACACCAACATCAAACCTGTAGGGCGAGAAATAGGTCCTGGAAAAGGAGGCAAAGCAAGACAACACAAAGGAATATGAAGAGAATCACAGCAGAACCAACTAAAGAAATGACAAGGTCACCTGTTGCTTAGCAATGGTACAAAATAGTGAGTCCCTGATAATACACTGTACCAGGGCAGTGACTCCAAATCCCAGATTTTTATAAAATTAGTTTAGTAAATTCTCTCTTGTTGAGTCCTGCCTCAGTTCTTTGAAGCTGCAGATTTGTGCTAATTTGCATGGATAGTTTGTATCCCAGAATGAAAGCAAAACTATGAAATCGAAGCTGAAATTCTTTAATTTTCCATTTCAGGAAGCAGGCTATCAGTAAGTCAGTTTCAAAGGAACATTCACTGTTTGTTAAACCAAAAGTTAGAACACCTACAAGGATTAATACTTTGACAAGTGATGGGAAAAGAGCCATGTGATACTTTGGTCTGCCTGTTTAGCAGTTTAGAATTTCAGAACAGATTACCCATTACGATTCATTTGAATCAAAACCTTATTTGTCATTCATGAAAAATATAGACATATCAGTAGGTGACATTCATGAGGAAATCAGTAAATATTATCCCATAGGATTCTCATAATTAGAAATTAACCTAGAAGGTCTGTTGGTCTAGAAGGCAGAATTAAAATTCCTCTATATAGAAATGCATCTACCTAGAATTTTAAGGCTTCAAGAAATGTCAATTCTGTGTTAGAATGTGCAGTGTGATACCGTGTGTGTAATTTGACTTCATTTGCTCCTCACATATATACTGAATTTCTATTTTTGTCAGCCACTATGCAGAGTGCAGGAGACACAGTGGCATCCAAGGCAGATACCAATATCCTTTCACAGAGCTCACACAAGTGCAAGGACATCAACTCAAAAAGTAACAGAAAAACAAAAGTTGCTTTAATTTGTAATAAATACTGTGATAGAAAGCAGGAGCTGAGCAGGAGGATTACAGAAAGAACCTACTTTAGTTAGGATAGTTGAACTGGAGTCTACGAGGTGGCTTTCAGACTGAGCTTAGAGATAAGAAGGCGCAAACGTGAGGAGAAAATATTTGCAACAATGTGACCGATAAGGACTTCGTTTCCAAAATATACAAATAATTCATACAACTTAATATCCAAAACACCAACCCAATAAAAAAATAGGCAGGAGATCTAAATAGATATATCTCCACAGAAAACATACATATGGCCATTTCATGGCCAAAAGGCTCATAAAAAGATGCTCCACATTGCTCATTATTGGGGAAATGCAAGTCAAACTACACTGGAGTGCCACTTCACACTGGTCAGAATGGTTATCCAAAAAATCTACAAACAATAAAGGCTGGAGAGGATGTAGAGAAAAGGGAACACTCTTATACTGTTGGTGGGAATGTAAATTGGTATAGCCACCATGGAGAACAGTAGGGAGAGTCCTCTAAAAACTAGGACCAAAACAACAATATGACCCGGCAATCCTATTCCTGGGCTGCTGCTGCTGCTGCTAAGCTGCTTCAGTCGTGTCCGACTCTGTGCGACCCCATGGACTGCAGCCTACCAGGCTCCTCCGTCCATGAGATTTTCCAGGCAAGAGTACTGGAGTGGGGTGCCATTGCCTTCTCCTGTAACTGCATAGTGATACACCAGTTCAACTTACTGCTACGGGGGAAAAACATCATTTAACGAGACATGAAGACAAAGCACAAACCCAACTAAGGGGACACACGCTGTGGGCCACAGCACGGCCATGACCAGAGCAAGTGGGGGGAGGGGGAGGGGAGATGGTTGGATAAACTACATTCCTGGGCATATATCCAGAAAAAGGCAAAAACTCTAATTCAGATAGATACACGCAATGCTCATTGCAACACTATTTACAATAGCCAAGACATGGAAGCAACCTAAGTGCCCGTTGACCGAAGAGTGGATAAAGATGTGGTACGTATACAGAATGGAATATTGTCCAGCCATAAAAAAGAAGGGGAGAATGCAATTCGTACCAACATGGGTGAACCTAGAGGTCACCATACTAAATGAAGTCAGACAGAGAAAGACAAACATATGATATCACTTATATGTTGGGACCTAAAAAAGTGATACAAATAAACTTACTCACAAAAAAGAAATAGATTCACAGAGACGGAAAACAAACTTATGCTTATCAAAGGGAAGGAGGGGGGAGGGATAAATTAGGAACATGGGATTAACATATACACACTACCATACACAAAATAAACACCAAGGATTATAGTACAGAAAACTATAGTCAATATTTTGTAATAACCTATAGTGGAAAATAATTGAAAATATGTGTGCATGTGTGTGTGTGTGTATATATAGATAACCAAATCATTTTGCTGTACACCTGAAACTAACACAGTATTGTAAATCAACTCTACTTCAATTTTTAAAAAGATGCTCATGGTAGCCCTTAAAAAGAAAAAAAAAAAGAAAAGGAGCAACCCAGGAAAGAGCTGGGGGAAAGCTTTTCAAGAAGCAGTACTAGCACCTGTAAACCTACTTGGGAGTTCAAGAAAGAGTCCAGTGTAGCTGGAGCTTTGTAAACAGGATTGGTAGATGAGAGCTTCAGGAAATATCTAGAGGTTCAGGAAACATCATGATAAAGACCTAGATGTTTCTCTGAATGCATTGGGAAAGGAAGGGGTGGGACTCGTTATTGTTCAGTCGCTAAGTCATGTCTGACTGTTTGCAACCCCACGGATTGCAGCAACGCCACTATCTCCTTCACTACCTCCCTGAGTTTGCTCAAATTCATGTCCATGGAGTCAGTGACGTGACTAAGAAGTTGAAATTCTTCATGTTTTTGAAGCTTGACCCAGGAACTTGCTGAATTGTTGTTCCTGTCCATATCCTTCAATGCATAATAGGCTGTAATCACATGGCTGCAATTATGAGGGGCAAGATACTTTTTTGGCATGTCGCCCATTGGCGACAGTTGGTTATGAATCTAAATAGCAGCTAAGGGCACTAAGCACTCCTTTGGATCCCTGGAACACTTCTTACCATTGGAGGGATGTTACTTCTACTCTTGACTGGTTTTGGTGGCAGATTCCATCAGTCTGAAGGACAGCTTCCCTGACCTCATTTGTGAGCTGATGTTTAAGTCAGGAAGGCTTTCCTGCTGCTGCTGCTGCTGCTAAGTCGCTTCAGTCGTGTCTGACTCTGTGCGACCCCATAAATGGCAGCCCACCAGGCTCCCCCGTCCCTGGGATTCTGCAGGCAAGAACACTGGAGTGGGGTGCCATCGCCTTCTCCGAAGGCTTTCCTGAGCCTCTGTCAACTTACATAGGAAAGACATCAAAGAACTGGAGTGGTCCTAGCAGTCCCGTAAACAAGATTGTCAGAAAGTAAATGGATTTTAAAAGAAAGTAAGGATCTCTACCACTTGGTGACAAATATTTTTTGCCGTTTTCAGCATGCAGCTTAGCAGTATGTAGGTAGTAGGGGGCTGGCTGGCTGAATCAGTGGGTAACGTGGCATGAATCGAGAGGCAGTGTGGTGTGATAAAAGGCAGCTGGACTGTAGAAGCATGCAGACTGTGCTAGGCTGGATTCCTGGGACCGCCTGCTTTTGCATGTGTATTATGGGAGTGATGATGCTTTGCTGGGAGGTTGGATAAAGATTGGAGATAATGGATTGAAGCATCTGGCATACTAATTACCATTGATTACTCAGCTGCTGTTTTTATTATCATCATCTCAGGCTCCTTGCTGGGTGCCTTTGGCTCTCATTCATCTCCCAAGTCATCCCAATTTGGGTTTCGTCCTCTCTCCTCTTGTTGCCTCTAGTCATCTCCTAGGCTGACTTGTCTCACTTATCTCTTGCCAACCACTGCTCACTCTCCACCACAGCTCACAAACCCACCCTCATCTTTCAGAACTTCCGATTTCTCTGACAGTTCTTTCTAGCCTGGAACCCTGTTTCTTTCTTTCTCCACCTTCTCATCTTTCAAGACTGGGTGATACTTGCAAAGCAATAAGTTGAGGTCTAACAACTGAGTCTTGAACGAAATCAAGGAAGCAAACCCAAGGTGGCCTCGTTCCTCATCCTGTTTGCCAAAGGTGTTGCTGAAAGCCTCTGGTTACCTAAGATATTTTCATGGTTAGTGACTCTCTGCATAGAGTCATATTAGGTTTGGTTATTTTCCAGATTCTTCCTCATAAAGCCATGTTTCAGAGCCCAGAGTTAGAGGGGAGGTGGAGGGAATATTCTTTCTGGGAAATCGGAGGGATCCCTGACGAGTGTTGGGGAAATAAGGTTCTGTGAGTCATGTGCTTTGTTCATCTGAGACACATCAATAGTAAATAGATTTGGTGCACCTCACCTGCTCACAATAAATAAGTGGGCATGAAGTTTTAAAAGCATAAGACATGCACTTACAGTTTCTAAAAAGTGGAAAGCTTAGTCATGTAAGAAACCTCTGGTGCTGGATTTTTAAGGTTGCCGGTGAAGCCGAAGAGAGATGATTCAGGAGAGGTGTCCGCTAGACACAGTGTAAGCCTAACCCTTCTTCCTCTGTCTCAGCTTCCCTGAGCTCTATAAAGGTGATTTCTGTATGTGCTGTCTCTTCATGGAGAAAGATTTGTAACTCATCCAGTAAACAAATTCCTTTTCTCTTTAAAGTAAGATTGGGAACCTTTTCTCTTTAAAGTAAGATTGGGAACCTTTTCTCTTTAAAGTTAGATTGGGAACCTTTTCTCTTTAAAGTAAGATTGGGAACCATGTTGATAATGAGGAAATAAGTGACTGCCAAGTGTACTGAGTACTTCACACGGACCTCCAGAACATTGGTGTCTGGACACTTACCTCTAGGCTGGGGACTTGAAACCTCTTCTAGGAAGTAGGGCCTGGGGCTGGGGAGATCTGGCCAGCTTAGGAGGAATGACTAGAATACTAGCACCAAAGTCCCCCCCAAAACTTTCTTAGATAACCCTAGAGGGATGTTCAAAGTTAATAAGCACTAACCATGCCCTCAGAGAATCCATCAGCACTTTAGCTCCCCCATCATGAGCAGACAACCAAGATTCCCAGACAGCTTACAAGTGCCTTCAGTAATCATGATTAGCAAATAAAAACAGAACTAGGAAGAAACAGGCTATTCAGGGAGAAAACAACTTCATCGCCATAAACTGTAATAAATATCTGGAGAGAGATAGAAATACTGCATCCTTGAAGTCAGAGCAGGATGCAGTAATAAAGGACAATTTATAAAACAGAAAGTGCTTTTGGAAAAAGAGCTTTTAATAGCAAAAATAAAAATAATGCAAAAGAGAAGTTAGGAGATAAAGCTGAGAAAATCTCCCAGATAGTGGAGCAAAATGACAGAGGTAAAAGATAAGAAAATAGAGGAGCAGTCCAGAAAGATGTTGATAAGTCCATGATAAGACATTGTGAATAAGAAGATTAAAAAAAAAAAGAGATAAATCAGTGATAAAACAGGTCACTAAAAATTTCCAGAACCGAAGAAGAGGAATCACTAGATTCAAAGGATACACAGTGTAATGAATGAGAGTATACTCACACTAATGCACATCACCATGTTTCCAAAACCACTGGAGACAAATATAAGATCTTAAAAACATACAGAGAGAGAAAACAGGTCACCCAGAAAAGAGCAATCAAAATAGGTGTAGACTTTTATTTAAACTTTTTATTTTGTAATGGGCTATATGTGAAGAGTTGACTCATTGGAAAAGACTCTGGTGCTGGAAGGGATTGGGGGCAGGAGGAGAAGGGGACGACAGAGGATGAGATGGCTGGATGGCATCACGGACTCGATGAACGCGAGTCTGAGTGAACTCCGGGAGTTGGTGATGGACAGGGAGGCCTGGCGTGCTGCGATTCATGGGGTCGCAGACAGTTGGACACGACTGAGCGATTGAACGGAACTGAACTGAACTGATAGCTGATTAACAATGTGATAGTTTCAGGTGAACAGTGAAGGGTTTCAGCCGTAAATATACATTCTCCCTCAAACTCCCCTCCCCTCCCATCAAGCTGCCACATAACATTGAGCAGAGTTTCATGTGCTATACAGTAGGTCCTTGTTGGTTGTCCCTTCTTAACAGCAAGACCGGAACCAAGAAGGTATATTCTGAAGACAAATGCTGCTGCTCTAGAATTCCATACTTAGCCAAGCTGTCTTTGTGTATGAGGGAGGAAGAAGGCTTTTTTTCTGGGATGTATGAACTCAAGAAAGACATCTCCCAGGCATGCCCCACCGAAAGAGGGCGTACGCCTAGAAAAACGATACAGAAAAGGTGAGATACCATCGCCGACTCAAAAATAAATGAGTGTGAACAAGCTCTGGGAGGTGGTGAGGGACAGGGAAGCCTGGCGTGCTGCAGTACATGGGGCCACAAAGAGTCGGATATGACCAAGTGACTGAAGAGCAACAACGAAAATAGCAGGAGATCCAGCACAGGAAACAGCAAAAGCATTCCTCAAGGCAGTGGCAAAGAGAGCGTTCCGGGACAGCCCTGCAGCAGACGCAAAGGGCTACTGGCTCAGATGCAACCATGTGGCAGGAGGAGAGAGCTGTCACTGTCGTGATGCGTATGGCCACTGACCTCTCCTAAACTACGTGCAACACGTCTGGGTGAAACTGGCCCAGTCTTTTCTGCACTTGGCCTGACTCCCTTCCATGCCCCGCTCCCTGGGTCAGCAGAGACTTCTACCATAACCCCACAGATGTGTCTGCTTTGCCCTTTTTCTTTTTTAAAAAAAACTGGTAAAATAGACATAACATCAAATTGACCATTTTAGCTGACTATTTTTCATGGCCAGGCTGGACTCAACAGGATGGCGTGAGATCTCCTCATCTACTCAGAACGAGGTGCAGTTTAAAATATACGGATTGTTTATTTCTAGAATTCTTCATTTAATGTTTTCATACTGTGGTTGACCAGGGATAACTGACAATATGGAAAATGAAACCACGGGTAAGTTGTGACTACTGTATGTATCTAAACAAGGATATGTCTTAGTTTTAAAACACTGGGTAGCAAGCACAAGCTAGTTATATAAGGACAGGGTGATCTTACCCCTATTAGATGAAGACTCTCAGGAAAAGATAAGTTTAAGATTGGTATTTCTTGAAGATAGGGATTTCATATCCTTTGGCTACATACTGAGAATTGGAGTTGATGGATCAAAAAGCAGTCCTATTTTTAGTTTTTTGATCATCCTGCATATCGTTTTCCATAGTGACTATCCCAATTCACATTTCCACCAACAATGCAGGAAGGATTCCAACTTTTCCACATCCCTATCAACACTTGCTATTTGGCTATACTCTGTTTTTGTATTTTATAGTAGCCATCCAAATGTGTATGAAGTGGTATCTCATGGCAGTTTACCTTGCTTTTGAGAGCTAAGGCAGTCTGTGGTGAACTCAGAGACACAAATAAAAAAAAAAAAAAAAAAACTGGTAAAACAGACATAACATCAAATTGACCATTTTAGCTGACTATTTTTCATGGCCAGGCTGGACTCAACAGGATGGCGTGAGATCTCCTCATCTACTCAGAACGAGGTGCAGTTTAAAATATACGGATTGTTTATTTCTAGAATTCTTCATTTAATGTTTTCATACTGTGGTTGACCAGGGATAACTGACAATATGGAAAATGAAACCACGGGTAAGTTGTGACTACTGTATGTATCTAAACAAGGATATGTCTTAGTTTTAAAACACTGGGTAGCAAGCACAAGCTAGTTATATAAGGACAGGGTGATCTTACCCCTATTAGATGAAGACTCTCAGGAAAAGATAAGTTTAAGATTGGTATTTCTTGAAGATAGGGATTTCATATCCTTTGGCTACATACTGAGAATTGGAGTTGATGGATCAAAAAGCAGTCCTATTTTTAGTTTTTTGATCATCCTGCATATCGTTTTCCATAGTGACTATCCCAATTCACATTTCCACCAACAATGCAGGAAGGATTCCAACTTTTCCACATCCCTATCAACACTTGCTATTTGGCTATACTCTGTTTTTGTATTTTATAGTAGCCATCCAAATGTGTATGAAGTGGTATCTCATGGCAGTTTACCTTGCTTTTGAGAGCTAAGGCAGTCTGTGGTGAACTCAGAGACACAAATCAGAGGACACCTCCTGAGCACATTTCTGGTAGACATCTAGTATCTGGGTAATCCTACAATACCGCCAAATGCCCCTACCACGGTGACTGTAACAAGCTCACACAAAATGTCAGTCTTTCCAATGGGACGATAAGAATCCTAGATTTTACAGCAACAAACTACAAATGATTAGAAGGACACAGGCAAGCCACAGATACAACAGGGAACATTCTTTTCCTGGAGGGCTCTAAAATTACCAGTTTCCAAAAGTGTCCCTTTCAGCTATGTCAGGACATATTTTGGTGTCAGAGATGCATATGAGTTTTGAGCTAGGTATGCAATTGCTCTCAAAGAAAGCTGTATTATATTTTATTTATACTTTATGTATTTATGCAGGTAGGAAATAATTACACAGGAAATGCCCTGCCCTTCCCATTCTCCAGCCAGGCATGCTTCTTAATCCACAAATCCAACATTTATTTGCAATGATCAGTCTAAACAGAGCAGATACTTCCTGTTGAAAACACATTATAAGTAGACCCTCCTAAGTCTTTCTCCTTAATACCACTGGCAAAATTATAGCAATGGGCTGACAAAGACATTCTCTAGTGGGAAAGGGGCGAGTTACAGACCTCTTTATCTGGGGGAGGGGTTAGTTGCTTTTCAATGTAGTGTTAGTTTCTGCTAAACAGTGAAGGAAATCAGCTATATGTATACATATATCCCTTCTTTTTTGGATTTCCTTCCCAGTTAGGCCACCACAGAGCAGTTAGAGATCCCTGTGCTCTACAGCAGGTTCTCATTAGTTATCTATTTTATGTGTATTAGTGTATGTAAGTCGATCCCCATCTCTCAGTTCACTCCACCACCACGCCATTTCCCCCTTGGTGTCCTAATATTTGTTCTCTACCTGTGGGCTTTTATTTCCGCCTTGCAAATGGGTTCATCTGTACCATTTTTCTAGATTCCACCTATATGTGTTGATATGGCATATTTGTTTTTCTCTTCCTGACTTATTGCAAGGCCTGTGTTAACCCTTTTCCTTTCCTTCTTTCCCCAGGACTCAGATGTGACCTTGCCCACTGATTCCCAGGGAATCTAAAGGCTGACTCTGGCTCTGATAATTTTCAGCTTACCTTTTCCTGGGTGTCTTCATCTAACAGAGGTAAGACCACCTGTCCTACCTGTCCTTACATAGCTAAATATGTGCTTGCTACTTAGTGTTTTAAAACTAAAATATATTTTGTTTAGATGCATACAGTAGTCACGACTTATCCATGGTTTTGCTTTGCATATTTTCAGTTACCTTTGGTCAAAACATTAAATGGAAAATTCCAGAAATAAACAGCCCATAAGTTTTGAACCATGCCCCATTCTGAGTAGATGAGGAAATCTTGCACCATCGCACTGGGTCCAACCCAGGCTGTGAATTATCTCTTTGTCCTGTGTATCCTGCTAACTGGTCATGACTATTGGTGATATCACAAAGCTTGTGTGCAAGTCACACTTATGGTGAAGAATCTGCCTCCAATGAAGGAGATGCAAAAGACAAAAGTTCAATCCCTGGGTTGGGAAGATCCACTGGATCTTGGCAACCCACTCCAGTATCTTGCCTGGGAAATCCCATGGATAGAGGAGCCTGGTGGGCTACAGTCTATGGCGTCACAAAGAGTCGGACTTGACTGAGCACGTGAGCCACAGAGAGCCACAGTGCGCAATTTGAATCCAACAAAGAGAAATAGTAAGGCACTTCCTTTAAGTGAAAAGAGTGAAAGTTCCTGATTTAATGAGGAAAGGAAAAAAATGTATCTGAGGTCGATAAGATCTATGGAATGAATCTTCTATCAGTGAAATTATAAAGAAGAAAAATGAAATTCACGCTAGTTTTGCTGTTGCAACTCAAACTGCAAAAGTTATGAGCACAGTGCGTGAAGAGTGCTTAGATGAGATAGAAAAGGCAATAGGTTGTACAATAGGTATTTTGAGAGAGAAAGATCACATTTACATAACTTTTACTACAGTAGATTGTTACAGTTGTTCTATTTTATCATTATTTATTGTTAATCTCTTATGGCAATTTAAAAATTAAACTGTATCATGGGTATGTATGTATGTATGTATAGGAAAAAACATAGTGTATACAGTGTCTGGTACTATCCATGCTCTCAACTGAGGTTCCCTGGTGGCTCAGACAGTAAAGAAACTGCCTCTACTGCAGGAGACCTGGGTTCAATCTCTGGGTTGGGAAAATGCCCTGGAGAAGGGAATGGCTATCCTCTCCAGTATTCTTGCCTGGAGAATTCCACAGACCAAAGAGCCTGATGGGCTACGGTCCATGGAGTTGCAAAGAGTCAGACGTGACTAAGTGACCAGAACTTTCCCTTTCTTTTTTTTTTTTTCATGATCTCAGACATCCACTAGGGGTCTTGTGGTGTACCACCTTCAGAAAAGGCAGACTATTGTGTACACAAGAAGAAATTCTGTAAAGAACAGCAAGGGATTGATTAACCCAAATGTGTACTTGGAGGTGGGGGGAGGAATGTGGTTAAGGAGGGATGTACAAGTGGCCTCTCAAGAGTGGGCAACGATCTGCTTCTTAACCAGGATATACATACATGGATTTTTACTATTTCTCAAACTGTACAATTTTATACTTTCTAGATGTTTGACATATTTTACATTAAAAACCATTGAGTAAGTTATAGTATTCTCGAAATATCTCAGTGGTTAGAAGACATACTAGTGAATTCATACAGAAGCCAGCCCATCATTTTGACCTCCGTATTCTTTGGCATATTCCCCAAAGACAGGTGAGGATAGAGAGATAGTAAAGGGAAAAAAAACCCCTAACCTAAGAAAAGGCAGGCTGCTAGAATCTGACCTTCTCCCCTTATGCCAGAGCTGTGCTTCATTGGACAATATAGCTCAGCTGCTGCTTTCATGGAACATGAAGATTGGTGGGACAAAGAAACAAGTAAATTTAGTCTCTGCAGTTGGGGCAATGGAGCACACAGAAGGGATCTCTACCTACTAATCACAATGTGAAAATAAGATAGTACCATATATTTTATACACACACATGTGTGTGTATGTGTGTGTATTCTTTTTAAGGGAATTTTTCTACTTTGGGGCTTAAATAGAAGGCTATAGAAATTCTATCTCAAAAAATATGAATAAAGGATCATTCTTGCCTCTTTCTTGTCTCCCACCTCCAACCCTCCTACACATCTGCCTCAGTTACAGTGTTTTGTGCATTCTATGGCATCCATTCATGCGTTTGCCTCTACCGTAGATCATAGCCTCTCGAAGGCTGGGCTCTGTCTTACCTTTGTGTTGGATGTACTTGACTCAGGCACTGCTATTTTTCAAGGACTGAGAATCAAGTCTCTCTTATCACATCCTCTCCCTGCCTGCAGCCCCTTTGGCCCCTTTTGTCTCTTTTGTACCACTGTCCCTTGCTTAATGAAACTCCAGACACTCTGGACCCCCTTCCTGTGCCTCAGTCATGCTGAGCTCATTCTCACCCCAGGGCCTTTGCACATGCTGTTGACTCTTCCTGGCAGGTTCTTGCCTCAGTTTGTTCTCCTTACTCAGGTCTTGGCTTAAATGATGCCCTTTGGGAGAGGTCTTCCACAACCACTGTATTTAATGCCACCGTTTCCTCTGTCGTCTCGCCTGTCCCCTCCATCCTATTAACCTTGACTTATTTTCTGCAAAGCATTTTCACTACTTGAAATTTGCTTATGTATTTAGTTATTTATTTATTTTCTCTCTTCTCCATTACAGGAGGGCTCTTCATTTGTGTGTGTGTTTGTTTCTCTTGTTTGTTTCTGTGCTATATCTCTAGTAGCTAAACTATTACCTGGCCTACAGTAGGCACTCGATCTAGTTTTTGAATAAGTAACTAGATGGTTACTAATGGATGGTACTGTGTTAAGTAGTTGTATAACTGAGATGCATAACTGCATCTTGAAGAATTTAGTAATGAACAAAGGTGACTCAAGATTAGTGTGCTAATATAGTATCTAACACATAGCAGCAACTCCATAAATATTTGTCCAATGAATAAATATACAGAATATGTAAAGGATTCTTGAAAATCAATTTTAAAATCCCACAAACCAATATATAAGCTGGCAAAGGAAAAACCCCTAGAGGTAATGGGTTGAGCAGAGTTGCAGGATTTGAGGTCAATATATAAAAATCAATTTTATTTCTGTATACTAGCAATTGAAAAGCAATCTTTTTTATTTAAAAAAAATTAGTATATTTATTTTCCCTTTTTCTTTTTTTAAAATCAGAATATAATTGCTTTACAATATTGCATAGTTTCTGCTATACATTGAAAGTCAATCAGCTGCATGTATACATATATTTCCTCCCTCCCTCCCCCACCACCATTCTATCCATCTAGGTCATCACATAACACTGAGCTGAACTTTAACACATATATTTTAAAATATTTTAAAACTGAAGTATAGTTGATTTGCAATGTGTTAATTTCTGATATCCAGCAAAGTGACTCAGTTATACACATATATGCATTCTTTTTTGTATTCTTTTACTTTATGGTTTATCCCAGGATACTGAATATAGTAAGCTTCCCTCATGGCTCAGATAGTAGAGAATCTGCCTATAATATAGGAGACATGGGTCTGATCCCCGGGTCGGGAAGATCCCCTGGAAAAGGAAATGGCTAACTACTCCAATATTCCTGCCGGAAGAACTCCATGGACGGAGGAGCCTGGCAGGCTACAGTCACTGGGGTCACAAAGGGTCGTACATGACTGAAGCGACTGAGCCGGCAAAAACTGCATTCCAAAAAAGAATGTGTGTGCATGCTCAGCCACTTCAGTCATGTTCTACCTCACGGACTGTAGCCCACCAGGCTCCTCTGTCCATGGGATTCTCCAGGCAAGAGTACTGGAGTGGGTTGCCATGCCCTCCTCCAGATGATCTTCCTGACCCACGGATCCAAATGGGGTCTCATGCATTGGCAGGCAGGTTATTTACCACTAGCGCCACCTGGGAAGCCCTCCAAAAAAGAATACTTCGGTATAAATCTAACAAAACATGTCTAGGATTTGTATGGTAAAAACTGGAAAACACTGATAAAACAAACAATGAACTATATATACATATATATATATAAAGCCACAGAGCCTTAGGAGAAGGCAATGGCACCCCACTCCAGTACTCTTGCCTGGAAAATCCCAAGGACGGAGGAGCCTGGTGGGCTGCAGTCCATGGGGTCGCTAAAGAGTCAGACACGACTGAGCGACTGCACTTTCACTTTTCACTTTCATGCATTGGAGAAGGAAATGGCAACCCACTCCAGTGTTCTTGCCTGGAGAATCCCAGGGACGGGGGAGCCTAGTGGGCTGCCATCTATGGGGTCGCACAGAGTCGGACACGACTGAAGTGACTTAGCAGCAGCAGCAGCAGCCTTGGGATGAACCATAATGGGAAAGAATATAGAAAAGAATGTGTACAATTTCCCTGGTGGCTCAGTGACAAAGAATCTGCCTGCCAAGGTAAGAGACGTGAATTTGATCCCTGGTTCGGGAAAATCTCACATGCCGCAGAGCAACTAAGGCCGTGTGCCACGACCATTGAGCCTGTGCTCTAGAGCCTGGGAACCGCAACTACTGAGCCCTCAGGCTGCAACTGCTGAAGCTCATACACCCTACAGCCCGTGCTCTGCAACAAGAGAAGCCCCTCAGTGAGAACTCACGCACTGCGACTAGAGAGCATCCCCGGGCCCACTCACTGCAACTAGAGAGAAAGGGCCCACGCAGCAAGGAAGACCCAGCACAGCCGTAAATAAATACATAAAAATTATAAAGAAGAACCTGTATATATATAAAATTGAGTCACTTTGCTATAGAGCAGATATTAACATAACATTATAAGTCAATTATACTTCAATACAATTTTTTTTGCTTTTTAGTTAATATTGTGGTATAGGCGATTAAAAATGTTGTGATAGTTTCCGGTGATCAGCAAAGGGACTCAGTCATTTACATACATGTATCCATTCTCCCCCAAACTCCCCTGCCATCCAGGCTGCCACAAACATTGAGCAGAGTTCCATGTGCTATATGTACAGTAGGTCCTTGTTATTATTCACTTAAAATATGACAGTGTGTACATGATCATCCCAAACTCCATAACTATCCTTTCCCCCCATTCCCATCCCTACAACCATAAATTCATTCTCTAAGTCTGAGTCTCTTTCTGAAAAAAAATTTTTTTAAGACAGATAGGCATGTTCATTGTTAAAATGTCAATTTTCCCCCAAATTAATCTATAGATCTGACATAATCCTAATCAAAATCTCAGCAGAATTTTTTATAAATATCAATAAACTGATTCTAAAACTGATATGAGAGACAAAGGAATTAGATTAGTCAATACAACTTTGCAAAAGAGGAACCAATTTGAAGAGTCATGCCATCTGATTTCGAGAATTACTATAAATCTCCAGTAATCAAGACAATGTGGTACTGACAAAAGGAAAGACCTATAGATCAATGAAACAGAACGTGCTCTAGAGCCTGGTAGTCACAACTACTGAGCCCATGTGCCGAAACTACTGAAGCCCGAACACCCTGGAGACCATGCTCCGCAACAGGAAACCCAGGCATCATAGCCTGAGAGTAGCTTCTGCTCTCCACAGCTAGAGAAATCCCACACAGCAGCAAAGACCCAACAGAGCTGATAAATAAATAAACTTTTTTAAAAATTGTAATGATTGCCCTTCTTTGGACAAACCTAAAAAAGCATGTTCACACTGGGCAGTCAACTTTGAATCAGAACCACCCTGGAAAGGACCAGAGAGTAGAAGCTTCTTTTTTCCCTCCTAAATTCCAAACACCTCTTTGGAGGCTACATCAGACTTTTTTTCAGGGATCTGTATTTCAGGGACTGAGCCTCACATCCTGGGAGCCAAGCATGGGAAATCAGTGTTGACTGTGCTGCAGCCTGTGTGCAGAGGAGAGCAGGGAGCAAGCTGTGAGTTATTCTTACTGGAGCCCTGACCTTGGCTGACCTCCACGATGTCAAGCTCTGTAGCCAAACGGAACTCCTGACTTAAGGAGCTAGAGATAAAGAGGCAGGTGGCCAGTCACATGGCACGTGGCTGCTGATGGAATGAGACTTGTCAGACCTCCCAGGGGGCTCTCACCAGGGTCTGCATGTGTCTTCACACACTAAGAAACAGCATTGAGCATGCTTCCTGAAGAAAGTCAGATGACTTCTGACTTAAGAGGTGTTAAGCCTGGATCCAGAGGTGGCAACCTTCAGTATGCCTGCAGAAATCAATCAATTGACATTTCCTACAGGAAAGCAACATAACTCTTTTTGCAAAAAATTAACTTTTTATGATTTGGAAAAGTACATGTTCTTTGTAAAATTTAGAATATCTGAAAAGCTAGAGAGAAGAAAACAAAAATTCCCCTGTGTAGAGTTATTAGTGGTTATCGTTTATTCTTTTCTTTGTCATATATATTTGTTTTCTATAGCTAATTCATCTTTTTAGCAGTGGTTATTGAGTACCTACTATGTGCCAGCCTTTATTCTAGGTGCTAGAGATATATGAATAAACAAAACAGAGCATCAAGTTTCCTACCTAATGGAGCTCACAGTGAGGAAGGTAAACCAATCGTGGAAAAGTAAACACATAAATATGCAAGATAAATTTAGATCATATGTGCTATAGTGGAAAAAAACAATACCTAAAAATACTGGAGACTTACCAATGTGTTGTTCTAAGTCCTTCACCTCATATAATATTAATACATTGAGTAAAACTGGCATATGTGGTGTGTGTGTGTGTGTGTGTGTGCATGTGTATGTGTTTTAGGTGGAAGATTATTACCATAAATCTTTCTGTATAGTGGTCAGGGAAGTCTTGCAGGAGATGACACAGAAGTCAAGGTTTGTGTGAAGGGAAGGAGACAACCAGAGAAGATCCAGGTTAAGGGCTTTCCTGGCAGAAGGAACAGCAAGTTTAAGTTCCCCGAGTACAAAATAGTTTTAACATGTTCATGAAACAGAAGGAAAAAGACAAGCATAGCTGAAACTTTGGTGCACAAGGGGCAGAGTGGTCTGCAATGACACTAAAGATGTATGTTTTGTGAGTAGGCCATGTAGGATCTTGAAGGCCACAGTAGAGAGTTTAATTTTTATTCTAAGACATTCCAAAGCCTTTAGATTTTAAGCAGCAGAGTGACAAGATCTGGTTTCCGCTGGTTTAGAGATCAGTGTTTGGCAAATGAATTTCAAGGGTGCAAACCAGAATCCGGAAGGCGAGTTGAAAGTTTCCTGAGGTCATCCAAGTGAAAGGCGATGGCCCATTGGACCAGGCTAACAGCAGAATAGATGGACAGAAGTGGGCAGAGTTAGGACTCTATTGAAGTGACACTGTTTTTGTAGTTTTGTGTAGGCCCTGTTCATTTTCCTTCATTTTATAAAATAAAAAGGATTTTAGAAAATTCTTCGAAAACAGAATTTTAAAATATATCAGCCAACTTCAGGAGACCCAAATTGGAAAACAAACAGGGAAGCCTAAGAATCATAGATCCTAAGAAGATGGAAGGCTAACCCTGGACTGTGATCGGAGGCTCCAGGGAGCTCTTTAGTTCAGCAGATCCAGGCAATGTTTTTTCCAGCTGTTTCATTCTCTCCTCATCCCACCTCTGTCTTCTCACTCTCCTTGAAGGTGAAGGTGAAGTCTCTCAGTCGTGTCCGACTCTTGCGACCCCGTGGACTGTAGCCTACCAGGCTTCTCCGTCCATGGGATTCTCCAGGCAAGAATACTGGAGTGGGTTACCATTTCCTTCTCCAGGGGATCTTCCCAACCCAGGGATCGAACCCGGGTCTCCTGCATTGGCGGCAGATGCTTTAACTTTTGAGCCACTGGGGAAGCCCCTCCTTGAGTATAATTAAAGGCCTGAACTTTTGCAACAGCTGCGACTCATGGAAAAATTGACACCACTCACTGACATGGTGCCTGTGCCTGACTTACCAACATCCTACAGTTGGAATTTGAAGCTTGGGGGCCCTCTTTGCTAAAACCCTGCCCATAATGCAAAGTTGAAGGCAGTTGCAAATGGGGTTTTACCAAAGGCTGTGGAGCCCATATTATTGATTGCTGCACAAAGTCACTCTCTAACACTTCTTCCCCTGAGAGCCTGCCCTTTACTCTAAAGAGCAATAGTGCCAGGTATTTTCCCTAGCCTCCCTTGAGCTGGGCTTCCCTGATTGCTCAGCTGGTAAAGAATCCAGCAATGCAAGAGACCCTGGTTTGATTCCTGGGTCAGGAAGATCCCCTGGAGAAGGGATAGGCTTCCCACTTCAGTATTCTTGGGCTTCTCTGATAGCTCAGATGGTGAAGAGTCCACCTGTAATGCAAGTAGACCTGGGTTCGATCCCTGGGTTGGGAAGATCCCCTGGAGGAGGGCATGGCAATCCAATCCAGTATTCTTGCCTGGAGAATCAAATTGACAGAGGAGCCTGGTAGGCTACAGTCCAAGTGGTTGCAAAGAGTTGGACACGACTGAGCAACTCAACAACAGCACATAGCCTGACTTACCAACATCCTACAGTTGGAATTTGAAGCTTGGGGGCCCTCTTTGCTAAAACCCTGCCCACAATGCAAAGTTGAAGGCAGTTTCAAATGGGGTTTTACCAAAGGCTGTGGAGCCCATATTATTGATTGCTGCACAAAGTCACTCTCTAACACTTCTTCCCCCGAGAGCCTGCCCTTTACTCTAAAGAGCGATAGTGCCAGGTATTTTCCCTAGCCTCCCTTGAGCTGGGCTTCCCTGATTGCTCAGCTGGTAAAGAATCCACCTGCAATGCAGGAGACCCCAGTTTGATTTCTGGGTCAGGAAGATCCCCTAGAGAAGGGATAGGCTTCCCACTTCAGTATTCTTGGGCTTCTCTGATAGCTCAGATGGTGAAGAGTTACCCTTGAGCTGGGCTTCCCTGATTGCTCAGCTGGTAAAGAATCCACCTGCAATGCAGGAGACCCCAGTTTGATTTCTGGGTCAGGAAGATCCCCTAGAGAAGGGATAGGCTTCCCACTTCAGTATTCTTGGGCTTCTCTGATAGCTCAGATGGTGAAGAGTTCACCTGTAATGCAAGTAGACCTGGGTTCGATCCCTGGGTTGGGAAGATCCCCTGGAGGAGGGCATGGCAATCCAATCCAGTATTCTTGCCTGGAGAATCAAATTGACAGAGGAGCCTGGTAGGCTACAGTCCAAGTGGTTGCAAAGAGTTGGACACGACTGAGCAACTCAACAACAGCACATTGCTTGCAGCCAGACCTTAAATCTCAGAGTATTGTCTTGGTTCTCAGATTTACTCCCTGATGACTCCAGAATGGCTGCCTCCATTTTCTAACTAGAGTTTCCTACCGTCTAGATTTTGCTGACTGAATTCTTATGATGTCATTTAATGTGGCCCACTGTTCTCTGTATCTCCTATAAAATGATAGTTGCAAACCTCAACACATATAAACCTTGCAACAACCCAGTGAGGCAGGGCTATTAAATGTCCCCAGTTTACAGAGGAATAATCAGCTAAGGCATAGAAAGTTTCTGTACTAGGGGTCACGTGGCCACAATTTGCATCTAAGCAGACGCTTCTAACCTCTGTGCTGCACACAAGGAAATATATAAGCAAGACATTCATGCAGCTCACTTTGCTTGAACATTCTCCAGGAGCAGATGATTGGTTGGCTTGCAAGGCTAGAAATCAATTAAGTCAATTAGCAGCAGCTAGTGAGCATCTACAGCGTATCTGAGCTAAGCTGTGGGATGCAAAGTGACAAGATGATGTTGAAGATGATGATAGCTGCCCTACTGAGCACTTCCTGTGTATCAGACCCCGGGCTCAGTGCTATGAATACAGCACTGATCATCACAGTCAAAACGAGTTTCACTGTGTATCAGTCTTGTGAGAGAAGAACCACAGTGTGTTAAGTGCTATAATGGGGATTGTTGAGAGCTGTGTAAGTCCAATCCAATGGTCACTAGCCCCATGGGGCTATTTCACTTTAAATTAATTACAATTAAATAACATTAAAAATTCAATCTGTCAGTCTCTGTAGCTGCTTTTAAAATGCTCAATAAACACTTGTGGCTCAGTTCAGTTCAGTCGCTCAGTCGTGTCCGACTCTTTGCGACCCCATGAATTGCAGCACGCCAGGCCTCCCTGTCCATCACCAACTCCTGGAGTTCATGTCTATCGAGTCAGTGATGCCATCCAGCCATCTCATCCTCGGTCGTCCCCCTCTCCTCCTGCCCCCAATCCCTCCCAGCATCAGAGTCTTTTCCAATGAGTCAACTCTTCGCATGAGGTGGCCAAAGTACTGGAATTTCAGCTTTAGCATTATTCCTTCCAAGGAACACCCAGGACTGATCTCCTTTAGAATGGACTGGTTGGATCTCCTTGCAGTCCAAGGGACTCTCAAGAGTCTTCTCCAACACCACAGTTCAAAAGCATCAATTCTTCGGCACTCAGCTTTCTTCACAGTCTAACCCTCACATCCATACATGACCACAGGAAAAACCATAGCCTTGACTACACAGACTTTAGTCGCAAAGTAATGTCTTTGTTTTTGAATATGCTATCTAGGTTGGTCATAACTTTTCTTCCAAGGAGTAAGCGTCTTTTAATTTCATGGCTNGCAAAGTAATGTCTCTGCTTTTCAATATACTATCTAGGTTGGTCATAAGGTTCCTTCCAAGGAGCAAGCGTCTTTTAATTTCATGGCTGCAATCACCATTTGCAGTGATTTTGGAGCCCCCAAAATAAAGCCTGACACTGTTTGCACTGTTTCCCCATCTATATCCCATGAAGTGATGGGACCGGATGCCATGATCTTAGTTTTCTGAACGTAGCGACTACCTATTGGAAAGCACAGACTATAGAATGGAATCATCGCGCTAAGTTCTATGGGACAGTGCTGATTTAGATAACTGGGAAAGCACAGAGAAGAAACACCACCCTATCTGGACTTGGAGGTGAGGTGAGGGGTGAGGGAAGGGGTCCCAAACAAATGATATTGTNTGATCTTAGTTTTCTGAACGTAGCGACTACCTATTGGAAAGCACAGACTATAGAATGGAATCATCGCGCTAAGTTCTATGGGACAGTGCTGATTTAGATAACTGGGAAAGCACAGAGAAGAAACACCACCCTATCTGGACTTGGAGGTGAGGTGAGGGGTGAGGGAAGGGGTCCCAAACAAATGATATTGTATTTAAGCTGAGACTTGGAGAATGAGTAATTTTAGTCCTTACTGTACTCCTATCACGGAAAAGGCAATAGCAACCCACTCCAGTGTTCTTGCCTGGAGAATCCCAGGGACAGGGGAGCCTGGTGGGCTGCCGTCTCTGGGGTCGCACAGAGTCAGACACGACTGAAGCGACTTAGCAGCAGCAGCAGCAGTACTCCTATCAGATGTCTTCTTTGCTGTTTAGTCACTAAGTCACATCTGACTCTTTACAACTCCATGTACTGTAGTCCGCTAGGCTCCTCTTGTTCAGGCAAGAATACTGGAGTGGGTGTCCATTTCCTTCTCCAGGGATCTTCCCAACCCAGGGATCGAACCCACAACTCTCACATCTCCTGCACTGCAGACAGATTCTTTACTGCTGAGCCGTCAGGCATGCCTTATATACCTGCTTAATGAATGAGGAAATGGACTTTGAAAATTTACAAAATTTGCCCAAAAAATCTCAAGAAAAAATATGAGCATGAACATTTGATCCCAAATCTACAAAAAGGAAAAGAAAGTGAAGTTGCTCAGTCATGTCTGACTTTGCAACTCCACGGACTATAGCCTACCAGACTCCTCTGTCCATGGAATTTTCCAGGCAAGAGTACTGGAGTGGGTTGCCATCGCCTTCTCCAGGGGATTTTCCCAACCCAGTGATCGAACATGGGTCTCCCTCATTGCAGGCAGACACTTTACCATCTGAGCCACCAGGGAAGCACAGATTTATCTGTCTGCTCAAAACACTAACGCTTGAAATGCTAATTCTAGAAGTAAAGAAACCCTGGGCAAAAGAGACCTGTTTTACAAGAAAGGGGTGANACCCAGTGATCGAACATGGGTCTCCCTCATTGCAGGCAGACGCTTTACCATCTGAGCCACCAGGGAAGCACAGATTTATCTGTCTGCTCAAAACACTAATGCTTGAAATGCTAATTCTAGAAGTAAAGAAACCCTGGGCAAAAGAGACCTGTTTTACAAGAAAGGGGTGACATCTTCACAAATATCGATTGAACACTTTGTGCTGTATTTCAAAGCGCTCTGTTGGCACTGATGTCATGTGAGCAGTTTACAACAACTGGGGCCTCTCACTACATGGAGTTTGTCATCTTATGGTGGAAAGAGTGCAGAAAAGTGAGTGTACTCTAAGTGCTAAGGGAATCCCAAGGGTAGTGATGGCTTCCTGTGAAGACTCTTTGGAAAGAGAAAGAGTTAAAGGGGTCTTGAAAGACACATGGGTTGTGACTAGCTGGAGCATTCCAGGATGGAGGAGAGGCTTGTGGGAAAGCATAGGGTAAAGTGTGCAATGCCAGTGCCAAGACTACAGGTAATACCTCCACCAGGTTAGAGATTTATTAAGATGAGATGACTTGGTCCTTTCTGCAGACATGGAACTTCACTGAAAATTCTTCTTGAACAACATTTATGGGTATGTCTATGTGAGAGCTGGACTGTGAAGAAGGCTGAGCGCCAAAGAATTGATGCTTTTGAATTGTGGTGTTGGAGAAGACTCTTGAGAGTCCCTTGGACTCCAAGGATATCCAACCAATCCATTCTGAAGGAGATCAGCCCTTGGATTTCTTTGGAAGGAATGATACTAAAGCTGAAACTCCAGTACTTTGGCCACCTCATGTGAAGAGTTGGCTCATTGGAAAAGACTCTGATGCTGGGAGGGATTGGGGCAGGAGGAGAAGGGGACAACAGAGGATGAGATGGCTGGATGGCATCACTGACTCCATGGACGTGAGTTTGAGTGAACTCTGGGAGTTGGTAATGGACAGGGAGGCCTGGTGTGCTGCGATTCATGGGGTCGCAAAGAGTCGGACACAACTGAACGACTGAACTGAACTGAACTGATGAACCAATCAATTCAGGGGCAGGCCCAAGACTTTGCTAATTTCTGTCTGACCTCTGAGAGCATCAAAGCTATCACAGCAGAGTTTGTCTCTTTCCATGAGGAAAAGTCTTTGGGAACATGCAAGAGAGGTTTGGAGGGTGATGCGTCATTGTTTTCAGAAAAATTGTGGTGCTTCCCCTGTTTCTCACCCCCATCTTCAAACCCTCAAATGGACACCAGCTCCAGAGAGGGAAGGACATTTAATCATAGGGTGCAAAATTAATTTGGGGAATTTTATGTGTTTATTTCTTTGACTGTTCCAGGTCTTAGCTGTGACATGTGGGATCTATTAATAATTCCCCAACCAGGGATCAAACCTGGACCCTCTGTATTGTGATCACGGGATCTTAGCCCCTGGACCACCAGGGAAGTCCAGGGAATTTTAAATCAATATATTACTATGCACATCACTTTATGGGAAAAACAATCCAATTAACAAAAAAATATGAATTGACGTGTGAATGGTATAGATATATCAGTNAACCAGGGATCAAACCTGGACCCTCTGTATTGTGATCACGGGATCTTAGCCCCTGGACCACCAGGGAAGTCCAGGGAATTTTAAATCAATATATTACTATGCACATCACTTTATGGGAAAAACAATCCAATTAACAAAAAAATATGAATTGACGTGTGAATGGTATAGATATATCAGTGCCATACAAACATTTTATATAGTAGCGTTCACTATTCACAAACTGCCTATTGTTCCATTTTTTGGTCTTAAATTATTTCATGTACATTTTTTTGCACATCAATATAGTCCAAATAGGACTTCTGTATTTGGGAAGCTCAGGCAGTAAAGAACCTGCATGCAATGGGGGAGACCTGGGTTCAATCCCTGGGTTGGGAAGATCCCCTGGAGGAGGGCATGACAACCCATTCCAGAATTCTTGCCTGGAGACCCAAACTGACAGAGGAGCCTGGCGGGCTACAGTCCATGGGATTGCAAAGAGACATGACTAAGAAACAGCAAAGCACAGCACAGTCCAAATAGTATTTCCTTTTGGTGATAGTCTATAACATAATCAGTCTTCAGGTGTTGACTGTTGAATTTATTTCCTGCCACTATTAATATCAATGCACTGAATAGTTTTGTACAATCATTATTTAAGCTATATAATGTTTTAGAATATATTCCCCAAAGTAGGATGGCTGGGACATACTTAATAATAATTGCATATTTCTTGTTAGCCGCTCTCTAAAAAGACTCTGTCAGTGTTCACTTGGTGTATTTATTCCCTCAAAGTGTCATCAACATTAGGTTTTGAATTATTCCTTTGCTTTCAATAATTTAAGGGATTTGGAGTCATGGAAAATCTCAGCCCTGTTAGGGACTTGACTTATCCTTTCTGCCTCAACTACTTCATTGTGGAACGTAAATAGTAAGACTACTTTTCTGGATTGGGATTGAATGAGATAGTTCAGATGAAGCAGCTGGCACAGTACACAGGTAGCCAGTATCTACTCCACATGCCTTAGGGAATTGGAGGTACCTTAGATAGAGCAAAGAGTCAGACACAACTGAGCGACTTCACTTTCACTTTTCTCTTTCATGCACTGGAGAAGGAAATGGCAGCCCACTCCGGTATTCTTGCCTGGAGAATCCCAGGGTCGGGGGAGCCTGGTGGGCTGCCGTCTATGGGGTCGCACAGAGTCGGACACGACTGAAGCGACTCAGCAGCAGCAGCAGCAGCAGTAGAGTTCTCACTCTGCATTTTCCTTTAACTGCTGCTGAGGTTATGCATTTTGGGGGGTAATTATATATCATGGGAATACTCCTAGAATATTTAAGACCCCCAGTCCCCTCCTGTGCTCGTGCTAAATTACTTCAGTCGTGTCTGACTCTGTGACTTTTTGTGACCCTATGGACTTAGCCTGTGAGGCTCCTCTGTCCATGGGATTCTTCAGGCAAGAATACTGGAGTGCGTTTCCATTTCCTTCCTACTCTTCACCATCTCCTCTGTCTCATGGGATGCTTCAGTCTTGAACTGAAGTCCTTTCTATCATTCTTTCTTTGCCACCTGGTTCAAGGTGATGTTTGCTATCACCATGGCATCCAGACTTGAGGTCCAGTGTTAACAGGATATAGCCTAGCATCCTCCTTACAAACCCAGAGTTCCAGACTTACAGACTCTCTGAGTTTAAAAGAAGCCACAATGGTTATTATTCAACTTTCCCTTGGGCGCTTGACAGTTTCCAATCAGCAGAAATGGTCTCCTTAAAACTGATTAAATGATGCCAATTGGGCTTCCCTGGTGGCTCAGTGGTAAAGAATCTGCCTGCAATGCAGGAGACCTGGGTTCAACCCCTGGGTCAGGAAGATCCCTTGGAGGAGGGCATGGCAACAAATGCCAATATTCTTACCTGGAAAATTCCATGGACAGAGGAGCCTGGCAGGCTACAGTCCATAGGATCACAAAGAGTTGGATGCAACTGAAGCAACTGAGCAGTAGCAGCATTGGATAAATACTACTATGATGAATTTAAGGTGAGGCTAGAATTTGGTCCTCTATTCTTGGCACCCCAGGCAACACAGCATTCTCATCCACTATAGTCAGTTCTCAAATAAATTATATTATCACTTAGCCAATTTGTGAAACATCTTTGAGAAACATTTTAAGTTCTGAATGTTATAATTAAACAGGATAGTCAGCAGGCTTTTGTTGATAGAACTCAGTATTTTATTTAATTTTTTCCCATATAGTTTATATAGTTATGGAACATCTAAAGTCTACTTCCTTCTAGTTAATAGATGATGTCTAAAACCAATAAATCAAGAAATAGAGATGAGTAAATTATAAAAATGGAAACTATTACAATAAGAAACACAAAAATTGGGAGGCAAAAAGGAGGAGAGGATGGGGAATTAGATTAAGAAAAGCAGAACTGTATTATTTAATGTTAAAATGAGAGTCAGATGAAAAAACGAAAAACCAGAAACTTAAAAATGGTATTCTCTAGAACTAGAGGTTGGATGGTGAGTAGGAAGAAAAATCTTACTTTTAACTTTAAACTCTTATATGGTTTGAAATTGTTTGACATATGTATGTTGCTTTTTCCTTTTTAAAAACTGCTTTATTGAGATTAATTTACATACCATTCCATTCACCCACTTAAAATGTACAATTCAGTGTTTTCCAGCATATTCACAGAGTTGTACATCCATCACTGCTATCCACTTCAGAACATTCTCATCATCTCCCCCTGAATCTACCACCTAAATCTATTTTACCTATTCCCTGGTGGTAATAGAATCCTCCTGCAACGTGGGAAATCTAGGTTCGATCCCTGGGTTGGGAAGATTCCCTGGAGAAAGGAAAGGCTACCCAATCCACTCCACTGGCCTGGAGAATTCCACGGACAGAGGAGCCTGGCAGGTCACAAAGAGTCAGACATGACTGAACAACTTTCACTTTCAGGTCTGTTACCTATTAGCACTCACACCTCATTTCCCCAGCTCTAGAGAACCCCTAATCTATTTTCAGTCTCTATAGATTTGCTCATTTTGAGTATTTAATATAAATGAAATCAAACTTTTGTATCTGGCTTTTTTTCAGTTAGTGTACTGTTTTCAAAGTTCATCCATGTAATAGCAAGTACCAGTACTTCACCCTTTTTAATTGCTGAATAATATTCCATTGTTTGGATATACTACATTTGTTTATCAATTCATCAGTTACTGGAGAGTTGGACTATTTTTATGAATTTTCCTGTGGATGCTTTTTTTCGTTTCTCTCGGGCATATACCTGGCAGTGAAATTGCTGAGTTATATGGTAACTATGTTTAACCTTTTGAGGAACTGTCAGAGCATTTTCTAAAGTAATTGCATCATTTTATATTCCCACCAGCAACATGTGAGGTTTGCTTCTCCACATCTTCACCAATACTTGCTATGTTAGCCATCCTAGTGGGCCTGAAGTGGCATTTCATTGTGGTTGTGATTTACATTTTCCTACTAGCTCATTGGAAAAGACTCTGATGATGGGAGGGATTGGGGGCAGGAGGAGAAGGGGACGACAGAGGATGAGATGGCTGGATGGCATCACTGACTCCATGGACGTGAGTCTGAGTGAACTCTCGGGGTTTGGTGATGGACAGGGAGGCCTGGCGTGCTGCGATTCATGGGGTCGCAGAGAGTTAGATACGACTGAGCGATTAAACTGAACTGAATAGCTAATAATGTTGAGTATCTTTTCATATTCTTATTGGCTGTTTGTATTTCTTTGGAGAAATGTCTATTCAGTTCCTTTCCCCAATGCACATGTTATTTTCACCATTAAAAAATAGTATAAAATATCTTAATGCCTAGTAAGCAAACACTAAATGTTTAAGATGATAGTCTCTGAATGAAGAAAATTGAGCTATTTCTTTTTTTTTTNTGTAATAATAATTGCATATTTCTTGTTAGCCGCTCTCTAAAAAGACTCTGTCAGTGTTCATTTGGTGTATTTATTCCCTCAAAGTGTCATCAACATTAGGTTTTGAATTATTCCTTTGCTTTCAATAATTTAAGGGATTTGGAGTCATGGAAAATCTCAGCCCTGTTAGGGACTTGACTTATCCTTTCTGCCTCAACTACTTCATTGTGGAACGTAAATAGTAAGACTACTTTTCTGGATTGGGATTGAATGAGATAGTTCAGATGAAGCAGCTGGCACAGTACACAGGTAGCCAGTGTCTACTCCATGTGCCTTAGGGAATTGGAGGTACCTTAGATAGAGCAAAGAGTCAGACACAACTGAGCGACTTCACTTTCACTTTTCTCTTTCATGCACTGGAGAAGGAAATGGCAGCCCACTCCGGTATTCTTGCCTGGAGAATCCCAGGGTCGGGGGAGCCTGGTGGGCTGCCGTCTATGGGGTCGCACAGAGTCGGACACGACTGAAGCGACTCAGCAGCAGCAGCAGCAGTAGAGTTCTCACTCTGCATTTTCCTTTAACTGCTGCTGAGGTTATGCATTTTGGGGGGTAATTATATATCATGGGAATACTCCTAGAATATTTAAGACCCCCAGTCCCCTCCTGTGCTCGTGCTAAATTACTTCAGTCGTGTCTGACTCTGTGACTTTTTGTGACCCTATGGACTTAGCCTGTGAGGCTCCTCTGTCCATGGGATTCTTCAGGCAAGAATACTGGAGTGCGTTTCCATTTCCTTCCTACTCTTCACCATCTCCTCTGTCTCATGGGATGCTTCAGTCTTGAACTGAAGTCCTTTCTATCATTCTTTCTTTGCCACCTGGTTCAAGGTGATGTTTGCTATCACCATGGCATCCAGACTTGAGGTCCAGTGTTAACAGGATATAGCCTAGCATCCTCCTTACAAACCCAGAGTTCCAGACTTACAGACTCTCTGAGTTTAAAAGAAGCCACAATGGTTATTATTCAACTTTCCCTTGGGCGCTTGACAGTTTCCAATCAGCAGAAATGGTCTCCTTAAAACTGATTAAATGATGCCAATTGGGCTTCCCTGGTGGCTCAGTGGTAAAGAATCTGCCTGCAATGCAGGAGACCTGGGTTCAACCCCTGGGTCAGGAAGATCCCTTGGAGGAGGGCATGGCAACAAATGCCAATATTCTTACCTGGAAAATTCCATGGACAGAGGAGCCTGGCAGGCTACAGTCCATAGGATCACAAAGAGTTGGATGCAACTGAAGCAACTGAGCAGTAGCAGCATTGGATAAATACTACTATGATGAATTTAAGGTGAGGCTAGAATTTGGTCCTCTATTCTTGGCACCCCAGGCAACACAGCATTCTCATCCACTATAGTCAGTTCTCAAATAAATTATATTATCACTTAGCCAATTTGTGAAACATCTTTGAGAAACATTTTAAGTTCTGAATGTTATAATTAAACAGGATAGTCAGCAGGCTTTTGTTGATAGAACTCAGTATTTTATTTAATTTTTTCCCATATAGTTTATATAGTTATGGAACATCTAAAGTCTACTTCCTTCTAGTTAATAGATGATGTCTAAAACCAATAAATCAAGAAATAGAGATGAGTAAATTATAAAAATGGAAACTATTACAAAAATAAGAAACACAAAAATTGGGAGGCAAAAAGGAGGAGAGGATGGGGAATTAGATTAAGAAAAGCAGAACTGTATTATTTAATGTTAAAATGAGAGTCAGATGAAAAAACGAAAAACCAGAAACTTAAAAATGGTATTCTCTAGAACTAGAGGTTGGATGGTGAGTAGGAAGAAAAATCTTACTTTTAACTTTAAACTCTTATATGGTTTGAAATTGTTTGACATATGTATGTTGCTTTTTCCTTTTTAAAAACTGCTTTATTGAGATTAATTTACATACCATTCCATTCACCCACTTAAAATGTACAATTCAGTGTTTTCCAGCATATTCACAGAGTTGTACATCCATCACTGCTATCCACTTCAGAACATTCTCATCATCTCCCCCTGAATCTACCACCTAAATCTATTTTACCTATTCCCTGGTGGTAATAGAATCCTCCTGCAACGTGGGAAATCTAGGTTCGATCCCTGGGTTGGGAAGATTCCCTGGAGAAAGGAAAGGCTACCCAATCCACTCCACTGGCCTGGAGAATTCCACGGACAGAGGAGCCTGGCAGGTCACAAAGAGTCAGACATGACTGAACAACTTTCACTTTCAGGTCTGTTACCTATTAGCACTCACACCTCATTTCCCCAGCTCTAGAGAACCCCTAATCTATTTTCAGTCTCTATAGATTTGCTCATTTTGAGTATTTAATATAAATGAAATCAAACTTTTGTATCTGGCTTTTTTTCAGTTAGTGTACTGTTTTCAAAGTTCATCCATGTAATAGCAAGTACCAGTACTTCACCCTTTTTAATTGCTGAATAATATTCCATTGTTTGGATATACTACATTTGTTTATCAATTCATCAGTTACTGGAGAGTTGGACTATTTTTATGAATTTTCCTGTGGATGCTTTTTTTCGTTTCTCTCGGGCATATACCTGGCAGTGAAATTGCTGAGTTATATGGTAACTATGTTTAACCTTTTGAGGAACTGTCAGAGCATTTTCTAAAGTAATTGCATCATTTTATATTCCCACCAGCAACATGTGAGGTTTGCTTCTCCACATCTTCACCAATACTTGCTATGTTAGCCATCCTAGTGGGCCTGAAGTGGCATTTCATTGTGGTTGTGATTTACATTTTCCTACTAGCTCATTGGAAAAGACTCTGATGATGGGAGGGATTGGGGGCAGGAGGAGAAGGGGACGACAGAGGATGAGATGGCTGGATGGCATCACTGACTCCATGGACGTGAGTCTGAGTGAACTCTCGGGGTTTGGTGATGGACAGGGAGGCCTGGCGTGCTGCGATTCATGGGGTTGCAAAGAGTTAGATACGACTGAGCGATTAAACTGAACTGAATAGCTAATAATGTTGAGTATCTTTTCATATTCTTATTGGCTGTTTGTATTTCTTTGGAGAAATGTCTATTCAGTTCCTTTCCCCAATGCACATGTTATTTTCACCATTAAAAAATAGTATAAAATATCTTAATGCCTAGTAAGCAAACACTAAATGTTTAAGATGATAGTCTCTGAATGAAGAAAATTGAGCTATTTCTTTTTTTTTTCCATTTTTTTCTAAAATTTTAAAACATAACTTTTAATCATCAAATATTAATGTTTCCTTTTTCTTTATCTTTTTCTGATTTAAAAAAGTAACACAAGGAATTTTTTTAAAGGAGACACAGTATTAATCTAAAAGCAATAATAGCTAATATTTTAGCAGATTTCCCTCCAAGGTATTTTACTAGACCGTCTATACTTTTTGAGGTTGTAGTATATGTGCAAATTTAAATTATGCCTTTTGTTTTTATTCTAGTGTAGTAAAGAAGCCCCTGCATTTAAAAAAAAGTTCTTTAGCCATTTCTTCTGAGAGTTTCTAAAGAAAATGCCACTATATCTTTTGGTGTGCAGAATGGTCATGAGAGAGGGCTCCTTTCTCACACTTGTTGCTTTAAAATTGAAAAACAGTGAAAGTGAAAGTTGCTCAGTCATGTCCAACTCTTTGTGACCCCATAGACTAGTCCATGGAATTCTCCAGGCCAGAATACTGGAGTGGGTAGCCTTTCCCTTCTCCAGGGGATCTTCCTAACCCAGGGATCAAACCTTTAAAATTAAGGGGAAAAATTAGGTTGCATACGTACATACTGTCCCTTAACCTGTGGAAAACACAAACCCAGTAGAACTTGGAGAGGACATAGCCTGGNAGGCCAGAATACTGGAGTGGGTAGCCTTTCCCTTCTCCAGGGGATCTTCCTAACCCAGGGATCAAACCTTTAAAATTAAGGGGAAAAATTAGGTTGCATACGTACATACTGTCCCTTAACCTGTGGAAAACACAAACCCAGTAGAACTTGGAGAGGACATAGCCTGGTCCTTTACTTCCATCTGATGCTCTCTCCCAACTTAAAAGAGGAAAAAAAAAGAAAGGAGTCTTGTGCAGTAGGAAGAAGCTGGACTGCTCTCTAACCTCTTCTAACTTATATCTTCATGGTGTGGCTTTGCCTTTGGTTTAAAATATTTGCAAATCCTCATGGTACCACCAATTCCTGTATTTTTCCTTACAGAGTATTTGTACTAAAAAAAAAAATAATAAATAAAAGTATACTTTTCTTGTGTTCCCCATCCTCTTTCTCTTTCCCTCATTATAACTCTTTCTCCTGAAATCACTCATGCCATTAGGACAGGCTGACTGCAGATAGAGCTATGACTTAATGTTTCTTCTCATTTTTTTTTTTTTTTTTTCCTCCCAAAGCCTCCAAAGTTGCCAATTGCAGCCACTTCAAATGAAATCTGACTGCACAGATTCCATTTCCTCCCATGATGATGGAATCAATAGCCCTCTCCTTGTGGTAAGAGCTCGGGAAAGGTACTTTTTATACACTTGCTCCGAGTGTTCACTTTTCTGTTACAGTATCGGCTGTTGGCTCTTTCTGTTCCCATGTGTGTCCACAAACTCTTCCCAGACCACATTACCATCCCAAACTACACACATGTAACGGGCTGCTTCTAGTCTGAAAATGTAGGGAAAACACAGGACACGAGCATAAGAGAGAAATCTGACTGCCAACAACTCCCCCCAGGTCTCCAATCACAGCTGTGCAAAAACAAACTTAAGATGAACGATTCATCTTTAATTCAGCACATTGGGAGGAAAATACATTGCTCATGGACACCCATGCTCCCCTCTTCTTCCTAAGGACAGCACTTAGACATAGCTTTCTAGGCTTCATGCTGGTAGGTGGGGCCATGGACCAAGTTCTGCCCATTGGAATAGGGGTGGATGCGATATTTGCCACTTCCATAGAGCTGGAATCTTAACTCTTTTGCCCTCTCTCCCAGTTTAGTAGGGATTTTGGAAGCCAGTTGTTGAAGATAAGATGCCACCAGACAGAAGTACACAAGGTCCCTGAATGCAGGAAGCCAATCTCCCTACCATACTGAACAGAATCATGAACAAGGAATGAACCTTTGTTATACTAGTCCACATTACCTGAGGACTGGGGCTTGTGTCTTACATCATTTGCATACCCTGATTAACACATTTCCTTTTTCTATCTCCCACCCCAGCAAAATATTCTAGGTTGCTGTGATAGCTTGTAGACAAAGTCTTTAAAAAGGGATCACAATAAGGGCTCCATTTTGCTAGCCATGTATTCAAATTCAAATATTGCCAAGAGGAGACACTTGCCAGTAAGGTTCTGCCTAAATGGTTTCAAGTCTGGGAAAGTCCAAAATTTATTTTTGGGGGGTGGGGAATAAAAGCAAAAATCAATACTGTCTTCCTGGTGTATTCACATGGTGAGGTGTTGTGGGGAATCTGAGAAATCTTAGTGGGGGCTTCACTGGTTGACTGAAGTTAATGTTCGCTTTTGTCATCAGCGTCTTGGCCCCACCAGCTGCCGCTCCACACGGGGTGCGAGCTCATCTCACTCAACTGTTAGTACCCGAGCCCTTCCTGAAATGGCTACAGGAAGGCGTCACTTACATCAAGGGCATCTTGGGTGGCCAGTCGTTGCCTCTGTTTAGGAAACTCAGGTGACTTTGTTGATTTCATTACCTTTCCTTCTTTTTCAACCTTATTTGTAGGTTCCATTGTTTCTCGGTATTGTTTCTAGACCTGTCACTCTTTTTGATACACTTTCATTTATTTACTTATTTTTGGCTGGGCTGGGTCTTCACCGCTGTGTGCGGGCTTTCTCTAGCTGCAGGGAGCAGGGGCCACGCTGCAGGGAGCAGGTGCACAGGCTTCTCGCCGTGACGGCTTCTCTGTTTACAGATGGGCTCTAGAGCGCGAGGGCCTCCGGAGTTGCAGTGTGTGGGCTCAGTACTTGCTGTCTGAAGGCTCTAGAGCGTGGGCTCAGTAGTTGCGGTGAGCGGGCTTAGTTGTTCTGAAGTATGTGGGATCTTCCCGGACCAGGAATCGAACCCATGTCCCCTGCATTGGCAGGCAGATTCTCAACCACTGGACCATCAGGAATGTCAACCTGTCATTCTTTTATTGTGTCCCATTTCATTTCAAGTGTGCTCATTATTGATGAGAAACTGAAATGTTTCAAGAAGGTCAGATTTTAGAACCAAGCAGACTTTGACATGAAAGGTTGGTGCTTAGTCGTGAGAAGTCCAGAGCCCATGCTGCTGGCCACTTGCTAACGCAGGGATGAGATGGCAGCCCTAGCTTCTGTTCCTGGCTCCGTAGCTGGTGTTTGTGACTTTAGATAGACTGTTCTAACACACTGTTCCTTGGGGTATAATCATTGCAGTAGATTTTGTGAAGTTTTGAGGAACACCGCTAATTCATTTCTTCCTTGTCTACTTTAAGCTTTTCAATCAGTATCGCCAACCAAAAGGGGATTTCTTTCTCTCTTATGAATTATGAAGACCTTGTCTTTCAGGTTCTTTAAAACCCAAGTTTGGACTTGATACACAAACTGTGTGGATAAATTTTACATGCCTTTAGTATGCTTTCTTAAAGGCAGCTGGATTTTCTGTGCCATCCTACCAATTCTCTATTGCTCCTTCTTTATTCCCTTCATTCTGCTGTTGTTTTGCTTCTTGTTCAGGCTTCACATTGAATACTATTCAGTTTACGTTGTTTTTGCAACTTCTGGGCAAGGTGAACATTAGAAAAGGTATGTGTGTGAGGTCTGTAACAAGAAAAAAACTTGAAAAGAAAAAGAGTAACTGAACTCCACAGAAAACAGACTGTAGAAATTAGAAGAATTTTTGGCTAGCAGAAATTAGAAGTTGAAGAGGCATATGTATTTTTTAAATGTAAAAACAACGTAACATCAAAACATTTTTTAATCTTAGAATTCCCCTACCCTAGCACAGGCACTTTTCTTTTTAATTGCTTTCTTTTAGTAGTTGTTCATGTGCACATTTTCCCATATAATTATCATCTCAATGCATGTAATTTTGTATTTTGGTATGAATTTGTTACATAAATATTTCTTAACTCTTTTTCATAGTTTTTAGATAAGTTATCAGATATTTAGGCAAACATTTTTAGGATCAGACCTGAATGCCTGCTAACAGTGGGCCTCCAGTTTTCATATTGTTTCTGGCCAAAGGATGGAAACAGTAGCTGGTGTCTTGAGAGGATGATACCAACATCCAGGCAAAGAGTAATGAATTAAATAGGGCTTGTAGGTGCTGGAGTTGCGTGTTTTCCAATAGAAAAAAAATAAAACACCTTAGGGATGGGGGAACCTGGTGGGCTGCCGTCTATGGGGTCGCACAGAGTCGGACATGACTGAAGCGACTTAGCAGCAGCAGCAGCAGAAGAAAGTACCTAGATGTTGGGAATTGCTTGAGAAGGACTGAGACACAAGTGTACCTCTTCTGAAGAGTTCTGAGTCCTTAACATTCACCCCCTCCAAGTCCTGCACTATTTATGTGTTGCACAGACATATAAGGATCATGTCTATCAGGCTTGTAAGTGACCTTTCCCAGAGCATCTCATCCACATGAATCTGAATTCAAAGAATCTGGAGCCAAGAGAGAATGCAGACTTCACTGCTGCTGGAACAGAGGTGGGATGAGAAGGTAGGCCTAGGGCTCCTAGTTCAGTGCTGTAGGATTAAGGAAGAAAGGCTGCAGCAGGACAAGAAAACAAAGCTAGAGGAAAGGAAGATGGCACAGGGAGAAAGAAGAGATGGAAGGGATTTGGGGGTGAGGTTTTCAAGTCTCTGCTAATTTTAAGAGCAAACCTGAAATTAGAGAGTATAAGGTCCCCTGGGAAAATGCACCCTCTGAAATGAGCATCTCAAATTATACAGGGGAGTCAGCTAAGCATTTAACTTACCTAGAGAGGTCAATGTGATGAAAGACGACTCTTCAGGAGTCGTGAGGGATGCAACCTCCTACTTTACTGTTCAATGTCCGTGGAGGCAGTGCCTGTCTTTCATGTGGCTTCTTGAGAATTTTTCCTTGAAAATTAAGTAACAGATGAAATGCTAGAACTACCCATGGTTGGCCAATGTGCCCCAAATTCCCTCTAACACCCTTCTAGGTATTTATTGGACTTCAATTTGCCCTTGAGATATCATCAAAGAAAAGGTTAAATATGCATTAGCAATATGGATAAACTTAACTCCCCTCATTTCATAGAGAAATTTTGAAAGGACTTGTAACTAGTCCAAAGTTCCATAACTTAGCCATGCAGAAAGAAAAAGGTCGTGAGAGGCAGACAGAGGTATCTGATGTATGAGTGAAGACTTCTCAGACCTTCTAATTTGGCCCAGCTGCCAGAGGCCACCTGCTAAGTTGCTTCAGTCGTGTCCAACTCTGTGTGACCCCATAGACGGCAGCCCAGCAGCCCCCCAACCCCCGCCCCCCCGCCGTCCCTGGGATTCTCCAGGCAAGAAGACTGGAGTGGGTTGCCATTTCCTTCTCCAATGCATGAAAGTGAAAAGTGAAAGTGAAGTCGCTCAGTCGTGTCTGACTCTTAGCGACCCCATGGACTGCAGCCCACTAGGCTCCTCCGTCCATGGGATTTTCGCCTTCTCTGAGAGGCCACCTAAATGCAGCCAATTGAGTGACTCTAGCCAAGGCCCAGCTGAGCCCAGTTGACTCACAGACTCATGAGAAATAGTAAATGGTGATTGTTTTAGGCTATGAGTTTAGAAGTGGTTTGCCATGCAGCAATAGATAATTAATTGAACTCATAACTTAGAACAGCAACCATGTTTTATTTCTCCCAAATGTTTGATTTGGTTCTGCTGATCTGGACCAAGCTTGGCAGATCTCATTTGAACTTGTTTGTACCTCTGCAGCCAACTGAGGGCTGGCTGGTCAAGGATGACCTCAACTGCAATGACTCAGCTCCATTCCACAGGGTCTTTCATCCTTCAGTGGGCTTGTTCTCCTGGTGATGGCAGAATTCCAAGAACAGAAGCAGAAAAGCACACAATTAAAAAAAAATAGACTTCATTTTTTAGAGCAGTTTTGGTTCATAGCGACATTGAAGGGAAGATTCAGAGATTTCTCATATACCACCTTCCCCTACACATGCATAGCCCCCTCCATTATCAACATCTCCCACCTGAGGGGTACATTTGCCTCACCTGGTGAACCTACACAGATACCATTGTTATCACCAAAGACCGTTAGGTCTTTACATTAGGATTTATTTTACAGCAGGATTTAGTTTACATTAGGATTCACTCTTAATGAATTTTAAGGTTTTGGACAAACATATAACGACATCTTCATTGTTAAAGAATCATACAGAGTAGTTTCTCTGCCCTAAAAATCCTCTGTGCTCTGCCTATTCAACCCTCCCTCCCCCTAACTCTGTCAGCCACTGATCTCCATAGTTTTGTTTTCTCCAGAATATCATGTAGTTGGAATCATACCATATATAGCCCTTTCAGACAGAGTTATTTCACTTAGTAATGTGCATTTAAGTTTCTTCCATGTGTTTTTGTGGCTTGATAGCTTAAAAAAAAAAAAAGGCACTGAGTAATATTCCGTTTTATCACAGTTTATCCATTCACCTACCAAGCAAGTCTTGGTTTACCTCCAAGTTTTTGCGATTTTGAATAAAGCTGCTATAAACATCTGCATGCAGGTTTTTGTATGGACATAAGTTTTCAGCTCCTTAGGGTATATACTAAGGAGTATGAGTGCCAAATTACATGGTAAGAGTATGTTTGGTTTTGTAAGGAAGTGAAAAATTGTTGTTCAAAGTGGCCATTGAATTTTGCATTCCCACCAGTGATGAATGAAAGTTCCTTTTGCTCCACATTCTTACCAGCATTTGGTTTTGTCAGTGTTCTGGGATTTTGGAAATTTTAACAGATGTGTAGTGGTATTTCCTTGTTGACAAACATTTTTGAAACCTCCATTTACATCAAGTCTACTACTGTTCCACTGATCAAAGTAAAGCATATGAGTGAACACAGAGTGGGAGGGGACTACAAAGTTAGGAAAAAAGGACATGGCTAAAGGTAGGTCATTAACTGGAGCCATTAATGGTATTAAATCTGTTATAAGAAATCTATGCCTGTTTCTCACAGGGGAGTGCTAAATAACATTATTAAGATTTTGGACTAAGATCTGAAATCAGTTGGAAAAATTATACTCGAAATCAAGTAAAACAATTAGATAAGCATTATCTGATTTTTAAATATTTCCAGAGTTTTCACTATTGCTAATAGTTCAGTTCAGTCATTCAGTCTTGTCTGATTCTTTGGGACCCCATGGACTGCAGCATGCCAGGACTCCCTGTCCATCACCAACTCCTGGAGTTTACTCAAACTCACGTCCATTGAGTCGGTGATGCCATCCAACCATCTCATCCTCTGTCAGCACCTTCTCCTCCTGCCTTCAATCTCTCCCAGCATCAGGGTCTTTTCAAATGAGTCAGTTCTTCACATCAGGTGGCCAAGGTATTGGAGCTTTGCAAAGCTTCAGTCTCAGCCCCTCTGATGAATATTCAGGACCGATTTCCTTTCCACTGGTTGGATCTCCTTGCTGTTCAAAGGACTGTCAAGAGTCTTCTCCAACACCACAGTTCAAAAGCATAAATTCTTTGGCACTCAGCTTTCTTTATTGTCCAACTCTCACATCCATACATGATTACTGGAAAAATCAGAGCGCCTAGAATCCTGTTTAATAGTGTTAGCTCTCTAAATAGCCAGTGGACATTCTGCTTTGTGAGTTTGCTCTGGAAACTGAAGGCTGTTGGCCTCTGTGCTTTACAGAAGGGAATCAAACAGGCTTTTAATGGGAAAGGTGTGTACACTTGTGTGTCTCCATTTATAAGGAGCATAGGTGACCACATCTGAGCCATTATTTTAATTTTGATTTTATCTGTTTTTGTCTCCTCTGTATTCCCAGGAAATATCTAGAACTAACTTTGCATTTTCACTTATCATTACCTCTCTGGGAAGCAGATTTGTTTTCCACTCTTTGGATTTCAGAACAAATATCTGAGAAGCAGAGGGGAAACTGGGATTACCATCTCCAGATCCCAGCAGTCTGCCACTTACAGCGGTATGCTGCTGCCCTCTACACGGTGATTCACACCAGGCAGATGAAGGGTTCTTTGATCCGTGTCTCTTTCCTCCACCCAGGCCTCTTTAGATCCAAACTGAACTTTGTTAATCCAGCATTTCTGGGAATCAAGGAACCTGTCGGTCACTTAATATTTTGGGATCTCAGTTTTTACTGCTGTGAAGTGATCATGCTGGATTAGATTTGTATTCCTGCTCTTAGGCTTTGAATGCCTAGGGTGCTAAAACCAGACACAAGTCACAGGGTCCTAAACAAGTGATGCCCTAAAACTCCCAAGGGTGGCCTGACACATCTAGAAGAGGTATGCTAGAAAAAGTTTAACAGATATGTGTTACCAAGGAATTATTGCCCTCCGTTCTGAACTGGGAAGTACAGGATTTCAACTCAAACAAGAGGTTTTTTTCATTTGCTGAGAACTAACAGAGTATCCGTTCAAACACTGCATTTTGGCTCACCCATTAGGCGGTATCTGAGGATAAGGATATGAAAGGTTGGTTTTCTTGGGGCAGAATGTATCCCACGTTTCCCACGAATGTGTTTGTTTTTAAAATAAGGGTAAAGGGGAAGGATCCGCCTTTGCAGGAGGATCTCCCGCAATGCAGGAGACGCAGGTTCGATCCCCGAATGGGGAAGATCCCCTGGAGAAGGAAATGGCAACCCACTCCAGTATTCTTGCCTGGAGAATCCCAGGGACGGAGGAGCCTGATGGGCCGCCGTCTATGGGGTCGCAGAGAGTCGGACACAACTGAAGCGATTTAGCAGCAGTAGCAGCAGGTATAGCTTCCATGATAGCAGCTCCCNTGGAGAAGGAAATGGCAACCCACTCCAGTATTCTTGCCTGGAGAATCCCAGGGACGGAGGAGCCTGATGGGCCGCCGTCTATGGGGTCGCAGAGAGTCGGACACAACTGAAGCGATTTAGCAGCAGTAGCAGCAGGTATAGCTTCCATGATAGCAGCTCCCTCCCTCTCCCCCAGACCCAAGACAGTCCTTTAGACCTGGCCAGTGTCCTCTCCGTTGCTGGACTGACGTCGGGTGAGATTACGAGGGCCCTACGCCCACTCAGCGCTGTCAGTAAGATTTGGCCCGGACCCTCATCACCGACCATCAGTGCCTGAGGTCCCTCCAGCCTTCTATCTCCCAGGACCCCTTCTCCTACCCATTTCTATCTGTTGGTTAGGTCTTACTTCCTTGGAACACGTGCTGACTGCCTTGCTCCTTCCTGGTTAAAGTGGGGGGTTCGGCGCAAGCAGAGTCCAGCAGGCAGGAGACCAGGTGTCGAAGAGTTTGGTGGCCTGGGGAAGCGGGAACCCTGTCCCAAACACAGCCCTGTTTTCTGGGGCTGCAAGACTTTGAGCACAGCTGAGACGCCCTTGGCTAGCCCTGCAGCCCTGCAGGAAGCGGCTAGAGCTAAGGGCCCACTCCACCCCCGCTCTCTGTCTTAGGCACGCGGCTGCGGGACCGAGCGCCTTGTCCCCAGCGTCGACTCGGACGCCCAGTTCTACTGCGGTACAAGCTCCCGCCGCCGCAGCTGCAAACCGGTCTGGCTTTCCTGCAGGGCGTGCGGGGATGGAGCGAGGGGGTGGAGAGAAAAGGGGAAGAGCCTGGGCGGCCGGCGGGCGGGGCCTGCAGCCTTTCAGAGCCGCGGCCGCCGCCGCGCAGCCCGCTCTCTCCGCGCCTCGCTCCGACTCCAGCGCGCTCTGCGCAGGAACCTGCGCCCAAGCCCGGGGGCGCCCTGCGCCTCAGTCCCCGGCCTCCGACCCCGAACGCGCCGCGGCCAGAGTGCGCCCGGCGGTGGAGCCGCTCAGAGCAGCGGGGGCTTCGGCGGCCGCTCGGGGCTCAGTCTGGCCGCAGGACCGGCGGGGAAGGAAGGGGAAAGCGGGGACACACTCTGGCCGCGGCGCGCGCGCATTGCACACTCGCAGCCGCGCGCCCCCGCTGAGGCGCGTCCGGGGCGAGTTTGGTCCCGCGGCTGGGGCCCCGGCACCTGCCCGCTCCGCGCGCCGCGCCCGGGCCCGGGCCCCGCCCCGCTGACCCCCCGCCCCTTGCCTGCACGGCTCTCCTTTCGACCCGGGGAAGAGACAACGTCCCGATAACTTGCACGCTGTGGCGCAACTGGTCTCGACACCGGAGGTGCCTGAAGGCTGTCCCGGTGAGGTAAGTTTCCTGCGCGTCCCCTGCCCCTCCTCCCGCGACCCTCCGTTTGGACTCGAGCTTGGGGGCTCCGAGTCTCGGATGAATCCTGGCGATCTCTCGACGCTCTGATTTTGTCCGTCTGGTGCTGGAGGTAGGGCGGAGGGGGTTCGCTTGGCCACCGAAGCGGGACCTTCATTCCTCCGGGCCACGGCTGCGCGCTCCCCGCGGGCACCCACTCCGCTTACTACCCGGATCCCCGGGGCCGCAGTGACACTGGGGATCACTCTGGGTTCACTTGAGCCGGAGCCCCCTTCCCTTTTTCTGGGTAGCCAGCTGAGTTTGGCTGCAAAAAGAGAGCTCTCCCACCACCCTCTCCGGATATTAAACAGAGGCGAACTTGTTAGGCGCCCCTGGGATCTCAAGAGGGGCTTACGAGTCGGTGTTCTGGTCTCTCGCGCCCGAGCCGGATTGAACAGGTGCGGCGTGGTTTCAACCTAAATGCAGCAATATACAGACTTCTGCGTTTCACCTGCTTCTCTTCCCCAGCCGGGTCGACGTGACGCTTCAACAGCTGGGACAGGGGGTTGGGAGTGTGGGGGCACCGGAGAGGGAGAACTCCGGGGTTTGATTTGCCAAACCGGTGCCAAGAGTCACCAAAACGGAAGACAACAAATGGCAGCTTATCGTTCATCTATGCAGATAAGCCTGTTGTCAGTTCTTATCCCCAACCCAGCCTCGGCTCGCTTGTCTCTGGTGCCCGGCGTGGCTGGATGGAAACCTGTTCCAGAGTTGTTTGGATAGGCTGATGAATTTTTTCTTCTGATCAACTGAAATCTGGGTTCTCAGCAAGGAAATGCTAGTTACTGATTTTTTTTTTTTTAAGGGAGCTAGCATGTTGCAGACCAGAAATACTGCGCACCCCCACTCGCCCACCCTTCTATTTTTCTATGATATTCTCAGGCTGCCAGGGGCCCTAGCTCTAAGGTGAGTGACCCTTGAGAGGCCGGTTGGACCTAAGAATGTGCTAGTCACCTGCAAAGAAGCAGCAGTCTCCCCATCAGTACTCCCAAGCATGGGTTTGGGTAACCCTTGTTGCCCTTCCGGTGAAAAGCATCCCCCCAGGCTTCTGTCTCTCCTATGTAAAGGCTGAAGTGCTGGGAGTGGAGAAAAGCCAAAGGGTTGGATTCCTTACCACTTTTAATGTGATGAAGTAGAATAGTGTTCATGGAAGCTTTTGTCAGAGCATTTCCAGTCCAAAGGAGGCCCTAGAAATAAACCTTTCCTAGATAAGTCCTTGCCAGTGGGAAGTTGAGTAAGAGCAAGCATAATCTCTGAGCCGAGGGAAATGGTGCCTTCAGTGGAGACTTAGGAAAACTGATGAGAAAGCTGGTAAGACTGAGACTGATGCATAATGACGTCTTAGTTGAGGAGGAACACTTTAAAAAATGAGTAAAATCTTGTTATATCTTTGTCCAAATAAGACTAGAGGGATTTGGTAATACCTCACATTTGCATCAATGCCTTGCTTTGTAAATGCTTTTTCATATTCTCTAAAGGGCTGTCCTGCTGGCTCAATGGTAAAGAACCTGCCTGCCAATGTAGAAGGCTCAGGTTCAATCCCTGGGTCTGGAAGATTCCCCAGAGAAGGAAATGGCGACCCGCTCCAGTATTCTTCACTGGAAAATCCCATGGGCTGTATAGTCCATGGGGTTCCAAGAGTCAGATTTGAGTTAGCCACTGAAACAATAACAACATTCTTTGAAAAACTTTTAATTCTGACCATTTCTGAGGGAGGCAGGGCAAAAATTATTAACCAGATACTCACAAGAGGAATGTGAGGCTCACAGGTTTAATGACTTATCAAGGTAACAAGTGGCTGGAATTAGAGTTGAAGCCAGGTTGTCTGAAGGAGAAGGCAATGGCAACCCACTCCAGTACTCTTGCCTGGAAAATCCCATGGATGGAGGAGCCTGGTAGGCTATAGGGTCACACAGAGTCGGACACGACTGAGCGACTTCACTTTCCCTTTTCACTTTCATGCATTGGAGAAGGAAATGGCGACCCACTCCAGTGTTCTTGCCTGGAGAATCCCAGGGACGGCGGAGCCTGGTGGGCTGCCGTCTATGGGGTCACAGAGTCAGACACGACTGAAGCAACTTAGCAGCAGCAGCACGTTGTCTGAAGTAATCACCACCACTACTATCATCCACCGAGTGCTACTTCTGTGCTTGTATAAGGTGTTTACAATGGCCAGACGTTTCTGCATTTATTGTGGTTTGTACTGTCTCACTGTGAATTACAGTTGAGAAAACTGAGGTTTAGACATGTGATTAGTTTTGTATCGTATCATGTCTAATCTAGTAGAGTTCACAAGACTAGAACTCAAAGCTCTTGATGTCCAGTCCTTTGCTTTGTAGATTGTGACATTGTTTCACTTCTGACAACAGTGAGGAGACATCACGGGATACAGTACATCAGGGACTGTGAAGCATGCTTGCTGGTGACCTGGGCTCTAGTTCTGGCATATACTTTGTGTTTTTCTTTAGTCTCTAAGTTGTGTCTGACTCTTTTGTGACCCCATGGAGTGCAGCCGACAAGGCTCCTCTATTCATGGGATTTTCCAGGCAAAAACATATAGGAGTGGGTTGCCGTTTTCTCCTCCAGGGATTTAGCTGTATAACCTGGACCAAATCCTACCACCTTTGACCCTTAAGTCTCTCACATATAAATCAAGAAGTTTGTATTATTTTTCTCTTTCTGGTTTTAGCATTCTATAATGCTTATCAATATATTTGTAATCCAATAAAATCATTTCTCTAGGGGAAAGAAAAATTTTCACCCTATATTAACTGATAGGTAATCCGAATTACTTATTCCACTTATAATTTACTTCCCCTTCATCACATACCACTTAATCAGGTGGTTCAGATGGTAAAGAATCTGCCTGCAGTGCAGGGGTCTTGGGTTTGATCCTTGGGTTGGGAAGATTCCCTTGAGAAGAGAATGGCTGCCCACTCCAGTGCTCTTCCCTGGAGAATGCTGTGGACAAAGGAGCCTGGTGGGCTACAGTCCGTGGGATCACAAAGAGTCGGACATGACTGAGCGATTCACACACACTTCCTCTTCATCACATACCACTTAATGAAGGGAAAGAAAATTCCAAGGGCACTTTAGCTTAGCATCTATATTGTTTAGTATTATTGTTTTATTTGGAAATATTATCAGGGGCTGAACTACTCTAAAATGTCAAGGTTCACGTGAATATTATAGACTGTCAATTCATACCTTCATTTTTTTTTTTTGCTTTGGGATTTGATATAGTAAGTATTCAATGAAGAGTTGAATGAAGGAGGAAAACAAAGCATCTTATCCTTAGAAAGCATCTCATCATGTAAACTGCCAGCATCTGCTGACCCATAAGGTAATTTACCTGTGAGAGGTGTGCCTCCTGGAGCTGGCAGGCGCATGTTGTATCTTTCCTTCCCGATTACATCATATAAAGATGAGTGTTTATTTCTCGGTGTAGACCATAAACTGACATCTATGTCATTCTCTTTTGCTTGCCTCTTGCCTGCCTTAGTTGTTAGTAACGTGCAACTGGCTGAAATATACATTCCTAGAAATTGACTTGTGCTCTTTCCTGAAAGAATATGTCTTGAGATGAAGATACCAACCATTCTTATATTTGGGTACATTTCAGTATATGCTAATAGTGACTCGTGGTTTCAGAGGAGAAACCTAGTTAACAAAACCAGCCTGGCTTCTGTTCCCTCTAAGAATCCTCTTCTCTTTCCACCCATCCTTCCTATATGCACAAAAGAGTGTTTTAACTTTTAGAAGAATGATGACAAATAATTAGAATGGGTCTTACTGACCCATGGGGGATTGAGGGTAGATTTCTTTCTGATAAAGAATTCAAATATTAACTAGTTCAGAAACTTGGGCCTTTTATGGGTAAAATAGCTGAGGCTTGGAGTGGTGAACTGACTTGCTTGTAGTCTCACAGATGTTTAGCAGGAGGACTACGGCTAATGTGAAATTCTTAAGATTCTTACTCAAGGTTTTACTAGGGATTCTATGGTGAGAGTGCATTTTTGACTTCTAGAAATCATAGAGATTAACAGAAAAATTCTGTTTACTAGTAATTATTCATGAGGTGTCACATTTTTAATGGTTTCGTATTTATATTTTTACATTTTCTTGTCCAAACAGATAATAAAGGAGACAATGTCCATTTTCATCCATTCACTATGAATCTCTTGGCTTAGATATATCACTAAGTAAGTAAAGTCACTCAGTCGTGTCCGACTGTTTGCGACCCCATGGACACCAGGCTCCTCTGTCCATGGGATTTTCTAGGCAAGAGTACTGGAGTGGGTTGCCTTTTCCTTCTCCAGGGAACTTCCCGACCCAGGGATTGAACCTAGGTCTCCTGCATTGTAGATAGACGCTTTACCGACTGAGCCACCAGGAAAGTCATATATATATCACTAGACTCAGAATTAGTACTTTGCTTCAGCCAGTGCTTGAGGAGAAGGAACTATTTGAATAGAAATACAAATGTATGGTAGTTTTCCAGGCTTTTCTTCCTGGTTAATAAAACCAGAAGCCATAGGCCTTGTCATACATGGATAAAGTCATAAATATGTATACATTTAATTTGCATATTCATTTAAGTTGTACTTCTGTTGAATGGTGAGTCAGAACATTTAATATCCTGGAAAAATAATTCTTTTCCCCTATGGCTGGAGCCTTCATTAGTTACTCTGTAAAAATCAAGCCTGAAATATATTTGTTACAGAAACATGTTCTTTTTGTCTCAAGCACATTAACTGGGGTTGGAAGGAGTCTTTTTATTTTTCTAGAAGCTGCCCAGTTAGAACTGTACATTATGTAGCTCAGCTGTTCATTTGTGGACTTATCTAAGGCAGTTCTTCTAAATGCCAGGGAAATGGAGGAGGGAAGAAACCTAGCCTTTTGTTTTATTTAGTATTTTTCTTTTTTTTAAGGTTAAGCTTAATCTCTTGATGACATTTTTGAAGTACTGTTTGGTCAAAATTGGCTGCTATTGACGAAGCATTTTATTGAGTCAAGTTCCTTCCAGGATGAAAGATTAGGCCAGGGAAACCGGGCTTAATTTTATGTATTCCATTGTATCTGCTGTGTCTAACTTCATTAGAGGAGTGTGTGTGTGTGTGTGCTTGTGTTATTCCCTTGGTCATGTCCAACTCTTTGTGACCCCATGGACTATAGCCTGACAGGCTCCTCTGTCCATGGAATTTTCCAGGCAAGAATACTGGAGTGGGTAGCCATTCTTTTCCCCAGGGGATCTTCCCAACCCAGGGGTCGAACCCAGGTCCTCCACATTGCAGGCAGATTCTTTACCATCTCGGCCACCAGGGAAGTCCATCAGAGGTGTGTAAGGAGATAATACAGGAAAACACAGGAGCCCTACCCAAATCAGGTTGCTCTTGGGAAGATTTGAAACATAATAACTGAGATGTCTTTACATGTAGTCAACTGACAGTTCTTAGGTATTGTCGTTTTAAGTTAAAACAAACCTGTGTTTGAAAGACAACTCCATGAAGTGTGTATTCTTCTTTTAGAAAGTCTTCTGCGTTGGTCATGGGATGAATTAACAAGTAGGTGTGCAGTATGTTTGCAGGAGTTGACTAATGGGTGAGCAAGTTCTTGAGATCTGTTTCTCTAAAGGTTTTTGAAAGTCAGTTATAAAATTGTATATTGAACTACATAGCATTTTTGTGTAGTGTTGCTCTCACTAAAAACGGGCTTGTGTCTTTCAGTAGAGTTTCTTCAGGCAAAGATGGGGCTTGCAACCGCTTCAGGCCCAGAAAGTACAATATAATTACCTTGAATTGGAACTAAAATCCCAGGACTAAAGACACAAGACTGTAGAAAATTCCTCTGTTTTGTAAGAGAAAGGTGATACTTAAGCCATTGCTATCCAATAATGTTGAGCAAGGGGTTTAGGAGGAAATTATAGCTAGCCATAAAAATATGTTTCTTTGCTTCATAGATTTGCACAAGAAATTCAGTAGATTCTACTTATTGACTAGTGAATTTTCTTTCTTTTTTTTTTGCTTAAGGATAGTTGATTTCCAATGTTATTGACTTCTGAGGTACAGCAAAGTTGTACACATATGTGTGTATATATATATATATACACACAGACACACATTCTTTTAAAAATTCTTTCCTTTATGGTTTATCAGAGGATATTGTATATAGTTCCCTGGGCTGTACAGTAGGACCTTGTTATTTATCCAGGATTTTCAACATTTAAAGCATACTTTAAAAAATACTACGATCAGCATAATTATCTCTTGATCATTTGGTCATAGCGTTTACTGATAAAGTAAGGAAACAAAACAACAATAAAAATAAGCAAAACTATGACCAGCTTGAGGAAGTGGTAAGTGTTTAGCTAATATTTGTCAGTGGGATGGTTAGGCATCACATTTTATTTTTGTATTCTTGGGACTTAGCATTATATATGGGAAAAGGTGGGGATTTAATAAATATATACCGAACAGCTTATGAATTTACATGAAGATTACTCTTCAAAACCTTGAGACATTTCATGATTATTCTGATTTCATTATTTTCCAGACCCTCTTAGAAATGTCAGCCAGACTGATAAACACTAGTTTCCATAGTTTATAGTAGTCCTTCTTTTTACATCATAAACGGTGTTTATTCATCAGGCCACCAACTTTTTTTAACCAATGTTCCTAGGAATGATTTTTTTCTCTTCCATAACAGAAATAATAATCTAATTAGGAAATCTGTTCTTTCTACTGTTTATAATTATCAGATAAACATTTTTAAAGCTCCCAGAGTGGCATAAGAGTGAATTTGGTTCAGGATACACAGACAGGAATGGACTTTAAGCTCCTCTAAGTTAATTTAAATGTCACCTCCTCTAGAGACTTTCCCTGATCATCTAACCTAAAGGGGACCTTCTTCATATGTTTTCTTCACCTATCACAGTAGATACTTATACATTTATGTATTTTACTTATTTTTTTTTTTATCACCTCTACTTACTCACACTCAAGATTATAAACTCCTTAAAGGTGGATGTCATGGTTCCTTAACATTGCTTATCAAGAAAATGCTTGACATATACTAGGTGCCCAGTAAACATGTAAGTCAGTGAATGAATAGGTCCCATTCATCCTGTCAAGATGAATTGGGCCACCACTGAGGTTTCTCAAGCCAAACAGTTTGAGTTGTGAAGATTGTTCTTAAAGGCTGGCTATGAAAAGTCCATGAAAATGACAACTAGGTCCTCCAGAAGAAGGTAACAGTGATGTTTAGGTTCTGGCATCAGTATGAAGAGGTATCTCTATATAAAGAGTTCTTGCTTTTTCTTTTTCGAAAATAACAGAACAAATAAGTAGAAATTATGAAGCATAAGACAAAACATTAGGAAACTATTAAAATAAGGTCTGAAAGTACAAAAATTCCAAACATATATAACTCTTAAGTGAGATACCATAGTGATAATATACAGGGCAACTTCCTATGACACTCCAGGTAAACCTTCCCAACTTCATCTGGTTTCTTTTTAAATGTTAGTTAGACATTGCCATTACCCAGTCTCAGGAAGAAGCCAGGTTCTTGGGTGTTGTCCCTAGAACCGGGGACTTGTTAGAAATGCAGATTCTTATACTGTACCCCAGGCTAACTGAGTCAGAAACTCTGGGAATGGGGATCAAGAATCTGAATGACAGGTGATTCTGATGCACACTCAGTATTGGTGTGTGTGTGCATGCGTGCGTGCTCAGTTGCTTCAGTCACGTCTCTTTGCAACCCCATGGACTATAGCCCACGAGGATCCTCTGTCCATGGCGATTCTCCAGGCAAGAATACCAAAGTGGTTTGCCATGCCTTCCTCCAGGGGATCTTCACAACTTAGGAATCGAACCCACCTATGCTGCGTGTCCTACATTGCAGGTGGGTTCTTTACCCACTGAGCCACTTGGGAAATCCCAATATTGGCAGGAAATGGTAAACCCATTGCTCAAAATCTAAGCCTCCTGAAATGCTTGGTATTCCCAGATGAATTTCAGGGTGTGTGGAGAGGGTGCCATCTGCCTGCTCTAGAAATACCAGAGAAGAGATAGAGCCAGTCTTGGCTTTTCTCACATCCTTGTAGAACAGAAGAGAACAACTTCATTTGACCGGATTGGGTATCAAGGACTTTAGATAGTACAAACAAGCTCTGGATAGTCACTGGCCCCTGCCAAGTGGTGGGTACTCCCAGGGCTGAGAGATGCACCAGGGTATGTGGGTGATGGAGGAAGACACGCTCCATGCATAGCTTATGTTTGGGTGTTGCTTCAGTAGGGTGCCAGGTGGAGGAATGATTTTGAGAGCTAGTGGTTGTCTAGGAAATAGTGCTTTGCTGACAATTCTGAGTATTTCAAGTCAGTTCAACATACTAAATGTTGATGGGATCCTTAGCCAGGGCAGTGTCAAGTGCTAGGGGGTATACAAAAAGAACAGCATGGTTCTGGCTCCCCTGTGCTGAGAGCTTGCTCTGTTCCAGGCACCTCTCAAGTGCTGTTTCTCCTCATCTTCGCCATGCTCCTGACGGTGGGCTGCAGCTTCCTCACTGATAAAGGGGAAATTGGAAACCTGACTGGGCTAGGTGCAGGCTCGTGGACACAGAGTCAGTAAGAGACAGTTCCATCCCTGGATTTTCTGATTTTAAAGCCCTCGTTCTTTTCTGTTTCAAATACTTGTGTCTCAAAATGTAATTTTGGAGCAAGAATTTAAAAAGACAAAAATGAATCCAAAATTTACATCTCCAACCTAGGCCTCTCTATGAGCACTAGATTACATAATTGACATTGCACCTGGCTATCTCAAAGGCACCTGAAATTTTTCATGCCCAAGACCATAATCCTGATCTTTTCCTGCTTTGTCCTCTTGCTTAGATCTGTGATGAACATCGCTAGCCACTGCCTCATAGGAAATAGAAACTTGGAGCTATCCTTGACCCCATCTTTCTCATTCACCACATCTAACCCATCACCTATTTCTGTCAATTGTGTTTGCTGAATATCTCCCTCTTCCATCTGGTTCTCATAGTTTCTGCTGATTCTGCCCTAGTCCAACTTCTCATTTCTCTGCTGGATTCTAACCATCACCTCCCTGGGCTCCTGAGTCCACTCTGGCCCTCCTCTAATCCATCATCCATGCTAGAGCCAGAGCAATTGAAGTGGCTGGAAAGGACCTTAGGTGTGCTGCTGGATCCTTACCTCTCACACCCAGGCAGGCCCTTCAGGAAGCAGACACATTTTGGCCCCTGGGGCTCTCCAGATCTGTAGCTTTAGAACTCTTGCACAAGTCTGAGGACTTGCTCTTCCAAACAACATCCTACTTTGATGGGTTTCTCCCTGGAATGTGGTCAGGCCATGGTTGTAACTATAGTTGGCTGCTCTTACAGCCACAGGATGAAGACTCCAGTGTGATCCTAGGGTCTTGCCTAAGCCTCACCAAATACCAAGATGTTATAGTGCACGTGGGCTTCCCTGGTGGCTCAGCAGGAAAGAATCCAACTGCCAGTGCAGGAAATGCAAGAGAAATCCAGGGGTTCAACCCTGGGTGGGAAGATGGCAACCCACTCTAGTTTTCTTGGCTGGGAGATTCCAAGGACAGAGGAGCCTGGAGGGCTATAGTCCGTAGGATCACAAAGAGTTGGCCATGACTGAGCAGCTGAGCACACAGGCGATATTCTAACAGGAACCAAAGACTGCTGTTTAGATAAGAGGAAAGCAGTTGTTGAGCAAGGAGTTAGTTAAGGGCTAAAACATTATCTTTTACCTTCTAGGTATTTTTAGGATGAATAGGAAACGGGATTGTAGGATCCTTTAGAGATCAGTTAACAGAAATTAGCTTACGCGAAGCTTGCTTTGGAGAAGGAAATGGCAACCCACTCCAGTGTTCTTGCCTGGAAAATCCCATGGATGGGGCCTGGTAGGCTACATACAGTCCATGGGGTTGCAGAGTCGGACAGGACTGAGCGACTTCACTTCACTTCAAGCTTGCTTTTAATCTTTGCACATGGCCTTTTCAGTTACTCAGTGTCCCTTGAACTGTAAATAATAGAGAAGTACCAAACTATGTTAATCAGCTTGGGCTACTAAAACAAAGTAACACAGACTAGGTGGCTTGCAAACAACAGAAACTTATTTCTCACAGTTCTGGAGGCTGTTCATCTGAGATCAGGATGCCAGCATGGTCTGGTTCTGGTGAGAACCCTCTTCTAGGTTGCAGACTGCAGACTTCTCACTGTCATCAAATGGTGGAAAGAGAGCAAGAACCCTCCCTGGGGTCTCTTTCATAAGAACACTAAACCCATTCATAAAGGAACCCCTTCATAGCCAGGCCACCTCCCAAAGGCTCCATCTTCTAATACCATCACACTGGGGTTAGGATTTCAAAATATGAATTTTGGGGGGTGTGTGTTAACCCTTTGTGGCCAACTCAGTGCCCTTTTGAGAAGCACATTCTATATTGAAAGCCAGGACAGACATAGACATATAAATAATATATTCAAAACAAAGATTCATGGAACAATACTTAGCCTAGACTGTGTGAGATGTGCTCTTGTTGTTGTCCAGTTGCTAAGTCATGTCCCTTCTTTGCAACCCCATGGACTGCAGCACGCCAGGCTTCCTTGTCCTTCACTGTTTTCTGGAGTTTGCTCAAACTCATGTCCATTGAGTCTATGATACCATCCAACCATCTCAGTATTTTCTGATAAGCTCCATCCCACCTCCAACCTCTACCAAATACTGATCTTGATCTGCCATGTTGGTTTTACTCCCTGTTGTTGGGCTGAGCCCTGCAGTTTGGAAGACATGAATCTATTCTATTGTCCCCTCCAGTGGTGCCTTTGCAGAAGCTCAGTCCAGAGGTGTACATTTATTGAGGGCCTCTCTGTCATTCCCCATCCACTGCTCTTTCCACCCTTGTGGGTTCAGGGAGGGTTGTGAGTTAACAACCCTATAAGACTCTCCCTGCAAAATTTTAATTTCTGTCAAAAAACACTGTGAGATTGGAGAGTAGGCATCTAATAGAACTTGGTGTTGGGGAAAATTAACTCATAAAACCACTTTGTCTGCTATACAGGGTAAATCACCTACAGTGATGAAATATGACCTTTAAGCTGGGGCATGGCTACATTTTTTCATAGAATGCTCATTCAAAAGTTCCTAATAATTTATTTTAGCAAGAACCTAAGGTACGGTAAGAAGAAAAATGAAACGAACCTAAAAAATATGTCAAGAACAGTTTGACAGCATGCTTTTTTTTCTGCCTGAAGTTCATTGAGACATCAAGTCTGCCAATTTTAATTGGCCATTCAAGCATAAAATGAAAGGAGCTTAAAACAGGGAACTCTTTTTTTAAATTGTTTATTTATTTATTGAAGGATAATTGCTTTACAGAATTTTGTTGTTTTCTGTCAAACCTCAACATGAATCAGCCATAGGGATACATATATCCCCTCTCTTTTGAACTTCCCTCCCATCTTCCTCCCCATCCCATCCCTCTAGATTGATACAGAGCCCCTGTTTGAGTTTCCTGAGCCATGCAACAAATTCCCGTTGGCTGTCTATTTTGCATACGGTAATGTAAGTTTCCATGTTACTCTTTCCATTCATCTCACCCTCTTCTCCCCTCTCCCCATGCCCATAAGTCTGTTCTCTATGTCTGTTTCTCCATTGCTGCCTTGTAAGTAAATTCTTCAGTACCATTTTTTCTGGATTCTGTATATATGCGTTAGAGTATGGTCTTTATCTTTCTCTGACTTACGTGACTCTGTATAATAGGTTCTAGGTTCATCCACTTTATTAGAATTGACTCAAAGGTGCTCCTTTTATGGCTGAGTAATATTCCATTGTGTATATGTACCACAGCTTCTTTATCCATTCATCTGTCGATGGACATCTAGGTTGCTCCCATGTTCTAGCTACTGTGTATAGTGCTGCAGTGAACAATGGGATACACGTGTCTTTTTCAATTTTGGTTTCCTCAGGGTATATGCCTAGAAGTGGGATTGCTGGTTTATATGGTGGTTTTATTCCTAGTTTTTAAGGCATCTCCATACTGTCTTCCATAGTGGCTATATCAATTTACATTCCCACCAACAGTGCAAGAGTGTTCCCTTTTCTCCACACCCTCTCTAGCATTTATTGCTTGTGGACTTTTTGATGATGGCTGTTCTGACTGGTGTGAGATGATACCTCATTATAGTTTTGATTTGCATTTCTCTAATAATGAGTGATGTTGAGCATCTTTTCATGTGTTCTACAATAGGGAACTCTTGACTACTCAGAACTTTAGGGCAGGCTGTTCTAGAACAAATTTCTTGATTGCTAAGGGTTTGCTTACTTAAGAATCCAAATTTATTATAGCCAATTTTTGTATAGAAAATTTCCCCAAAGTTGCCACTACCTTCCCTGATTCTTTAAAAGATTTTACAGCATAGAGTATATCTCATTTGTTATAATGAAGTGATAACTTCCAGATTCATTCAGGGATATAAGGCTGCTCTTGTACCCAGTGACCCCACTTCGCTAATTTTGAAAATCTTACCTGCCTTTTTAAAAATATTTTTTGACCCCATTTCTGTGACTTTCAACAGTGATAACCCTTCCACTCGCTGTTTGCTGCTGAGAATATGTTGTGATCTTGGGAGCCAGATAACACCTGTGTTATCTGAATTGTGTTTCCCAAATAGACTCATCTTACTCATTGACATGAAACTTATTTTAAGAAAGAAAAAGTGGCTTTTTTAGGGAAAATCTCAAGCAAGCAAGCTTTAGTTTTTCTCATTCATTTAGTTCTTCGGCCAGTAAAGAGTATGGTTTTCTTATCTATTGTTTTTGGGCTAAGATAAAGTGCTACCTTTTTAGGCTGAGATATTCATGCTTTCTTTTTTATTTGTAGAAAATATTTGTGTGTGTTTACTACATATGGTCTAAAGCATACTTTATAGGCTTTTTTTTTTTTTCCATTTAATTTAAACAGGGGTAATTTATGGGTGTAATGGTGAGACTTTCATTTCTAATATTTTATGCCTTTGAAGGTTATAGATGACCAAAGGTAACTCATGTTGCATTGGAAAAATTGCATAGAAACTTCTCCAGTCTCTCTGATGTCCATCTTCTATTGGAAAAAAGAACTTTAATACCTACAATAAAACAAGTGAGGTGAATATGAAAATTTTAACGTATTTTTAAGAAGTGGTGAGAGCGAGACTGTTCTTAGGCTTATGCATTCATGTATGGAAACAGTAGTGTCATTGCTTTGGCAAGCTCTATGTAAACGTTCTTTATTGTTTTCCCCAAGACAGATTTATGGAAAATGAGAAATCAGTCTCTCATGCAAAGGGTTAAGAGAGAAACATGCCTTTGCTTATGTTTGTTTATAAAAGATTGAATGGAAATAGAACCTTTAAGATTTGTGTGGAGGTGAGCTTCACTATTTAGTTTTGCAGTTTCTCAGAAACTTCCTCTCCTACATGGCAATTTATATTGTAAACATGATGCATCATTTCATTTCGTGCAAACCGTATATAAAGAACAGTCACTCTCCACATATGTCAGAAGACTTCTGGCAGCTTTTTAGAACTGAGCCTGAAGTATCCTCCCCACGCACCTAGCAGCTTTAGAGCTGGTCGCAAGCACTTCCTGATATTCCGTTTTTGTTGTTTTCATCATTGTCCGCCTCTCACACTGGGAGGTGAACTTCTACAAGGGGAGGGACTGTGTGTGTTGGCTCCTGTATGCCCAGCACCTAGAAAAGTGTTTAGCACAGACAGCTCTCAGTGGATGTTTGTTGAATGAATGAATGATTTTCTTAAGCCACAATTGTCTTTTCTTTCTCTTCTTAGGTCCTCCTCCTTTCTAAAATGTTAACAAGTCTAGCTGCTAGTCTCCCAACTGATTTCAAGTTCCTTTCCCAATGAGCAGCCTTGTTTCTGGCCAAATTTTACTCTTTTTGTCCATCTCTTGCTTTTTGGCCTGTAACATTTAGAACTATTTAATAATTCATGCTTCATTCTCTCTTAGTCACTTATCTGCTCTTGTGAGCCCAACTCTTACCTCTATGAAAAATACTTACAAAATCTAGACTTGTACCTTTTAAAAACATGAATTGATCTGCATCCCTAAATTCTAGATTTTCATCAGATACCTTTTTTTTTTTAACCTGCTCTTGAAATTTTAGCAGTCTTTTTATTTTGCTCATCATTATTTCTGTGCAGCTACCAAGTCACGAGGAATTTTTTAAAAAATTTTCTTCCATTTTCACATATATTTGCTATATTAAACACCTCCTACCTGGGCTATCATAGCAGCTTCCCAAATGGTTCTACTACCTCCCCCTCTCCCTTTTTAGTCAGCTATAATACCTGCAACCAGAGATTATAATCTTATCAGTACCGTGCCCCCAAATCCTTAGATGCTTTGTTATGCCCCAAATCTAAAGGCTTTGGTTTTGTCCATAAGACTATCATCGTCAATGTTGTTGTCATTGTAATCCTTGTAGCAGTGATAGCAACTACCATTTCTTAAACTCTTACTCTGTACCAAGCACAACACAGAAGACATAGAGCCATAACGTTTCCTGGCATGTTTGGGAGCTATATAACCTGATAAGGAGTAGGATATGTGTGGGTGGAAGGAAATCGGGCTGGAGGGGTGTGTTGGAGCCAGACCATGGACATCTTATCAGATGTGCTGAGGAGTTTGAACTTTCTTCTGTTGGCAGGGAGGCAACACCTAGGAGATTTTCATAGACAAGTGATGAGTCATGCTTTGTGCTAGATCAGCAGCCTGGGCTACAGTTTGGAAGGTGAATGAGATGGGAAAGGGACTGAAGACAGAAAGGCTAGTTACAGCAGATGATACAGCTACAGTAGAGATGAGGAAGACCTGAACTCAGTAGTGAGGATGGGGAAGAATGAGCAGATTTGAGATTGAAGAGAGCTGATAAGACTTGGTGACCACCTGCATGTGGATTTTGAGGGAATGGAAGAGGTAGATGATGATGATTCTCTAGTTTTGGCTTGAGTAGCTGAGGAGATTGGAGAATGATGGTCCACTGAGAGTATGGAGAAGAGGCAGCATACATGTGGTGGCAGAGGTGGGAGGGCCGTGATGATGAGTCCAGTTTTGCCCATTCGTTTGCGATCCCTGTGGGATGTATACGTGGAATGTGGCTGTAGGAGAGGGGCTTATGATAGAGACCCTAGCCGTGTTACGGTCATGGGTCTCTGAGCAGCAATTCAAACCAGCAGGACATTGCAATGTACAAGTGTGGAGGTGAGGAGAGAGGCCCATGATGCAGACAGTGTTAGGGTCTCTTGCCAGTGATCAAAGCCATGGAATTAGATGAAACTTCCCTGGAAGGGTTTACAGACTAAGAAGAGAGCGTGCCTGAGAACCAGCATCATTCCCTGATCTTCACTTGCAATTTCATTTCTTTATACCTTCCTCATTCTTCTTCTCTGTTGAAGGAAATGGTATCAGATTTTCACGATACCACCACATATATCCCAGTTCTGATCCCCACATGTGCCCAAGAGTGATTTCTCAGGCTCACAATCCCTTTGGCATTCTTGCTCTTACCACTGTCTGGGAGGTTTCCCTGGAGGCTGACTTCTCTTTTGTTCTCGGCTTCTCTCATCTTGCAGGCCCAGCCCTGGCAGCCAGGCCCATGTCTTTCCCTACTTCATCTTTCCTGCACAGCCTGACAGCTCCAGGGCCTTCCTACACACTGGCCGCTCCTACTGCTTTCTGTTTACGTTATTCTCCTTCAGAGGAATAAGGTAAAAAGGTGAACAACTCAAAGTTCTTTAAGGATTTAGAGCAGTTGAGGCCTCTTGAACCAAACTGAAAATGCCTGCTTACAATGAATTTGTGACTAAAAGGTTCTGTTTCTTATTAAACAAAAAAGAAACTAGCAAAACATGAAACTAGTCCATGAAACCAGTGTAAAATTCTTGTGATCTGTTATTCTCACTATTTGGAACTTTCAGAGGAAGGGAATTTAGCTGCTCCCCTACACCTACCATTGCTTATTGCAAGCAGAGTTCATCTCCAGGTTTCATTAGATTGTACTTCCTCTATTTTTATTCCATGGACAGAGGCACCTGGCGGGCTACAGTCCATGGGGTCACAAAGACTCAGACACAACTGAGCAAGCATGCATACATCATAGTGCTTCAGCTGGTAAAGAACCCACCTGCCAATGCAGGACATGCAAGAGACACGAGTTCGATCCCTGGGTTGCAAAGATCCTTTGGAGAAGGGAATGGCAACCCACTCCAGTATTCTTGCCTGGAAAATTCGGTGGACAGAGGAGCCTTGCGGGTTACAGTCCATGGGGTCACAGAGAGTTGGACACGACTGAGCAAGCATGCACACATCCCATATATTCCACCATATAGGCGGAATCTGGGTGCAGTGAGAGATATGGCCCCAAAAGCAGAGATTCTGGCTCATCCAGATCCATCTTCTGACATTTTGGTGACCTCTGGTCAGGGGCTTGACCTCTGTGCCTTTTTATTCTCATCTATTGGGCTTCCCTTGTGGCTGAGAATGGTAAAGAATCGGCCTGCAATGCGGGAGACCTAGGTTTGATCCCTGGGTTAGGAAGATCCCCTGGGGAAGAGAATGGCTACCCACGCCAGTGGAGGAGGCACTGGCACCCCACTCCAGTACTCTTGCCTGGAAAATCCCAGGGACATGGGCTGCAGTCCATGGGGTCGCTAAGAGTTGGACACAACTGAGCGACTTCACTTTCACTTTTCACTTTCATGCATTGGAGAAGGAAATGGCAGCCCACTCCAGTGTTCTTGCCTGGAGAATCAAGTGGAGGAGGCACTGGCACCCCACTCCAGTACTCTTGCCTGGAAAATCCCAGGGACATGGGCTGCAGTCCATGGGGTCGCTAAGAGTTGGACACAACTGAGCGACTTCACTTTCACTTTTCACTTTCATGCATTGGAGAAGGAAATGGCAGCCCACTCCAGTGTTCTTGCCTGGAGAATCCCAGGGACGGAGGAGCCTGGTGGGCCGCCATCTATGGGGTCACACAGAGTCAGACATGACTGAAGCGACTTACCAACCCACTCCAGTATTCTGGCCTGGAAAATTCCATGGACTGTATAGTCCATGGGGTCGCAAAGAGTCAGACATGACTGAGCAGGCTTCACTAGACTATTCTCATCTATGGAATAAGAATATATACACGGGCTCATGGCCTAGTTCAAAGGTATGCTGTGAGGTCAAATGGAATGATGGCCTTTGAAGTCCATAGAGAAAAATCATGCACATTAGAGAATTTATTTCATAAGAATTACAGGAGGAGGCCGGGCTCCAAACAACCACCTCTATAGCCCATGGGTAAAGAGGTCTGAAGTAAAGATTGTATTAATAGCATCTACTGTAATGGGGTCCCATGAAAGAAGTCTGCTCCCCAATCTGAGACACAACAGGACTCTGCTAAAGTCTGCCTGATCAGAGTTCCAGAACTTAAATGTACCCTTAACATGAATGAGGAGAGCAGCATAGTTTTATCTTTAAAAAGAGATGAAATTTGGACATGGAGATTTGTTGAAGAAAGTGAAATGTCTGTTTACTTGTTAAAGAAGAAGAATACTCTCCAATTAATCTATAACAAAGAAGGTAAGCATATACAATGGAGAAAATACTTCAATAAGTGGTATTGGGAAAGCTGGGCAGATACATGTGAAAGAATGAGATTAGACCATTTCCTCACACTGTGTACAAAAATAAGTGAATGACCTAAATGTAAGACCTGAAACTGTAAATCTTCTAGAAGAGAAAATAGAACATTCTTTCAACATAAATTGTAGCAGTATTCTTTTGGATCTGTTTCATAAGGCAAAAGAAAGGTGAAAATAAACAAATCGGACCTAATTAAATTTAAGAGCTTTTGCACAGCAGAGGACACCATCAACAAAATTAACAGCCTACTGGATGGGAGAAAATATTTACAGATGATAGGAAAGAAGGGGTTAATATCCAAAATATACACAAATAAACAACAGCCTGGTTAAAAATGGGCAGAAGACCTGAATAGACATTTTTCCAAAGGAGACATACAGATGGCCAACAGGCACATGAAATGATGCTCATCAGCTCTAATCATCAGTGAAATGCAAATCAAAGCCATCTGAGATAGCACTTTACATTTTACAGATACACTTTACAGACAGATAGCTATTGACAGATAGCTATTCTGTCAGAATAGCTATCATCAAAAAGTCTAGCAGATGTGGGTGAAGATGTGGAGAAAAGAGAACCCTCATACACTCACCCTCTTGCACATTGTTGGTGGGAATGTAAATTGGGGCAGCCACTATGGAAAACAGTACGGAGGTTCCTCAAAAAACTTTAAACTACCATATGATCCAGCAATTCCACCCCTGGGTATATTTCTGGAAAAAACAGAAGCATTAATTTGAAAAGATGCATATATCACAGTGTTTATTGAGCAGCATTATTTGTAATAGCCAAGATGTGGAAGCAACCCAGTTGTCCAACAGATGAATGGATAAAAAGGGTGTGTATGTGTGTGTATATATATGTGTGTGTGAATATATGTATATATATATAGTGAAACATTACTTCACCATAAAAATGAAATTCTGCCATTTGCAACAAAGTGAATAAACTTAGTATTATGCTTAATGAAATAAATTAGAGAAAAGTACTGTATGTTATCACTTATATGTAGAATCTAAAAAATAAAACACATATAACAGTAGACTCACAGATGTAGAAAACAAACTAGTAATTATCAGTGGGGAGAGGGAGATGCAAGATAGGGGCATGGGATTAAGCAGTGGGAGAGGGAGATGCAAGATAGGGGCATGGGATTAAGCAATACAAAGTACTCTGTGTAAAATAGATAAGCAATATGGATATATTGTACACCTCAGGGAAATATAGCCATTATTTTGTGATAATGTTAAATGGAGTATAATTTATAAAAATATTGATTCACTATGCTGCATATCTGAAACCAATATGTAAATAAACCATATTTCAATTGAAAATATAAGGAATGCTGATGGGTAGCAAATAATTTATGATAGAGTCCAAACTAGGATATGATGCTCAGTTTATTTTTTAAATTCATTGCTTATTCAGTTTAGATTGAATGGTATGTGGTGGTCATTATCACCCCAATGCTGTCCCTCACATATAAAATGGTCAGTGTTTGTTAGTGCATATTTAGATGGAGTGCATATTTAGAAGTCATTCAGAAAGCATTTTTGATACCTGTGGAGTCCTTAAAGCTGCGTGAGGTTAACTAGACATTCCTCAAATGCTAATGAAGCTTCAATTAATAATATAAATATTTACAGTTCAGTACTTGTATCAGATGGCAGGGGGGTGACTGGGGTTACTGACATAGGTAAGTAATACTGGATCAAAAGTGAGGGAAACTCATAGAGTTTAACATCATTGGCGTAGGGAAACGTTGGATCTGTAATCGTGACTTGGGATCTCTGGTAAGAGACTGAAGTCTTAATTCCTTCCTTAGCCTGGCTGTGAGCTTAGTGGTATTATCATAATTATATAGGTGCTTTTCTTGGTTTTCTATCCTTAATAGTTGATTATGGACTAAGTATGGTGGACTTGGTTATGTTTGTAGACTAGATTACAAACTGCAGCAACCTCAACAGAGCAAAACTGTAGCTGACAGAAGGTGGACTGTGAAAACAGAAGAAAGGGCTAAATGTGCTACTATTCTCACCTCCTAAAATGGGGGGTAAGATATGGTTATTAAAAGTTGGTGAAATTCCACCAACTGGAAATGGAGTTGTGCCATCTCATTTCTGCAGTGGTGGCATATGAGAGTTCCAGTTGCTCCGCATCTTCAGTTTCACTTGGTGTGGTTAGTCTTTTTCATTTTAGAGATTTGAATAGGTGTATAGTGGTAGCTCACTGTGGCTTTAAATTGTATTTTCCTAGTGGCTAATGGTGTTGAGCATTTTCTCATATGTTTATTTGCCATCCATATAAGTTCTTTGGTGAGCTGTTAAACTCAATGTATTGATTCTCATAACTTTTTTGTAGTATGCAATTAGTATTATGCTTAATGAAATAAATTAGAGAAAAGTACTGTATGTTATCACTTATATGTAGAATCTAAAAAATAAAACACATATAACAGTAGACTCACAGATGTAGAAAACAAACTAGTAATTATCAGTGGGGAGAGGGAGATGCAAGATAGGGGCATGGGATTAAGCAGTGGGAGAGGGAGATGCAAGATAGGGGCATGGGATTAAGCAATACAAAGTACTCTGTGTAAAATAGATAAGCAATATGGATATATTGTACACCTCAGGGGAATATAGCCATTATTTTGTGATAATGTTAAATGGAGTATAATTTATAAAAATATTGATTCACTATGCTGCATATCTGAAACCAATATGTAAATAAACCATATTTCAATTGAAAATATAAGGAATGCTGATGGGTAGCAAATAATTTATGATAGAGTCCAAACTAGGATATGATGCTCAGTTTATTTTTTAAATTCATTGCTTATTCAGTTTAGATTGAATGGTATGTGGTGGTCATTATCACCCCAATGCTGTCCCTCACATATAAAATGGTCAGTGTTTGTTAGTGCATATTTAGATGGAGTGCATATTTAGAAGTCATTCAGAAAGCATTTTTGATACCTGTGGAGTCCTTAAAGCTGCGTGAGGTTAACTAGACATTCCTCAAATGCTAATGAAGCTTCAATTAATAATATAAATATTTACAGTTCAGTACTTGTATCAGATGGCAGGGGGGTGACTGGGGTTACTGACATAGGTAAGTAATACTGGATCAAAAGTGAGGGAAACTCATAGAGTTTAACATCATTGGCGTAGGGAAACGTTGGATCTGTAATCGTGACTTGGGATCTCTGGTAAGAGACTGAAGTCTTAATTCCTTCCTTAGCCTGGCTGTGAGCTTAGTGGTATTATCATAATTATATAGGTGCTTTTCTTGGTTTTCTATCCTTAATAGTTGATTATGGACTAAGTATGGTGGACTTGGTTATGTTTGTAGACTAGATTACAAACTGCAGCAACCTCAACAGAGCAAAACTGTAGCTGACAGAAGGTGGACTGTGAAAACAGAAGAAAGGGCTAAATGTGCTACTATTCTCACCTCCTAAAATGGGGGGTAAGATATGGTTATTAAAAGTTGGTGAAATTCCACCAACTGGAAATGGAGTTGTGCCATCTCATTTCTGCAGTGGTGGCATATGAGAGTTCCAGTTGCTCCGCATCTTCAGTTTCACTTGGTGTGGTTAGTCTTTTTCATTTTAGAGATTTGAATAGGTGTATAGTGGTAGCTCACTGTGGCTTTAAATTGTATTTTCCTAGTGGCTAATGGTGTTGAGCATTTTCTCATATGTTTATTTGCCATCCATATAAGTTCTTTGGTGAGCTGTTAAACTCAATGTATTGATTCTCATAACTTTTTTGTAGTATGCATAGAATTTTTTATAGGGACAATCATGTCTGTGAATAAAGACAGATTCACTTAAAAAAAAATTGATGGAAACACAAATGAAGACCTGAGTAGTTGAAATTGCAATGATAATGAACCAGAGAGGGGCAAAAATGATATATCTTAAACTTTGGATGGAAACCAGAGCAGTAGAGGAAAGTACTTGATATGAATCAAGAACAAGATATTTAAGCTTGTTATCAAGAGTTATGCAGATAACCACCAGGAGACCAAAACAGAAAAATTTAAGAATGATTATCTTCAGAGAATGGAACTAATAGCAGAAATAGAGAAGTCAAGAAATGGTTTATTCTCATGAGATCCTCTATGTCACTTGATATATTACCTTGTACATGCATTTTGTTGATAAAAGTAAAAGTAAATCATTGGTATGTTGGATCATAAAGATAAAAAACAACATGAAATAACTAAAGCAGGTAAAGGGTAAGAGCTGGATATTATAAACACTGGAGAAATAATCTATGTTCAGAAAGCTGTGTAGAGGGAGGAGGGGTCCTAAAATGACAGTCATTGCTGATCTGCACCTAAAACTTTGTCGTTGTTTAGTAGCTAAGTCATGGACCGTAGCTTACCAGGCTCCTCTGTCCACGGGATTTTCCAGGCGAAAATACTGGAGAAGGTTGCCATTCCCTTCTCCACGGGATCTTCCCGACCTAGGGATCAAACCGGTGTCTCCTGCATTGGCAGGTGGACTCTTTACCTTTGAGCCACCAGGGAAACCGCTGGGCACTTACTATATTCCAGGTATTTTTCAAACAGTAGACATGCATTAACTTGTTTAATATTTACAGTAACCTGTGAGGTCGGTATGGTTGTCATTTTATAAGTGAGGCAGCCATGAAGCCAAGATTTAAGTATGTTACTTAAAGCCACACAGTCAGGTTTCAAAGCCAGGTGGTCTAGCTCCAGAACCATCTCTCTTAGCTGTGATAGTGTGTGATGTCTCTTGGTAGGAAGAAGGGTGTAAAATCCCACAGCACACATGGTGCATGCTCATTGATTCTGAGATGACTTATTCTTTGAAGATGTCTCCTAAGGAAATATTGAACTTGACTTTATAGTTCACTAATCATTCAACAGATGAGTGTCTAGTGCCATGGTTTTAGGTTACTAGGATTATTCTATTCTAGTGGGGGAAGCCAATGATGACGATGGAGAACATACATCCACAAAAAATACATGTAGAATTTAATGTAAGGTGCTGCAGAGAAAAAAAAATAAAGCAGACTAAGGAGGAGAGTGATGGTAGTGGTAGTGGAGGAATGTTATTTCGGAAAGCAAGGTCAAGGAAGACCTCTGTGAGGGACTGTACTTGAACACTGTCTTAGCTCAGGTTGCTCTCGCAAATATACCACAGGCTGCATGGCTTCAACAGCAAACATTTCTGAAGGTCCCAACAGATGTGTCAGGTGAGAGGCTGCTTCCAGGTTTGCAAATGGCCTTCCTTCTTCTCATGGTATCCTCATATGGGGGAGAGCAGAGAGATGGGGGGAGCAGGTGCTCTCATGTCTTCTGATAAGGGCACTAAGCACATTTATGAGGACTCTATCTTCTTAAACCAATTGTTTTGCACAGGCCCTACCTCATAATATATTAGGGGTTAGAATTTCAACATGAGAATTTTGAAGGGATACAAACATTCAATCCATAACAAGCATAGATCTAAATTAAATAGAGAAGGGAAATATCCAATAGCTGTTAATTATACTGGAAAAAGCATTCCAGGCAGAAAGAATAGTCAGTGCAAAGCTCCTTTGGTTTGTTTGAGAATCTGTACAAATGGCCAGTGCTGAGGGAGTGGAGGGGAGTACTTGGTGCCCAGACAAGTAGAGCCTCATAAACCTGATGGTGACTTTTATATTTAGTGTGATGAAGAGTTCTTTAGAGGGTTGAAAGAAGGGAAGGAAAAGGACATCGTTAAAAACTTCATGCATTGTAAAAGGTTACTCAGGTTTTCTGTAACATCTTATGGGAAAATTGGAATGAACTTATTGGCCAACCCAGTATCTCTTGAAGAGGCAGTATTTCGAGAAGAGTGTTGAAGCTGAGAGCATTTTGCTGGTCAATGAAGGCAGGAATGAATGAACTGCTAGGGAAGTCAAGTCCTCTGTGAGCAAGGGAAAATGTATGTTCGCCATACTAATACGTACCTGGCTTAAAGGTGATTTATTGGCTGGGACGGTAGTTAAGTTGTGTTTCCTTAAAAATGCTGATTCCTGGCACTGTTACTTCCTGTGTTTAATGAAGTTCATATGTTTAACAACCATTAAAACATTGTCTTTCTTAACTATAAACAGCTGCAAGAATACATTAGGGGACTGTTTGGGGTGGTGCAAAAAGAGAGATCAGGAATTTCAAAGGAAGAGTTTAACTTGAATTTAAAATATTTGGACAAATGGAGATACTGAATACCTAAACATATTCATCTTTTATAATACTTTTCTTTTTTACTGAAGTATACTTGATATACAATGTTTCAGGTGTACAGCAAAGTTATTCAATTATTCATATATGTATTATTTATATAGTTTATATATATATATTTTTTAGGTTCTTTTCCATTAAAGTTTTCTACATAGTATTTTTCCTATAAGAACTATTTTTATTTACTTACTTAAGGTATCTATATTTTTAAATACATATTCACCAAAGAGTAAGTATAAATCCTTAATTTCTGTTATATAGAGCAAATTGTATCTTGGTTACTTCTGGAAGATAGAAAAAATCTCATCTAATTTACTTATCCAAAATATGAAAGAAAGATAATTTCTTAATATGTTCTATTGTTTAAAAAATTTATAAAATGAATGCTTTTTAAAAAGCAGTGAAATAGGTAAAAAATATATGTCTATACAAATGCACACATATACACACATATAAAGATTAATATTCAGAATGTATAAGGCATGTATATGTTACAACTAGTCTTTATTTTGATAAATGGCCAAAGGTTAAGTACTATCATTTTACAACATGAAAAAGACCAATGTGTGCAAAAATTCATAGTAGATAATGAAGGAAAGGCAGCCTGAGGTAACTGCGATTTTAAAAATTAATTAAAATAAGCTGCAGTGTTGGTGGGACTTTAAAATTGGACATATTTGCCCATGATTGGTCGCATTTGAAGTAGTATACTTCCTAAAGGGTGTTAACAATATTTAACAAAAGCTGTAATAGTGAATATACCCTTTGATTCAGTAATTTCTCTTTTCAGGGAAAGAAAATCAAAGGATAAAAACATCTTTTTCGAACAGTGTTATTTTTAATAATGGAAAGCTAAAAATAACTTCATTATCTAACATTTGGGGAAATGATTAAATGAACTATAATAGCTCATAACGATGTTCTATCACTTGCACAAAGTGATGTCTCTCACAAATACTATGAAGAAGCCTATGTAAGATGACTGGGAAAATACAGTGTTATGAAAGACAGCTTGTAGCCAAGCACACTGGTAAAGGATGACTTTGTATGATTTGCTTTTCTATTGTATATTTGGTTGACTCTATATGAATATGATGTGAAGAATGTAAGAGAATATAATTCACATAAGAAAGGGTATCATAAGATGTAGAAAATAGCATGTAGGGTTAACAAAACTTGAAGCACTGATACCAGTGTTCTGATACCCAGCCAAGAACTGGGACAGAGTTTACTCTGTGCTCCAGTGAAGGTGAGGACGAGACAAGGAGGAAATACTCCTCAAAGCTAACTGAACATCAGGTCCCCAAAAGTGACTCATATCAGCAGATGAGATTTACTTTGGGGTTAAAAATGTACTGCAGAGAAGGTTTTAGATCTGTTATCATAACTTGTATCTAATTATATTTTTAAAGTTCCGCTGCTATATTTAAAATTGATAACCAACAAGGACCTATTGCATAGCGCAGGGAGCTCTGTTCAACATTCTGTGATAACCTAAATGGGAAAAGACTTTGTAAAAGAACAGATACAAGTGTATGTAAAACTGAGTCACTTTGCTGCACATCTGAAGGTAACACAACATTGTTAGTCAACTATACTCCAATATAAAGTAAAAAGTTAAAAATAAAGAAAAAAATTCCATAAATAAAAGTGAATTTCTCAATTGTTGACCCACTGATCCCTGATTATGATCACAGTTTATGATGTACAACTAAATTCCAGAAAACCAGAGAATATCAGTAAGCCCACAGGAATCATTGTAATGGAATTTGACCTTGACTACACCGAGAAATAAAACTCTAGAGGTTGTCTCATTAGGTTATATTGGAACTGGGCAATAAATTTAAAGGATTAAATTGGGTCCTTAAAGTGGACCCCACCCACTTTATATAGACACTAACTTTAAATACAAATCAACTAGAATAAAAACAGGAAAAAATAATGGATTTCCTGATTGTTTTGAACTCAGGATGTTGCTCCAGTATGTCTTCTCTTTTCAGCAAAAATGATTATCCCTGAGATTGGGCCTGAATGGGGCACTTGCATAGTTGAAAGCTGGTTGTCCCTTACTCATCCTTCAATCATTAACAGACAAATAGATATGACTTCCATAGTCATCACTCTTAAGGAAAGTTACCTTTAGCACAAGCCTTTGGATCCTTTTTAATATGTGTTCAGTTTCAATACGTTCAGTTTCAAGGGTCATGGGTCATGTTTGAGTGTCGCTTTAGAATCTTAGAGGCCGTTCTAGAACTCTGGATGTCTAAAACTTGTAGCATTTTGGTGTATGAGTGTCTGTCTGAAATGATTTCTGATTTTCCTGATGTCTGGGTAGGAGTATGATGTATATGTTTTGCAGAAGCAAGTGAGGTGAGGGGAACCTGACATTGTGTTGTGTATAGTGGACGAGATCTGAAAGAATTCAATCTGTCTACCTAACAAGAACAGTCTCTAAATTTAGCTAATGGTGCCCACTTCAATGGATTCTTGAGATAATTAATGTCAAGGGATGAGGGTAGTAGGAACCGAGTACAGGTGACTTCCTTTCACTTTTGGTGTGCAAAGCCTTCTGTAAGGTACTAAGGGCAAAGGGGTAGCAGTAGAGTGAGGGGGTGGGGTCAGGAGGCAATAGCAAAAACAGTTGAGTGGTCCTTGCCCTCTCAACTTTACAATAAGTGGGGAATTTACAATAGGTGGGGAAGCCAGGCAGGAAGCATCCTTAATTAGGTGAAAGCAATGCAGGTAAACCTGGAGAAGGGAACAGTACTCTGGCCTGGAGAATTCCATGGACTCTATAGTCCACGAGGTCACAAAGAGTCAGACATGACTGAGCAACTTTCACGTCACTACAGTGCAGTTAAAAGAAGGGTGACAAAAGTGCTGAGTGTGGTTTGAGCTGGGGTAAAAGCCAGCCTCGGTGTTCCAGATTAAGCCTCTGAAGTTGTAGTGTGTGGTGATGGTTCTATCCAGGCTCCAAAATAGGCTGGTGCCCAGGGCTAATGCAGCTATGAGATTACTCTGAGAGAGTCACACTTTATTTAAAAGCAGAATAATACTAGAATTATGCTCTTTGCTTTTGAAAGTTGCCTCTCTTTCACTGTATTTCAGGAAGTACTTCATAATAAGCAAATTGAAGTCCTTTTTATTACGTGGATGAAAGGAGGATGGGAAGAGAAGACTTTGAGCTCTTTCTGTTCATCTTCCTCTTCCAGAGGCTTCTGTTACCTAGGCCCAAGGTAGAATTCTTCCAGAAGATCTTGAAACCTTTGTGACACTGGAGTAGACAGGGAGGTCAAGGAGATAAGCATTCTATTTATACTTCTCCGATGGGACTTATCACCTTTCAGTGTGTTTTTTCAGTTATTTGCAGGCATGTCTTATCCTCCCTGCTGAATTGAAAGTTCCTTGAGGGCAGAAAGGTCTCTTGTCTATTTTTTAATAAATAAAACTTGTTCAGAGCAGTTCCCTCTATCCCAGAGTCTTAGGGCTGTTCAAGAAGTATCTGGAACTCTGTATTCATTTGGTTTTTGGCATATTTGGAATTCAAAGGAAATTCATTCCCTCACCATTTCTAACTTAATCTCTGCTAGCATTTTCCCTTCCATCTACTTAGGAATCAGCTGTGGTATGTTTTAGTCTTCATTCAGGTTTTTTTTTTTCTTTCTTTTTTTGAGACTCAGAACTCTAGCTGCGTACTGTTTGCAAAAGGATATCACAAGAGAAGGCATTGGTCCCAAATCTGAAAGCTAAACCAGACATGTGTCTGGTAAACAGAAGCTCCTCCAACCCTAAAGAGGAGTAATTAACACATGCAACAGATGTAGGAAGGGCAGTATTTTCCCTGGGCAAGGCTTTCTGGGAGTGCTCAGAGCTAAGGAGCTGCTGGCATGAGAGTGATGGCAGGAACTGGGCAGAGCATAGAGGTCTGCCTATCCCTTAGGCTTAGCCTGATAATTCTTGATGGTGTGGAGTGGGTTTTACAATTGAATGCTGGCACAGTGCATTGACATCCTTTCAAAGCACATCGTCTGGTGGTGGTGCTAGTGGTGATGATGACACTGGTGAAATGGGAGCCCAATACCAATTTTGAAGCTTTACACCTGCTAAGGAGTTCAGCATCCTCTTCATCGCATAGAAAGTACGGTGGTTTAATTTAGCTGTGAGCTTATAACTGTAAATACTCATGTACTTGTGTAATTTTTGGTGGTAATTTATTTTTTGAACTCTTCTAAGAAGCTGATCATCCAAGCACAAATATGCCAGTAGGAAATGAGGAGCAGACCTCGCTGTGTTGTCTGTGCCCATATGGGATGGCGCTGGGTGCTGGGTGCTTTGTCTCTGCCCAGTCTCCTCAAAGCGTATGAGCCAGCCTGGCACTGCAGTCCAAACTGCCCAGGCTTGCATATTTTCTTTTCCTCTCTTGGTTCATTCTGTGTCCATCAGTCCTCCTACTGGTTCATGTGCAAAGAATGATGGCTAACCACAGTGCTTCCTAAAGAACTGGTTTTTGAAACCACCTTATTGAGGTAAACTTTATATACTGAAATTTCACCCCTTTTGAGTGTGTAATTGGGAGACTTTTAGTAAATTTATACAGTTGTGCATCATTACCATCCAGTTTTATAACATTTCTGTCACCCCCAAAGTTATCTGGTACCCCTTTTGCAACTAATTCACACTTTGTCATTCAGCCTGAGGCAACCACTGAAAATAATTCAGTAAAAGTACAAATAAGGATTTTCATGATGCTCAGTGTCAGAATATATACAATGGAATTACTAAAATCCACAGAAAGAAATTTGCAAAAATAATGGAGTATATAAAATGCTATCTCCTAAAGACTTTTTAAAAAGTACTGTCTCCCATGAGTCCTATTGCCTATGCTATGCACAAACTCTAACTTTTAGGGTTTTGGAGGAGGGACAATTGAAAAAAAAAATATGTTCTCAGTCAAGTTGGAATCCACAGACCAAGGGTTTTTAAATTTTCTTTCTAAGATTACCACCTAATACCTAGACTCTGTGAAGGATCACTTATCTAGTAAGTATGAATTAGGAGGCAGTAGAATGTACTATGGAGAAGGCAATGGCAGCCCACTCCAGTACTCTTGCCTGCAAAGTCCCATGGGCGGAGGAGCCTGGTAGGCTGCAGTCCATGGGACCGTAAAGAGTCGGACACGACTGAGTGACTTCACTTTTCTCTTTCATGCATTGGAGAAGGAAATGGCAACCCACTCCGGTGTTCTTGCCTGGAGAATCCCAGGAATGGCGGAGCCTGGTGGGCTGCCTTCTGTGGGGTCGCACAGAGTCGGACACGACTGAAGTGACTTAGCAGCAGCAGCAGAATGTACTATGGTGATTAAGAGCTTGAATTTGGGTTCAAATTCAGGTGCTGCAACTTCCATGTGACCCTAGTAAAGTCATTAAGATCCTTTATTCCTCAGTGTTTTCAGCTCTGAAATGGAGGTCATTATATGCCTACTTCATTGTTGGCAGATTAAACATTCAGTGGCAAGTGTTCAAGTATTTGATGACATTTGCAAGGCAATTTGAATGATCAATGCACAAAGTGTCTACAGAAAAGTAGAGAAAGTTCTCCCCAGTGAGGAGCTTGAAGCGTAGTTGAGGAGATAACGCTCATGAAATCAGTGGTGCTAAGAATGCAGAGTGCCTGAGGTGGGATTTAGGAGGGTTCAGAGAAGGGGAAAATCACTCCTGTGTGGGAGGCACATTGGATTAATGAAGCTGCAAGAAATGAGAATAGGGAAATAGCCTCTGGAAAGGCTTCATAGGGCGATGGGAGGGAAGGACAGCAAGAACAAGGGCCTGAGCTACAGCATGCCAAGTGGGCAGTGCTGAGTAGACCGGCCGTGCTTCCTTTCCCCGTACTCCTTTAACATGGGATTGATGCTTGCTCCCAGGGCTTCCTGCCCATGAGGTCCTGAGACTCACAGGGATGGGAATGTCTCTCCCATCTACGGAAGAGAAGAGGAGAAACAGGATTGATGAACAGGCTTATCTATAAATCTAGTCTGATGGAGGAACCATTCTGCAGAGCATTAGGTGAAATTAAAAGGGAACAAAACAAAACAAAAGTTGTTAGCCTTAACACTAACCACTAAGCAAGAGTTACTTTATGAGGTGGAAGTTGGAGGAGCCTTTGAAGGCAGTGATCAGGATGTCTTAAAGCGATTTTTAGCACATTTTTAATTTTAAATATTCTTAGATGGGCTTCCCCAGTGGCTCAGAGGTTAAAGCATCTACCTCTAATACAGGAGACCTGGGTTCGATCCCTGGGTCAGGAAGATCCCCTGGAGAAAGAAATGGCAACCCACTCCAGTATTCTTGCCTGGAGAATCCCATGGACGGAGGAGCCTGGTGGGCTATAGTCCATGGGGTCGCAAAGAGTCGGACACGACTGAGCGACTTAACTTAACTTAGATAGTATAGAAGACTCATATACTTCACGCAGAGATTTTTTCCCCTTTCATTGTCTTACGTGAGTGTGGTATATTGATCCCAATTCATGATCCAACACTGATATATTACTATTAACCGAAGCCCATACTCCATTCAGATTTACTGCTTCACCCTGTTTGTTGTTGTTGCGGCTCATCTCATCTGGGACACCACATTCATCTAGTTGTCATGTCTCCCTGGTTTCCTGTTGATTGTGATAGTTTCTCAGATTTTTCCTGTTTTTGGTGACCTTAATTAACAGTTTTGAGAATTACTCTCAGATGGTTTATAGAATGTCCTTAAATTGAGGTTTGCCTGTTTTTTTCTCATGATTAAAGTGGGTAGTGTGTTTTGGGGGAGATCAGTGACATTCTCATATCAAGGGGACATACTATTCCTATGACATCACTGTTGCAGTTGATTTGGATTACCTGGCTGATGCCGTGTTTGCAAGTTTCTTCACAGTACGTCATTCTTTTCTTTCCTCTCTTCCCGTACCGTACTGTTTGCAGCCCACGCTGCAAGAGTGGGGAGTTACGTTTCTCTTCTTTTAAGGAGGCGTCTCTATAAAAATTACGTGAAATTTTTCTGCCTGAGAGATTTGTCTGTTCTCCATTTGTTTACTTATTCCATCGTTTATTTATATCACTATGGACTCATATTAATTATACTTCGAGTTACAATCCTGTACTACTATTATTTTTCACTCAGATTGCTCTTTGACTCCTTTTTTGTTTCCTCTTGCAGTCGACTCCTGTATCCCTTGATGTACCCCCTTACTCTGTGAACATTACAAGATGGTCCTGATTCATTTGATGTATTACTGTCTTAGATATCTGAGAATTTGTAACCATAAAGAACAAAAAAAAAACTGTTGTCATAGACATGTTGCCAGAGCTTTAGCAGAGCAGATTTTAAAACATCCAATGGAAGTACATTGAATTTCATGGCTTTTGAGGAACATGTGACCCAAAGGAGATGAAGGTTTCTGAAAAAAAGAAATTCTCATCATATAAATATCATGAAATTTCATGAGAGAGATGGGGAGATAGCATCTAAAGCCACTAGTCTGGCTTCGGAGGATACTTTATGATTAATTTGGATTTTAAAGAGGTATGCACAGAAGACTTGTGATTGAACTGTTTCTAAAAATAGCATCATCAGAATTGACCTAGCAGCTAGTTTGTTTAAACAATGCTATGAGTGCACTGCTGCTGCTGCTGCTGCTAAGTCGCTTCAGTCGTGTCTGACTCTGTGCGACCCCATAGAGAGCAGCCCACCAGGCTCCCCCGTCCCTGGGATTCTCCAGGCAAGAACACTGGAGTGGGTTGCCATCTCTAAATGACGTTATTTAATGTAGGTTCTCCTTTAAAGCAGTTCTATTAAAATGGGAGTTGTTTTCATTTCTTTAAAGTCATCTCTACTCTTAAATCATTCCCTCAACAAATATGTATTAAATGCAGAACACATGAGCTTGTTTAGATTCTGTGGATACATCAGTAAACAAGGCTGGGAAAGTCTGTGCTCTTGAGTTTACATTCTAAGTCTGAAAGAGGTAAAAGTAGGTATTGTTTAATATGACAGGTGGTAGTAGATGCTGTAGAGAAAAATAAAGCAGAAATAGGGGACTGAGGGATTCTGGGGCTAGGTAATGAAATTTTAACTCAGTATAAGGTGGCCAAGGAAAGCCTTTTCATAAGGTGGTAGCGTGAGAGTGGAGGGAAGCAAGATCACGACTCATCGACATTCAAATGACACACTACAGATGCTACATACTAGTTGCACAGGCACACACTTACAGGGAAAAGGTTCAACTTAGCCACTGAAGAAGTGAACGCAGCAAAATGTCATAACAAACCTAGGAGACACACCTTTTAAAAATAAAAAGCAATTCTACTGAGGTTGTAGGGAAAGAGACACTCTCAGGTATTTACTGATGATGTAGCTCTGTGTTTGGAGAGCAAATATATAAGATGTTCATGCCCTTTGTTCCAGGAAACCTGTACCTAGGCATTAAGTGCTTAGGGCATTAGGAGCAGTGAATGCAAAAAGTACAAAGGAGTGTGCTTCATATGTGCTAGAAATAGTGAGCTGGCTGGTGAGGCTGGAGTGGTGTCAACAAGACAGAGGAAGCGTGAAGGTGAGGGAGATGGGGTGAATGAGGGCAAACCCACGCCGGAGAAGGGGGTGTCTTGCACACTTCCAGGGTGCCAGTCATATAAAATATGTGTGAGTGCCTCTGCCCAGAGCATGCACTGCTGTGGACCTGGGCTTTGTAGGTCCTTCTCAGGACTTGGGCTTGTTCTTTGAGAAGACTGGAGACACTGGAGGATTTTGAGCAGTGGAATCTGATTTCATATTTAAAGAGGACCACTCAGACCGCTCTGGGTGTTAGGGGCTCAAGAACAGAAGCAAGGAGACCAGCTTAGAGGTTTTTTAATCTATTAGCAGGTTTTAATCTATGAATCTTGATCTATTTATAGGTATATTTTACATATTAGATTACACAATAATTTTAAATAATTATGTACATACAATTTTCAATTTGCATATGTTAATATTTTTCATTTGTTGCTATACAGTCCTCATATTCATAATATCTATGCTTAGNCTGCTGCTGCTGCTAAGTCGCTTCAGTCGTGTCTGACTCTGTGCGACCCCATAGAGAGCAGCCCACCAGGCTCCCCCGTCCCTGGGATTCTCCAGGCAAGAACACTGGAGTGGGTTGCCATCTCTAAATGACGTTATTTAATGTAGGTTCTCCTTTAAAGCAGTTCTATTAAAATGGGAGTTGTTTTCATTTCTTTAAAGTCATCTCTACTCTTAAATCATTCCCTCAACAAATATGTATTAAATGCAGAACACATGAGCTTGTTTAGATTCTGTGGATACATCAGTAAACAAGGCTGGGAAAGTCTGTGCTCTTGAGTTTACATTCTAAGTCTGAAAGAGGTAAAAGTAGGTATTGTTTAATATGACAGGTGGTAGTAGATGCTGTAGAGAAAAATAAAGCAGAAATAGGGGACTGAGGGATTCTGGGGCTAGGTAATGAAATTTTAACTCAGTATAAGGTGGCCAAGGAAAGCCTTTTCATAAGGTGGTAGCGTGAGAGTGGAGGGAAGCAAGATCACGACTCATCGACATTCAAATGACACACTACAGATGCTACATACTAGTTGCACAGGCACACACTTACAGGGAAAAGGTTCAACTTAGCCACTGAAGAAGTGAACGCAGCAAAATGTCATAACAAACCTAGGAGACACACCTTTTAAAAATAAAAAGCAATTCTACTGAGGTTGTAGGGAAAGAGACACTCTCAGGTATTTACTGATGATGTAGCTCTGTGTTTGGAGAGCAAATATATAAGATGTTCATGCCCTTTGTTCCAGGAAACCTGTACCTAGGCATTAAGTGCTTAGGGCGTTAGGAGCAGTGAATGCAAAAAGTACAAAGGAGTGTGCTTCATATGTGCTAGAAATAGTGAGCTGGCTGGTAAGGCTGGAGTGGTGTCAACAAGACAGAGGAAGCGTGAAGGTGAGGGAGATGGGGTGAATGAGGGCAAACCCACGCCGGAGAAGGGGGTGTCTTGCACACTTCCAGGGTGCCAGTCATATAAAATATGTGTGAGTGCCTCTGCCCAGAGCATGCACTGCTGTGGACCTGGGCTTTGTAGGTCCTTCTCAGGACTTGGGCTTGTTCTTTGAGAAGACTGGAGACACTGGAGGATTTTGAGCAGTGGAATCTGATTTCATATTTAAAGAGGACCACTCAGACCGCTCTGGGTGTTAGGGGCTCAAGAACAGAAGCAAGGAGACCAGCTTAGAGGTTTTTTAATCTATTAGCAGGTTTTAATCTATGAATCTTGATCTATTTATAGGTATATTTTACATATTAGATTACACAATAATTTTAAATAATTATGTACATACAATTTTCAATTTGCATATGTTAATATTTTTCATTTGTTGCTATACAGTCCTCATATTCATAATATCTATGCTTAGTTGCTCAGTCATGTCCCAATTCCTTGTGACCCATGGACTGCAGCCCGCCAGACTCCTGTATCCATGGGGATTCTCCAGGCAAGAATACGGAAGTGAGTTGCCATGCCTCCCTCCAGGGGATCTTCCCAAGCCAGGGATCAAAGCCAGGTCTCCCACATTGCAGGTGGATTCCTTACCATCTGAGCCACCAGGGAAGCCCATTTATCTAGTGGCTGCTTAATAGTTGGTGTGTTAGTTCTTTATTATTGCAGTAAAGAAAATTGCCTCAAACTTAGTGAGTTGGAAGGACACAATACTAAAGTTCTGGAGATCAGAATTCCTGAAATTGCGATGCTGCAGGGCCTTGTTCCTTCTAGAGGCTATAGGGGAGAATCTCTTGCCTTTTCCAGCCTCTAAGGGCCCCTTACTTCTGTTGTTTTTCCCCCGCTTTGGCTGTGCCATGCAGCGTGCAGGATCTCAGTTCCCCTCATGCCCCCTGCAATGGAATCTTAACCTCTGGACCACCAGGGAATTCCCCCTTGCTCGGTCTTTAAAGCCATAGCGTCTTCATCTCTCTCTCCACCCTCCATCCCCCGTCCATTTCTCTGTCTCTCACCTCTGCTACTGTCATCACGTCTCTGATTTTAACCCTCCTGCCTCCCTCTTATATGGACACGTGATTACACTGGATTCACCTGTATACTTCAGAGTAATCTCCCTGTCTAGAAATTCACAGTTTATTCACATCTGGAAAGTTCCTTTTACCACGTAAGGGATTCTGGGATTAGGAGGTGAATGTCTTTGTTGTGGGGCTGGGATGACCACAGTTGGTATTTTGTGGTTCATCTAGCCATTGTCGTGTTGGACACTTAGACTGAATCCAGTTTGGGCTACTATGAGATTCCCAAAGATGTATTTGTATACTCGGACCTTCTTTTCTTTTTGTAATGTGTTCTTTAACTTAAATGTGCAGATGTAGGGTTCCTGGAGGAAAGGTCATGAGCATCTTGTATTTGCTCTCCAAATACATAGTTACATTATCAGTAAATATAAGTATGTTCATTTACTTACAATCTCATCAGCATTAATTTGGTTACTTAAAAGGTTTGTTTCTGTGGTTTGTTACTAAACTACATTTAATTGTTGTGCTCATTTAATTTCTTTACTGGCTAAGTTGAACATTTTTGGTACGTGTGTGTGTGTAAAAGTGTGTAATATGTGTGTTATGTCATTTTTATTCTGAAAGTAGTATTTTAGCTTGTTTTTCTTTTTATTTGTATGTGGAGCTAGAAGCATGGAGATAGAGACAGACTCTTGCTTAAGTGAGTAAGGCCAGTATCAGTAGCTGGCATATGCAGAACTACTTTCCATTAAAGAGAATGATCTGCAAAATGAAAAATAATTAAGAGGGATTTAGAAAACAGTGAAAGATCATCTAGGTAGTTTGAATGAGTTCACATCTCTAGGGTACACTAGATTGTATCTCAGGGTGTTGAAAGAGCTAGCAGATATCATCTCTGAGTCACTGCCAGTGATTGTTGAGTAAATCTTGGAGAGTGGGCAGGCTTCCAGAAGACCAGAGACATGTAGATGTTCTGTGTAGCTTTTGAAAAAGCCCAGTTCCTAAAACTGTTAATGTAGAAATGCTCTCTTGCAAAAATTCTATATTATCATCTTACAAATGGTGATGAGCCTGTAGAAGGCACTGCATTGATCTCTGGGAACCAGTATAATGTTACTAATGTGTAGTGACCAATTCATCACATTTTTTAAAGTGAGAATTTTAGATTGGTAGAGGAAGAAAATGGCAAAGACATCAAGCATTTGACAAAAATCTCCCACAGGTCTCCTTATGTACCTAGTAGAGAAAAGTTGGGGGATGATGGAATAATTACATTCACAACTGATTCTTTTCATAAGCCATAGCATAATTAATGACTGAGCGTCAGCCTGGAAAGAAGTTTCTAGTGTCAGAAAAGTCAAAATTTTCTTTGACCTCAACTTAAGAAAGCACCTTAGGACTTGGATAGAAATCCTAAAAAGTCATATTTTGTGTGATTAATTAGCTTCATAAAATAAAGATTCACACTGTGAAATACATGTTCACCAATGACGAAAATACCTCAAAACCAACTAGATAGATTTAATAGAAATGATGAGAATTTTTAAAAACTGAGGTTTTTAAAATCAAAATTGCAGTTCATTCTCCTCCTTTTTTTTTTTTTTTTTTTTTGGCTTTCTTAGACTTCCTCCAATGGCAACCCACTCCAGTATTCTTGCCTGGAGAATCCCAGGGATGGGGGAGCCTGGTGGGCTGCCGTCTATGGGGTCACACAGAGTCGGACACGACTGAAGTGACTTAGCAGCAGCAGCAGCAGACTTCCTCCAGTTGAAAATGAAAGCAGTAGTACTTGTCTGGTGAAAATGATTATTTTGAGTTTAATTCATGTATGATGGGAGAATGGTGGGTCCATAGTTGATATTTGAGCAAGGTATAATATAAAAATGGATGGAATAAGAGGAAAAGATCTGGATGCTAACTCTGGTATTGCTGTGTACTAGTTGTCATCCTGGGTGAACAGTTGGCATCATCTTTCTTATCTGAAAGTTGGGGATGGCAAAGGGTGGAGTGAAGCTGATTGCTTTGCCCTATTCCCACTTTCAGGTTCTGTCAGACTATTACAAGTTCATCCTCATGTTCCTTGGTAAATTTGGCTAAATTTCTAGACTAAATGGAAACTTTCAAATTTTTTGGATTAAATAGACGCTTTAAGGCCATCTCTGAAAGAGGCTTGATTTTCTTTTAATCTGTAAGCTCTTTCAGATCCCTGCCATTCAAGGTTCTGTTGATGTTGTTGAATCACTAAGTTGTGTCCCACTCTGGGACCTCACGTACTGTAGCACACCAGGCTTCCCTGTCCTCCACTCTCTCCCGGAGTTTCCTCAGATTCATGTCCATTGAGTCAGTGATGCTGCCTAACCATCTCATCCTCTGTTGCCCCCTTCTTTCCTTCAGCATCAGGGTCTTTCCATTGAGTCGGCTCTTCACATCAGATGGCCAAAGTATTGGAGCTTTAGCAACAGCCTTTCCGATGAGCATGCAGGGTTGATTTCCTTTAGGATTGACTGTTTTGATCTCCTTGCTGTGCAAGGGACTCTTCAAGAAATCTTCTCTAGCACCACAGTTCAAAGCATAAATTCTTTGGCACTCAGCCTTTATGGTCCAAATCTCACATCCTTACACGCCTACAAGAGAAACCGTGGCTTTGACTATGGATCTTTGTCCACAAAGTGATCTCTACTTTTTAATAAACTGTCTAGGTTTGTCATAGCTTTCCTTTAATTTCTTTCCTTTAATAAAATCTGTCACTGCTTCCACTTTTGCCCTTCTATTTGCCAAGAAGTGATGAGACCAGATGCCATCTTTGTTTTTTGAATGTTGAGTTTCAGGCTAGCTTTTTCACCCTCCTCTTTCATCCTCAGCAAGAGGGTCTTTAGTTCCTCTTCACTTTCTGCTGTTAGAGTGATATCATCTCCATATCTGAGGTTGTTGTTATTTCTCCTGGCAATCTTGATTCCAATTTGTGAATCATCCAGCCTGGCACTTCACATGATGTAGGCTGCATAAAAGTTAAATAAGCAGTGTGACAGTATACAGCCTTTTCATACTCCTTTCCAAATTTTGAACCAGTCAGTTGTTTTATGTCTGGTTCTAACTGTCTCATGGGAAATGATAGCAATTGTATGGTAGTTTGAACATTCTCTGACATTGCCCTTCTTTGGAATTGGAATGAAAACCTTTCCCAGTTCTGTGGTCACTGCTGAGTTTTCCAAATTTGCTGACATACTGAGTGCAGCACTGTAACAGCATCATCTCTGGGGATTTTAAATATCTCAACTGGAATTCCATCACCTCCACTAGCTTTGTTCATAGTAATGCTTTCTAAGGCCCACTTGACTTCACACTCCAGGATGTCCGTCTCTAAGTGAGTGATCACACTATCATGGTTATCTGGGGCATTAAGACCTTTTATGTATAGTTCTTCTACATGTACTTGCCACCTCCTCTTAATGTCTTCTGCTTCTGTTAGGTCCTTACCATTATCTGTCCTTTATCCTGCCCATCTTTGCATGAAATGTTCTCTTAGTATCTCTAATTTTCTTGAAGAGATCGCTAGTCTTACCCATTCTATTGTTTTCCTCTATTTCTTAGCAGTGTTCATTTAAGGCCTTTTTATTTTTCCTTGCTAGTCTCTGGAATTCTGCATTCAGTTGGGTATGTCTTTCCCTTTCCCCACTGCCTTTTGCTTCTCTTCTTTCCTCAACTATTTGTAAAGCCTCCCCAGACAACCACTTTGCCTTCATGGTGTTTCTTTTTTCTTTGGGATGGTTTTAGTCTCTGCCTCCTATACAGTGTTATGAACTTCCATCTATAGTTCTTCAGGCACTCTATCAGATTTAATCACTTGAATTTATTCATTACCTCCACTGTATAATCACAAGGGATTTGATTTAGACCACACGTGAATTGCCTAGTGGTTTTCCCCACTTTCTTCAGTTTAAGACTGAATTTTGCAATAAGGAGCTCATGATCTGAGCCACAGTCAGCTCTAGGTCTTATTTTTACTGGCTGTATGGAACTTCCCATCCTTTGCTGCAAAGAACACAATCAGTCTGACTTCAATATTGTAGAGTCATCTCTTGGGTTGTTGGGAAAGGTTGTTTGCTATGACCAGTGTGCTCTCTTGACAAAACTCTGTTAGCCTGTGCTCTGCTTCATTTTGTACTCCAAGGCCAAACTTGCCTGTTATTCTGGGATCTCTTGACTTCTTTCTGCATTCCAATCCCCTATGATGAAAAGGATTTTTTTATTTTTTATTTTTGGTGTTAGTTCTAGAAGGTCTTGTAGGTCTTCGTAGAATTGATCAACTTCAGCTTCTTTGGCATCAGTGGTTGGGGCATAGACTTAGATTACTGTGATGTTGGATGGTTTGCCTTTGAAACAAACTGAGGTCATTCTGTCATTTTTGAGATTGCACCAGAGTTCTGCATTTCTGAGTCTTGTTGACTATGAGAGCTATTCCATTTCTTCTATGGGATTCTTGCCCGCAAGAGTATATATAATGGTCATTTGCATTAAATTCACCTTTCCTGTCCATTTTAGTTCACTGATTCTTAAGCTGTCAATGTTCAGTCTTGCCATCTCCTTTTTGACCACTTCCAGTTAGCCTTGATTCATGGACCTAACATCAGGTTCCTATGTAATACTGTTCTTTACAGCATACGACATTACATTTACCCCCAGACACATCCACAAGGATATCGGCCCATCCTTTTCTTTACCCTTACATCCAAGAATAATGAAGCACTGTACTTGGGCCCCCTTTAATCTTAGGAAGACCAATTTGTTTGTTTGTTTGCTTGTTTAGGGCTCAAGCCCATCCCTTGGGATTTCTGGATGAGATTGGAGCCTCTGCTTCACCACTCCAAAAAGCTTTCCATGGCTTTACCCAAAGCTTTCCATAGGGTACTTGCCTACAGCACCTCTGTGCCCCATCCAGTCTACCCTGAACCATCTTGTCCTGTTCCTTGGCCCTCCTCCTAGTTCTCTGCCTGACACCACTGTAGTATTTTGAGTTAGTTTAGCCATAATGAATGTTTAATTTTGAATTTTAAACTTCATATTGTTTCTCATTTGTATCTTCGTGTTATCATTTTTAAAGTGGTTGGGACTATTTCATGTGTCTTAATTTACTCTTGTCTGATTTTCCCCATCATTAGTCATCAAATAGGATCTAGTGTTTTAAAATCTGCTCTTAGAGAATACAATGTATTATGCCTCTTCATACAGCCTAATCTTTTGTGCTATTTGTCTTGCTGACTTAGATTCTCAGGGTTGACTTACTTTTTTTATTGAAGTTTAGTTGAATTACAGTGTTCAGTTTTTGCTATACAGCAAAGTGATTCAGCCATATATTTATGCATATATATATATACATTTTTATATTCTTTTCCATTATGGTTTATCATAGAATATTGAGTATAGTTCCCTGTGTTACGCAGTAGGACCTTGTTGTTTATCCATTCTGTATGTAATATCTTACATATGCTAACCCCAGACTCCTACTCCACCCCTCCTCAAGCCCCGTCCCTCTTGGCAACCACAAGTCTATATCCACGAGTCTGTTTCTGTTTTGTAGATAGGTTCATTCAAATTCTCAGAATTGGGAGTCTGATTAAGCAGTACTTTTGTAGTATCCTTATTCCATTTTAGATGTTTTTTTTTTTTTTGACAAAATAAGGCGATCACTTTAGCCCATTACATTCTGTCCTTAATATTTATAAATATTTAAGAATTTAGCACCTATAGTTAAACATATGCATGTTAGTCTCTTTCTAGGGCTCCCCTCAATACTGAAATAGTTTTGGTGGGAGGAATATTTTGCAACCTGAAATATGTCAGGTTGCAGTACTTTTCAGCCAGCTCTTACCTAAATTTCTCCATGGATTCTTCTACCGTAAGTCTTATAGTGTAAGCATTTTCACATTTTTGTAGCCCGTCTTAGGTGCTTCCTGCTCTACTATGCCTGTGCACGCTCTAGGCTTTGCTTTCTTTCATATGATGTGCACAGCTAACTTCAGGTTCTAAGTCTAAATTAATTACTACTTAACCCAGACAACTGGTATATTGTTCAGATTCCTGCATGCTCTCTACCCACCGTAAGTATATCTTGGGTTTCCTATTATGTTTCTGGTTAGCACACTGGACAGGAAACGAGCTAGCCGCTGTACCTGTGGCCAGGGTTAGAGTCTCTCTGCTTATCTGAAAAAACAGTTCTTTGACTTGCCAGCTACGGCCAGAACTCTGCTACAGCGTCCTTGGAGGCCACCTCCCCACCTCTTGCCCCAAAAGCTTCCCCAGTCTAACCAGCTCAAGATAAGCAGGACAAAATAGGAAACTGCTTCTATGAGGCCCAGGGCTGCTCTCTACCCGTGTTTGTATCAGATGTCTGAATTTTCTTCCTGTAGAAATGGAAAAGGTTGAAACCGTGCTTTTTGTCAGATTTAGATGGTACTTTGCACCTAACAAGGCTTCATGTTTATAAATAGGAAGTACTTAAAGTGAGAGCTACTACAGAAGCTTTTCGATCTGTTTTCTCTACCTGTTTGGGAGGTGGATAAATGTTAAGTAGTTCTCATACAGTATGATATGGTGGAATGGAAGTTAATGGCATTTGCATGTGATGTTAAGCAACAGTGGAAAACCACAAGACATGTCTTCTCCATTGTCACCTAGGACACCTACATGGGTAACCTAAGGACAGAGGTGCCTTTCGATGTATTTTCATCTTGAAAGTCTCTGAAGGTGAACTTCTGTGCAACACAGGAATAAAAATGTTGAAACAGGACTCTGGTGCGGTAGCCCCAGTGAAGTCACCGGGCTCCTGGAGCAACTGTTTGCAGGTCATAAAATTATGATATGACTCTTGGCAGATATTTATTTAGTGAGAAGTGTAGGTGTGCACAGACAGACTTGCTCCTTCATTGTGGAGTATTTCCTTCTGAAGTTCATTAGTCCCTGACTCCAGGACACACCATAATCTTATGGGAGTGGCGCAGACACTGTTTGCCTAGTTGGAGGACTATAGGCACATAAGTCACCTGTGGGACCAGAGGTGTTCTTCCTATATAATTAAAAAGAGTTGGAGGAAGTGGAGATTGGGTAATTTATAAGGATCCTTTTAGCTTTAAAATCTCTGATTAGAGTCTCTAAATTCCATTTTACCTCTTTTGATAGTTATTCATTTAACCAGACTTTATAGAAAATTGTAAATAAATGAACTCGTACACACACACGTGTGCATACATAAACACACTCTATTTCTGTAACATAAAATAATTATTCATGTTTTGGAGTCTTTTTCCTTCATAGATATGTAAGGATGTATAAAATATAGCATGTACGTGTACTTCAAAATTGAAATCATGTCGTATATTCATTTTCATAAAACAACTTTTGTTTCATTTAGCGTTGTATCATAATTGTTGTCCCATGTTGTCTGAGTAGTGCTTAGAGCTTTTATGCAAAACCAGATTCCCTTGGTCATTTCTGCAGTTTTTGCTGAATTTTCCATATTGGAGGCAATATTAAAGACACTCGCCAAGCTAAATACACTTAGCTTGTGAACATCCTGTAACTATAAACAGCCATTCTCTGCCAATCCAAAGACAAACAGCTTGGAATACCCCAGAGCGCTCTGTGCTTTTTTGCTGCCCACTGCATGAAGTCAGAGTAGGCATAGCCCGGGCTCAGACTGAGGTTGACAGATAACCCCTTCAGTACTGCATATGCATGCTGACCATCTGGGTCTCAGATGACCTCCACAAATAGTTTTAATTTGTACACAACCAGATGAAATAGGGCTGTTGCTGGGCAAAGTGGTAAAGGAGGTGAACTTGGTAGCCAAGGTCGTCTTTCCTGTGCCCTGCTCCACACCCACATCTCGTTCCCTTTGACACCCCCTTCTCCTCCCTCAACTGTCTCTGTCTCCTCTGTGGGTCTGCTACATTTTGTTCACGCTGCAGATAAGTTCCTGTCTCGTTATAACTGTAAGTTTATCATGGTAGTTGTTGGGTGTGGGGAAGGGCAGGGTGGGTTTTAAGAAGTAAGAAATTGTCTCCCTACTTTCTACATGGATGAATTTCCAAGTACGAAGATAGTCTTAGCTATGGTTAGAAGAACATGTGAAGGTAAACTACTGGTCAACACTTGAAAATCATATTCTGCTAATTTTTGTGAGCTTACATGTAGTATTTCAGCCATATTATACATCATGTAAGTTTTGATGGATTTCCCTGAAACTTAAACCCCAGGGAGACTATGTTAAGAGATACTCCATTTAGTGGAAAGTTTTATTATATCACTAGATGAGCTTTGAGGTCGCTTCTAATTCTGAAATTCTGTGATTTATAGCATTGTTCCTATGGGAGAATGCATTCCAAGTTCCAAACAGCTGAGTCTTGGATCTCAGATCCTTTAAGAGTTGTGGACACTCATACATAAAATCATCTTTAAATATGCAGGTAGGTGTATGTAGTTCAGTTTATGTGTAGATAATGGTAGTAGAACTTTTGTTTGAGCCCATATTGTATGCCAGATACTATAATCAGAGCCTCCATACACGTTCCTTTGTTCTCCACACAGTGGTCCTTTGAGGTGGGCCTTATGATTTCCATTGTACAGATGGAGAAGCTGAGGCCCAGCAGAGCCAAGATGTGACTGGCTGCAGACCTGTCCAACTCCAAAGCTTGTGACCTTTCTTCTTGGGTGCCTGATGCCTCCCCACCATCTGCTAGTGAACCATTCCTCTTTCTGCTTTGCCCCCAAGATCCTTCCACAAGAAAGATGAAAGTCAGTTCTTTTCAATGTATCTATTTTAAAGCAGAATTCCCTTTGAGATACCCAAAACACGGATTCCCTTAGATGGAGTTGTATACCACGACGGATCTTTGCTGTTGCCTGGTGAGGGTGCGTGGCCAGTTGATCTGGTCTCAGGCGCCTGTTGAAAGAGTAGCCTTAGAACATTAAAAAAAAATACTTGTTTGCTTGTTTATTTGACTGCACTAAGTCCTAGGTGTGGCATGCGAATCTTTAGTTGCAGCATGTGAACTCTTGGTTGTAGCCTGTGGAATCTAGTCCCCTGAGCAGGGATTGAACCCCAGGGTCCCTTGCCTTGGAACAGAGTCTTAGCCACTGGACCACCAGCAAAGTCCCAGAAAAATCTTCTATACAGAGTAACACTGAACTATCCAATTATAAGATTCAAATAGACACACTAAAATTGGTAGAGAGAATGGAGTAGTCAAAAATGATGGATAGCTGGTCTATCCCTTTTAAAAAACATATTTATTCAATTACACTGTTAACATAGATCTATCTTGAAATGGAAGCCAGGATATTCATTTGTTTATTCATTCACTTATCAGCCTTTGGACTTTATTGAACTCTCTATGTACCAGATTCTATGCTAGGCCCCAAGGGGCACAAAAGCAAATGAGACATAGTCTCTGCCTGCATGGAGCTTGAAACTTAGTGGATGCAGACCCAGAAACATCTTTTAAAATTATCTTGATTTTAAATGAACTCTTATCAATGTAGGGCATATAGATACCTTGTATAGCATGTATTTGGTAGCAGTATTTCCAATAACATAAAGATTCGCCCCGTGTGTGTTGATTTGCTAACACTTACACACACATAATGATGCTGAAACTGTTGACTTTGCACATTTGCTTGACCAAAGTGCCAGTTTATTGAAGATAAGCTCTGTTTCATGTTTTACTACTCTGCATTCTATGGTATCCTTCTTGTGACCCAAGAGACAGGGAGAATGAATGGGAGGGAGTTAGGTAGGCTGCCATCTTGGGACTGATAACCTTGGTTTACTGCTGGGTGTGAGTTGAGGCTCTGGCTTCACAGCTCCGTCTCAGTGGAAGGAATCCTATTAGAGTGATGTCTCAGGAGAAGACTTGTGAGGCTCCAAGTTGGGAACTCAGTCAGAGCCTATTTTATGTGGATTAGCGCTGAGCACGGTGGTGGCTCCTGGTATCAGACATCCCTTCCTGACCCATGTGTGTTTGGAAGAGGAGAAGGGTGTAAGGAGATGGTCAGCAGATCAGTAGCCTCTGTTGCTGTAGCTGCCGCAGACTCTTTATGGGCCTGCCAAGGATGTAGGGTAAAGGGGAACCCAGAACCCATAGGGATCTTCATGTTCAAGTTGGGACACAGTGGACTTCTTTTGTGGAAAGTATATTTGCCGTGTAGTTTCATGTGTAACGTGCCTACAACAAGTAGATTTCGTGGGCTACTATCAAAAACCAACTTGTATCAGCGGAAAGCGTTTCCCCTGTTTCTGGATGGAAACATATCCCATGACTATTCCGATTACTCTTACATAATAAAAAAGTTTCAGTGTAATGTGCCAAATACTGAAAATGTATCATGTCACAGTCCAAGCCGCCAGCTTCCAACTTTATTTCTACTTGCACCCGCTCTCCTACCTCCAGCAGCGGCCTGTTGGTGGGAGAAGGGGCTGGGGTTAGACATGTTCCCCTTGCTTACGCAGTAGCTCTTGCTTCTGCTTTGGCAGAAGAGTGGGCAGGACAGGAAGGGGTGCAGGAAAATTCTGACCGGCAGGCAGCATCACAGGAGAGCTGTCTGTTGTGTTGTGAGTGATTAGCCTCAATTCTTTCTCTGGGAGGACCCTTTGTGGGTTTGTCAGAAATATCTTCAGAAATAAAAGATATTCTTCAGAAATATTGCCTCTGTCTCTGGGAGCCTCTCCCCTCCAGTTTCCTTGATGTGACCACCTGTCCTTTCATAGCCTCCCTGGTCCGTGTGGCCTCAGTCTGCTGGGTTCCTCTGCTGTGCAGGAGATGGCCCTGGGTGGGCAGAAGCTGAGAAGACGGCGCCAGACATGTTCTCAGGGTGTGGTCCACATCTGGTCCTTGGGAAAGACTCAAACATCTTGGCTCCTGCAAACCTGAGACCGGCAGGCTCATCCCAGTGCAGCTGTTATTTCCTCCGGCTTGTCCATCAGCATCCTGCCAGCCTACTTCTTGTCCTTTCTCTTAGGCAGAAGTCACCAACAAGGTCACTATGTCTTCTGCCCTCCTAGTCCTGTGAGGCCCCTCACTAGACTAGCAAGGGGAGGGTCCGGACTCCTGCCTCTTCCAGAGAAGAGCTGCAGCCTGCTTGCTTTGACTGATCCCTCCTTAATTTAGCCGCCAACAGCCTGACCCATTTGTGCCCTCACTATGGGTGAGGCGCTCCAGATTGGTGACAATGGTTTAGGGCCACTGTCCTTTGAAGGATTGCATCCAGGGCTGGCACTTCATTTTGGAGTCTAGTATCTAGTCTATCTTAGTGGTTGCCATGTCCGTCTTGACATCCTGTTAACACTCTTTCGGAAGGCACTGCTTACTATTCCAGAGAAGGTGATGGCACCCCACTCGAGTACTCTTGCCTGGAAAATCCCAAGGACTGAGGAGCCTGGTGGGCTGCAGTCCATGGGGTCGCTAGGAGTCGGACATGACTGAGCGACTTCGCTTTCACTTTTCACTTTCATGCATTGGAGAAGGAAATGGCAACCCACTCCAATGTTCTTGCCTGGAGAATCCCAGGGATGGGGGAGCCTGGTGGGCTGCCATCTATGGGGTCGCACAGAGTCGGACACGACTGAAGCGACTTAGCAGCAGCAGCAGCAGCAGCAGCAGCCTACCATACTCCTCATTTTGCCGTAGTCTCTTCCTCTCTCTCTCTTTTTCCTCAAAAATTTTATTGAAGAGAAATAACAGTAGATGGACAAGTAGATTATAGCGTACAACAAATTCTTCAGATGCGTCGTTCCATGTTTCAGTGTTCTCAGCTTGTGTCTTTACCTTCTAGTTAATCAAAGCGTTCATAACAGATTCTCAGTGCAGAGAAGGTCAGTTCTACTGGGTTCTCTCTCAACTACCCCTCCCCAACCCCTCCCCACCCTTCTCTCTTTTTTCTCCCTTTTCCTCTCCCCCTACTGCACTCTTTTTTTCTTTTTTGTAGTTATTTGGCATAAACAAAGGGATTTTCTAAGCCTTTTATTTATGTGGATCAAGTGGCTAACACTTTCACTTACTTAAATAAAACAGGTAAGGACTGTTGCCCTTCATGGAACTTCCAATTTGATGGGAGTGAAGTGAAAGCTGCTCAGTCATGCCCGACTCTTTGTGACCCCATGGACTGTGTAGTCCGTGGAATTCTCCAGGCCATTATACCAAAGTGGGTATTCAAAGAAATTCCCTTCTCCCACCAGGCTTCTCTATCTATATATGTCTCTGTGTGCTAAATTGTGTCTGACTCTGTGACCTTTTGGACTGTAGCCCACCTGGATCCTCTCTCCATGGAATTCTCCAGGCAAGAATACTGGAGTGGGTTGCCATTCCCTTCTCCAGGGGATCTTCCTGACCCAGGGATCAAAGCCAGGTCTCCCACACTGCAGGCAGATTCTTTACCATTTGAGCCACCAGGGAGGCCCCCCGACAACTCCATTTATTTAGTTGAGTTCAGTCGCTCAGTCACGTCTGACTCTTTGCAACCCCATGACTGCAGTATGCCACACTCCTCTGTCCATCACCAACTCTCGGAGCTTGCCCCAAACTCATGTCCATTGCGTTGGTGATGCCATTCAGCCATCTCACCCTCTGTCGTCCCCTTCTCCTCCTGCCTTCAATCTTTCCTAGCATCAGGTTCTTTTCCAGTGTGTCAGTTCCTTGTATCAGGTGGCCGAAGTATTCGAGCTTCAGTTGGTGTTCACTAAATATTTGTTGGATAAATGAGTGAAGGCACAAATAATCAAGCCAACTAAATCGTTCCCCAAAGCTTCTCTTTTTTTGTGTGAACTGTTAGCATCCAGGGACTTGGTGGCATGGTATGCACGGTGGAGTTTACCAAGTGCTGATGGCTTTACTTTTGGTCTGCTTTTCACTGTTGTCCCCTTCACTCCCACTTTTATTCTCTTTTCTAACAGGAACTTTGAGGCAGGCAGGGCTGAGTTGGGGCCACCTCCCCATTTTACAGATAGCCACACGAAGGAGGAGGTGTTGCCGGGAGGTCACTGAAGGGGTTACTGGCCAGCATGGCCAGAGATCAGCCCTGCCAGCTCCCTCCTGGGCGTGTCCCTGTCATCACTGCTGTCAGACGGAGGTGTCGGGAGCCCAGCTGCCATTTGGAATGGAAATACTAGTTCCCTATGCAGAGTCTACCCTGCAGGGTGCAGAGCAAGAGAATCTAAGAGTCAGTGCTCTGAATGTGGCACACTTAAAGACGGCCTGTCCCCTGCCCAACCTCAGCCCACACAGTTGGAGCCTCGTGGGCCTGCCTCCCCCAGGGAGCAGTAGCAACTGGATTCTGAAGGATGGTGGTGGGCTTGAACTAGGCTTGGCGATTGCCTTAGCTTTCATCCTTTCCCTGGCTGCTCAATAGACTGCCCTGACCCTGGCCACAGTCGGGAGCTTTACATTCTTCCTTTGACAAGTTTTCCGCAGCACAGGGCCCCTGGGGCAATCCAGACTCCCTGAGGCAACAACCTTGAGTTGCTCACTTCAGGAGGAAGAAGGCTTATCTCCTACGAGCACATTCTTCTAGTCTGTCCTAGCTGGTTATTATCACATGAGAACTGCAGCTCTTGACATTTGCTGCTTAATTGCTGTCTGTTGACTGAACAGTAATGGACCACCACTTTCTTTGGTTAGCTATTACTGCCATGTCATGTTTTTTTAAAGCGCACACTGCAACATGGCAGTCTTTTACTTGATGCTGTCTTTTTTATGAGTATCATTATAGCAATAATGCCTTGCATGTGAAAGATGCTTCCGAGTCAGAGCATTTTCATTTTATTATCTCATTTGTCTTTTTTTTTATAGGAAAATCCAAGTAGCCAACTTATTTTAGGAGAGTGGGAGGCAAAGTTTTTATTCTAGCTATTACTTTACTATGAATTTTGGCATAATTATTTTTACACTAGTAGTAAAAAAAAAAAAGTGAATTAAAAATTTTTATGACCTCTAGTTCTGGAAGACTTCTTATCAAAGTCTAAAAGGTAGAGTAGTAGAAGACAGCATCTGTCCAGGGTCATAAAAAAATCGATCATAGTTTTTTTTGGCTAGGAATTGAACCAGAATGTGGTTTAACACTATATCATAAAGAAATGAGTTCTCTGCTCCAGAGTTTGCTTAGCATAGAGGTCTCTGATTATTCTTGTTCATACTGAAGTGAAATTCACATAACAAAAAGTTAATGATATTAAAGTGAAAAAAAGAGGCAACCACTCTACTTAATTGTAAAACATTTTCATCACTTTACAATAAAGCCTCATATCACTAAGCAGTCACTCTGCATTCTCCACTCTCTGTACCCTAGACAACCAGTAATCTGCTCTCTGTTTCTATGGATTTAACTATTCTGGATGTTTTGTTTCCTTTTGTGTCTGGCTTCTTTCACTTAGCCTGTTTTTAAGATTCATCCATGTTGTAGCATGTGTACATGCTCCATTCCTTTTAAAGGCTATATACCAAGTATTTTTAATATGAAAAAATTTCTGGGGTTACAAAAACTAAAGTATCTACCCACATGTAGACCCACCATATCCTTCCCTCCGTGGGCAATAACTTCCTCTCACCGTAAGCTTGGCATTTTAGCCCAGAATTACAAATCCTGAAGGAACATGTGCAGTTAAAACTTTAATCAAGACTGTAGGCTGTTCTATGAAAGGATTATGGGTAGTTCTTTGTACAGTAAGATACCTTCAAAGGAGATAAGAAATGATCACTAAATAATGTAAAGAAAATAATGAGTTAATGCAAATACTTTTGAGACCCTCACATCATGGAAGTTTGTGTTTTCATGATTTTCACTGATTGTGCCTGGAGCATATGTGGAATTTTAGTCTTTTTTGCATTATTTGCTACTTGGAGCTTGAGACTTGCTAATTTAAGATTTTTTCTTCAGGTTTCCTAAGTGGCATAAAGATAAGAAATTGAGTTCCTGAGATGAATAGAGTTGGGTTCAAATCCCACCTTGACTGCTTGATAGCCTTTTGTCCTTGGGCACATGATTTAAAAGTCCATCATGGATAAAATGTGAGTGTAGTATCTACTTGTGGTAGGCTGGAAAATGGCCCTCCAAAGATGCTCATGCCCTCATCCCTACAATATGTGAGTGTAGTATCTACTTGTGGTAGGCTGGAAAATGGCCCTCCGAAGATGCTCATGCCCTCATCCCTACAACCTATAAATGCTACTTGATTCAAAATAGAAGAGTATTTGCAGATGTGACTAAGGATCTGTTTTTTTGGGCTGCACTGGGTCTTCCTCTGGGCTCTCTGTGGTGCACAGGCTTAGTTGCCCTGCGGCATGTGGGATCTTAGTTCCCCGACCAGGGATCAACCCCGTGTCCCCTGCATTACAAGGCGGATTCTTAACCACTGGGCCACTAGGGAAATCCTTAAATTAAAGATCTTCAGATGAGGATTTTCATCATCTGGATTATGCTGGATTTCCTAGGCCCTGAATGTCATCACAGTGGCCCAATTAATACTAGAGAGAGGCAGGGGAGACTACACATAGAAAAACAGAAGACTGTAATGTGAGGATGGAGGCAGAGACTGAAATGATGTGGCCACCCGCCAAGGAGTGCCACTGCTGGCTGCAGCCAGAAGCTGGGAGCAGCAAGGGATGGATTCTCCATGAGCGCCTCCTGAGGGAGTCTGGCCCTGCCAACACCTTGATTTCAGCACAGGTAAACTAGTTTTGGACTTGGATTTTCAGAACTGTGAAGGAATAAATTTCTGTAATTTTAAGCCAGCAAGTTTGTGGTCAATCTGTTACAACATTCTAAGCAAACAAATATACTTCTTTTATGTGGTAACTTATACCTGCCTATTACTGGCATGTTCTACATAATTGTCCCCCTTTAGTCCTTGTGTCAGTGGTGGTTTTTCTAAAACTTTGAGAACAGTGGCTAAGAGTTGGAGCTGTACAGCAAGGTTTCTCAGCCTTGGCACTGTTGACATTTTGGGCCAGATAATTCTCTGTTGTGGGGCTGTCTTCTGCATTGTAGGAAGTTTTCTAGCAATTCTACCCACTAGACACCATCAGCACCTTCCCTCCAGTTGTGACAACAAAAAACATCTCCAGACATTGACAAATAGTACCTGGGAAAGAGAACCACTCCCTGTTGGGAACCACTCACCTGGAGTATGACTCCTGGGTTTGATCCCAGCTCCATCACCATGTAACTTTGTAGTCCCAAGCAAGTTAGGCAGCCCCACTGAGCCTGTTTCACTGTCTATAAAATATTGGGTTGGCCAAAATATTTGTGTTTTTCTGTAAGATGTTATGAAATACTCGAATGAACTTTTTGGCCAACCCAATAGTAATAGTACCCACATCACAGGATGGTTATGAGGTTACTCAGCTGATGTGACATATGCGAAGGCCTCAGAACAGTGCCTGGTACCGAGCAGGTAGGTAGGTGGCTGTGCTCAGTGTATCCCACCCTCTGCAACTCCGTGGCGGTGGCCCGCCAGGCTCCTCTGTCCGTGGAGTTTTCCAGGCAAAAATACTGAAGTGGGTTGCCATTTCCTTCTCTAGGGAATCTTCCCAACCCAGGGATCAAGCCCGTTTCTCTTACATCTCCTGCATTTGCAGGTGCATTCTTTACCCTCTGAGCCATTGATACCTAGTAAAATGTTTAATAATTAAAACACCTATTAACCATGCTCTGCAATACTAATTTATTATACAGTTTTCTCTAGTTTCCTTTGCAGAAATAATGAGTATTTTAAAACATTTCCAAACATGTAGTAACTTCTGTTATAAAGATCAGTGTTTGAAATTAAACATCCATCTTTCATTGTTCCCACCTTCCATTGCACTACTCCTCAACCTTGTTCCTAAGTGTTGAGGAATCAAGGCTTGATTTGCATGCTCTGATCATATGTCAGTTATGCTAACTCACAGAACTCTTCATATAATTCCGTGGATAAGCTGTAGCAACAGGAAAAACCCCCTTCCATCTGTCAGTGATACTTCTATTATTCCATAATTACAGCTTTCTTCTCAGTGACGTAGCTGGGGAATCCACTTAAGGATGTGTTAGTGTCTCCATGCAAACGTACGAAATATTTAGCAGCATTTCGCAGGTTTTGGTGAAATGTTAGAAAGTGTTTTGAATAAACACCATGGTCTACTTTTGTAAGGAATAGGAATGAATGCGTTCCAACTGTGGTTTAGGCCATTGTGTTTCTAAGCACAGGGACACAGCAGTGAATAAAACAAAGATTCCCCCATTCTCAGTGAGCCTGCATTCCAGTGCAGAAGAGAAATAATATGCACAGTCCATTAGTCAACTGTGTAGTGTATTAGATGGTGATGAGAACTGTGGGAAAGTAGTCTAGGCTGAGGGGGTTGGGAGAGCTGGAGATGGCCCTCAGGGAAAAGATGCGGTCTTGTATAGGGCAGAACTATTTCTGCATATCTTCACAGGGATAAATGAAAATGTCTTTGACGTGGATTGACATCACTGTTGGCGAATGTATTTCTGCTGATGGTGAACAGTTGGAATATCTGAGGAGCTGAGCCTCTGCTCCTTCTCCACAGCACTGCCTGAGAGTGTCTTTCAGAGTTAAGCCATGTGGCTTTTGGTTTATCCCAACTGCCGTGGGAATTTTAGATAGAAATGGTTCAGGGATAATTATTGGCAGTGCAGGGAAGGACTGTACCTAGCCAATCAGAGCACTTTTTTTTTTTTTTTCCTTCTCTTACGTCCTTCCCTTACATCTTTTAAATTCTAGCCCTTCAAAAAAAAAAAAAATTCTAGCCCTTCACATCTAGAGTGGATGGTTTGGGGGCAAGTCGCTTAATCAAGGCAGGGACTAAATGAAGTAACATACTGAAAGTACATAGACCTGTGTCAGGAGCATGAGAAACTCTCAGAAGATGCTGGCACAGTCATACCTTGTTTCATTGTGCTTCACTTTATTGTAATTCGAAGATACTGCATTTTTTTTTTTTTAATGAACTGAAAGTTGGTGGCAGTCCTGCGTCGAACAAATCTAGAGGTCATTTTTGCAGTGGCATTTGCTCATTTTATGTCTTGTGTCACATTTTGGTAATTCTTGCAATATTTCACACCTCTAGCAAAAAGATTATAACTGACTGGAGGCTCAGGTGATGGTTAGCATTTTTTAGCAATAAAATATTTGAAAATTAAGGTATGTGTATTGTATTTTTTTTTTTTTTTTTACACATAATGCTACTGCACACTTAATGGACTACAGTATAATGTAAATGTAACTCTTATGTGGACTGGGAAGCCAAAAAATTCATGTGGCTTTATTGCAGTATTCATTTTGTTGTGGTGGTCTGGGACTGAACCTGTACTATCTCTGAGTGCCTATAGTTGTAATTTTACAGCTAGTACAATAAATATTTCTAAGGTAATATGTAAATATATTCATAGTAACTGTAGTGTGTACCTGCATTCAAACATTTCTCTCAAACTCTGTCTGCAAAGTGGGAGTCCTACCTGAAGTGCCTGTGAACTGGCCTCTTGTGAACCTAGGCCCCAAACACACTGCAAGGACTCTGCAGACTCTCATAAAGGGAGCCTGAAATGAGAGCATAGACGCAGTGAATAATTCAGATAATAAACATCCAGCTGTTGAAAAGATAATTAATTAGCTCTGAAGGATGGTCCTATTGATTGGCTTTTCTAAGTAATTATATGGCTTGACACTACTGATGGAGACTTAGATCGGCATTTGTTAAGTGATTTTGGAGTTGAATAAGTTGTCCACTTTGGCTGAATGATGTCAGAAGTCAAAGGGTGTACCGGGGAAAGGTCGGGGTCAGGAATGGAGTGTATCTAGGATATGTTGCTGCGCTGCAGAAGTTTTGGAACTAGCAGAAGTGGTAGCTGCACATTGTGACTGTATGAAGTGCCACTGAGTTGTTCACTCTAAAATGGTTACTTTTGTGTTATCCAGATTTCACCTCAGTAAGTTTTCTTAAAATGAACCTCACTGCCAAATTCCCCATCTCCTTGTCTAGTCTTCAAAAGTTATTAAAGAATATGATAGTCTGATATATATATATATTTATATTTATATATAATATGGGCTTCCCTGGTACCTCAGACGGTAAAGAATCCCCTTGCAATGCAGGAGACCTGGGTTCAATCCCTGGGTTGGGAAGATCCCCTGGAGAAGGGAATGGCTACCCGCTCCAGTATTCTTGCCTGGAGAATTCCATGGACAGAGGAGCCTGGCAGGTTACAGTCCATTGGGTGGCAAAGAGTTAGACACGACTGAGCAACTTTCACACATATATATATTTATATTTTATATATACATAAATATATATATAAAATATTGTGCCTGTTTGCTAGTTTATAAAATTCAGTTCCTTCTAGCTGTAAAATTTTATGTTGCTGTATTGCTTATTTAGAGGCCAAACCGTATCCCCACAGTACCTGGCATGGTATTGAATATCTTTCCCATAGTAGGTGCCCAGTATCTATTCATTGAATTGAATATATGTTGTTTTCTGTGTTGCTCATAGCTTGTAATGTCACCGTTTAAAGTTACTGGAGTTAAACTGTACAGTATTAGAGATCTTCACATTCAGTTTGTTGTAAGATGAGTAACCTAGGCCCAGAGAGGTTAGATCCCTCCTGGAGCTAGGGGGCGGCCAGGAAGATTCCTGCCACCACTTTTATTAGATCTGACTGACAAACAGCAGTGTATAAATTGAAGATGAACAGCCTAATGTTTTGACTTACATGTATTGTGAAATGGTTACTGTGGTAAGTTTATGTCCGTTATCCCATACAGATATAAAAAGAAAAAGAAAAATTTTTTCCTTGTGACTAGAGCTCTTAAGATCTACTCTTAACAGTTTTCAAATATAACACATTTGAAACACATTTCAAATATAACACATAGCAGTGTTAACTATAATCATTATGCTGTACATTATATCCAGTACTTTTTTATCTTATAACTGGATGTGTGTACCTTTTGACCACCTTCACCCAATTCCTCCTTCTTCTGTCCCCTGCTGCTGCTGCTAAGTCACTTCAGTCGTGTCCGACTCTGTGTGACCCCACAGACGGCAGCCCACCAGGCTCCCCCATCCCTGGGATTCTCCAGGCAAGAATACTGGAGTGGGTTGCCATTTCCCTCTCCAATGCATAAAAGAGAAAAGTGAAAGTGAAGTCGCTCAGTCTGTCCGACTGTTAGCGACCCCATGGACTGCAGCCCACCAGGCTACTCCGTCCATTGGATTTTCCAGGGATGAGTACTGGGGTGGGGTGCCATTGCCTTCCCCGTCTCCTGTCCCCTACTTCTGGTAAACACAAATATCTTTTTTATTCTTTGTTTTTTTTCTTTTAGATTCCACATATATGTAAGATCTATAGTACTTGTCTGTCTGACTTTTCACTTGGCATAAAGCCTTCAAGGCTCATTCATAGTGACACAAATGGCAGGATTGCTTCCATTTTTATGGCTGAATAATATTCCATCGTATGTATGTGTGATGTGTATCACAAGTTCTTTATCCATTCATCCATCAGTTTACTCCTTAGGTTGTTATCATGTTTTGGCTACTGTGAATAATGCTGCTGTGAGCACAGGGGTGCAGATATAGCCTCACCATTGTGGGATTTAAAAAATCTAACTTTTTATTTTACATTGGAGTATTGTTGACTTACCATATTGTGTTAGCTTCAAGTGTACAGCAAAGTGACTTAGCTATATATATGCACATATATCCGTTCTTTCTCAGATTCTTTTCCCATATATGTTATTACAGAATGTTGAGTAGAGTTCTCTGTGCTGTACAGTAGGTTCTTGCTGGCTGTCTGGTTTCCATATAGTAGTATGTATATACTACTGTGGAGCTCCAAACTTCTAATTTATCCCTCCCCTCTGCCTTTCCCCTTTGATAACTGTAAGTTTGTTTTCAAAGTCTGTAGGCCTGTTTCTGATTTGTAAATAAGTTCATTTGTATCATTCTTTTAGAGTCCACATATAAATGATATCATATGGTATTTGTTTTTCTCTGACTGATTTCATTTAGTGTGATCATCTCTAGGTCCATTCATGTTGCTGCAAATGGCGCTGTTTCATTCTTTTTGTACCACATCTCCTCTGTCCGTTCCTCTGCTGATGGACATGTAGCTTGCTTGCTTCCATGTCTTGACTATTATGAATAGTGCTGCAGTAAACATTGGGGTGTGTGTATCTTTTTGAATTATGTGTTTTTTTGCATATATATGCTCAGGGATTGCTGGTGAACACAGTGTTTTCATTTCCTTCAGTTATATTCTTGGAAGTGGAATTGCTGGATCATGTGGTAACTGTTTTTAATTTTTTGAGGAACCTCCATACTGTTTTCCATAATGGTTGCAACAATTTACAATCCCATCAACAGTGTATGAGGACTCTCTTTTCTCCCAGGATGTTGTACTTCAACTTAACACTTACAAAAATCATATGTAGGTAATTCATTCAGCCATAAACATTAGAATATGGTTTGGTTTCCTTTTTTTTTTCTTTTCTTTTCTCTTTCCTCTTCCCCTCCTTCCTTCCCCTCTTCCTCTCTCCTTTTGTAAAAGATTCATGTGACCTGATACTGTAGAAGAATTGTTTCCATGAACATAACACCTAGCTTTCACGCTTTCTTTTTGCTACTAGTCACCAGTGAGTGTTATCGCCAGCTCGTCTTCCCTGGGTTTCTCTTACCTCACCTGTCCAGTGGGGAGAATAGTGCTTTTCCTGCTCTAAGGGTCAGGGACCAGACTTGGTGTGCTTTTGAAGCTTTGTTTGATTTTAAAAGATGAGGGACTTTTTGCTGATTCAAAATATGAGGGACTGTTGCAGGTTCTGTTTATAACTAGTCTTCATACTATCCTTAACCATTTTTCATACTGTTTTCATGATAGTACTTGAGAAAGAATATAGGAGGAATGGATTTTGCTGTGGGAAAGGTAGAAAGGGTCCTATTTGAGTGCAGACAAAGACTCTATTGTATGTTAATTTGAGTGTGATGAAGTGTGGTTGGCTGAGATTAGAAAGTTGGAAAGGGGTGTTTGTAAGAAGCAGGATCATAGGCCCGTGGGACACACAAATGAGGCTGACAAACTGTGTCCAAAACAAACAAGGTATTTTTTTTTTCATTTTTGGTTTGGTTTGCTTTTGGCTTTTAGTGAAAATAAAGGAGGAAACAAGACTTTTAAAAAAAAAAAAGTGAAATAGCCCTGGGAGAGCAGGCAGAAGGAGACAATGTGGAAAAGCAAATGGGCAGTAAAAGAAGATAAAACTTCTAATAACCTCACAATTTAGAATAACCAATTTTAATAATTTTGGTATGTAACCTTCAATTTTTCTACTTCCAATCACTGAAGATCTTAAAAACATAATCATAGCAGGTATTCTGCTTTAGAATATGCTATTTAAAAAGTTAGGATGAAGACAGAAGAAAAGAACCAAACAACAACAAAAGTTAAGCTGACTTGAAATATATTTTCTGTCTCTAAATAGTCTCTAATATTATTATTAATCATTGCATCTTTTAATGAATATAGTATAATGTATATAAATTACTAGTGTCAGAAATGTATTTTAGTCATTATATAAGTATGCTTTAAACAGCCACAGTCATTTCCGTGGGATAAATTCCTGGAAATGAAATTACTGGATCAGTGAGTGTTGCAGAATGTTAGGGTTTTTAAATATGTATTGCCAAATTCCTCTCTTGGAAGACGATAGAGAGATGTGAATCTGTAGATTCAGCAGTGGGAGTGGCCAACACCCTCCTTCCTTGAAAACATTGGATGTGATCACTTTTTAAAAATCTTTGATACATTAATGTCAAAAACATGGTATCATGTTTTAGTTTGCACATATTTGCTTTTGTATATGTTTGAGTTTTTTGTATGATTGTTTTTTGTAAATTGTTTTATGTCTCTTGCCTATTTTTAAAAGCAAGATTTTTAATCAGTTCTCCAGAACGCTCTTGGTTAAACTTATTAACTCCCTTTCTGCCATTTCATTGTTGTTGTTCAGTCTCTGAGTCATGTCTGACTCTTTCCAATCCCATGGACTGGCTCCAATCCCAGGGGACCAGGCCTCCAATCCCAGGGGACCAGGCCTCCAATCCCAGGGGACCAGGCCTCCAATCCCAGGGGACCAGGCCTCCAATCCCAGGGGACCAGGCCTCCAATCCAGAGGACCAGGCTCCTCTGACCTTCACTGTCTCCCAGAGTTTGCTCAAGTTCATGTCCATTGAGTCGGTGCTGCTATCTAACTGTCTCATCCTCTGCTGCCCGCTTCTCCTTTTGCCTTCAATTTTTCCCAGCTTCAGGGTCTTTTCCAATGAGTTTCTACGCATCGGGGGGCTGAAGTATTGGAACTTCAGCTTTAATTGACTGGTTTGATTCCCTTATAGTCCAAGGGACTCTTAAGAACCTTCTCCAGCACCACAATTTGAAAGCATCAGTTCCTTGATGCTCAGACTTCTTTGTGGTCCAACTTTCTGCCACGTTCTGCAAATATTTTAATTCACCTTCCTTTCAGTTTTGTGCTTGGTGGTGTTATTTTTCTTAAAGGTTAACATTTTTTATGCTATCAAATCTAATTTTTCTGTGATTTTGGTCTAGGTATTAGGCTTAGACAGTTCTTTCCCACCCCATTATTATAAAAATATTATCTTAATTTTCTTTTGTAATTTCCTTTTTCATATTTAAATTTTGTTGCATCCAAAATTTCTTTTTCTGCAAGGCAAGAGATGGAGATCCAACTTAATCTTTTCCAAAAGTGAATAACTGGTGAATGATGAATCTGATTTAATAATCCATCCATTTGCATTAATTTGAAATGTCATTTTATCGTATGCTGAATTTTAGACTATATTTGGACATTCTTGTAAGATTAAAACAGGTTTCAATTCCTATAGCTTATAACACATTTTGATAATATTTGATATCTGATAATGCAAGCTTTATCTAGTTCAGTTCAGTTCAGTCGCTCAGTCGTGTCTGACTCTTTGCGACCCCATGAATCGCAGCACGCCAGGCCTTCCTGTCCATCACCATCTCCCGGAGTTCACTGAGACTCAAGTCCATCGAGTCCATGATGCCATCCAGCCATCTCATCCTCGGTCGTCCCCTTCTCCTCCCGCCCCCAATCCCTCCCAGCATCAGAGTCTTTTCCAATGAGTCAACTCTTCGCATGAGGTGGCCAAAGTACTGGAGTTTCAGCTTTAGCATCATTCCTTCCAAAGAAATCCCAGGGTTGATCTCCTTCAGAATGGACTGGTTGGATCTCCTTGCAGTCCAAGGGACTCTCAAGAGTCTTCTCCAACACCACAGTTCAAAAGCATCGATTCTTCGGCGCTCAGCTTTCTTCACAGTCCAACTTTCACATCCATACATGACCACAGGAAAAACCATAGCCTTGACTAGGCGGACCTTAGTCGGCAAAGTAATGTCTCTGCTTTTGAATATACTATCCAGGTTGGTCATAACTTTTCTTCCAAGGAGTAAGCGTCTTTTAATTTCATGGCTGCAGTCACCATCTGCAGTGATTTTGGAGCCCAAAAAAATAAAGTCTGACACTGTTTCCACTGTTTCCCCATCTATTTCCCATGAAGTGATGGGACCGGATGCCATGATCTTCGTTTTCTGAATGTTGAGCTTTAAGCCAACTTTTTCGCTCTCCTCCTTCACTTTCATCAAGAGGCTTTTTAGCTCCTCCTCACTTTCTGCCATAAGGGTGGTGTCATCAGCATATCTGAGGTTATTGATATTTCTCCCGGCAATCTTGATTCCAGCTTGTGTTTCTTCCAGTCCAGCGTTTCTCATGATGTACTCTGCATATAAGTTAAATAAGCAGGGAGACAATATACAGCCTTGACGTACTCCTTTTCCTATTTGGAACCAGTCTGTTGTTCCATGTCCAGTTCTAACTGTTGCTTCCTGACCTGCATACAGATTTCTCAAGAGGCAGGTTAGGTGGTCTGGTATTCCCATCTCTTTCAGAATTTTCCACAGTTTATTGTGATCCACACAGTCAAAGGCTTTGGCATAGTCAATAAAGCAGAAATAGATGTTTTTCTGGAACTCTCTTGCTTTTTCCATGATCCAGCGGATGTTGGCAATTTGATCTCTGGTTCCTCTGCCTGTTCTAAAACCAGCTTGAACATCAGGGAGTTCACGGTTCACATATTGCTGAAGCCTGGCTTGGAGAATTTTGAGCATTACTTTACTAGCGTGTGAGATGAGTGCAATTGTGCGGTAGTTTGAGCATTCTTTGGCATTGCCTTTCTTTGGAATTGGAATGAAAACTGACCTTTTCCAGTCCTGTGGCCACTGCTGAGTTTTCCAAATTTGCTGGCATATTGAGTGCAGCACTTTCACAGCATCATCTTCCAGGATTTGAAACAGCTCAACGGGAATTCCATCACCTCCACTAGCTTTGTTCTTAGTGATGCTTTCTAAGGCCCACTTGACTTCACATTCCAAGATGTCTGGCTCTAGATTAGTGATCACATCCTCATGATTATCTGGGTCGTGAAGATCTTTTCTGTACAGTTCTTCTGTGTATTCTTGCCACCTCTTCTTAATATCTTCTGCTTCTGTTAGGTCCATACCATTTCTATCCTTTATCGAGCCCATCTTTGCATGAAATGTTCCCTTGGTATCTCCAATTCTCTTGAAGAGATCTCTAGTCTTTCCCATTCTGTTGTTTTCCTCTATCTCTTTGCATTGATTGCTGAAGAAGGCTTTCTTATCTCTTCTTGCTATTCTTTGGAACTCTGCATTCAGATGCTTATATCTTTTCTTTTCTCCTTTGCTTTTCGCCTCTCTTCTTTTCAGTGCTATTTGTAAGGCTTCTCCAGACAGCCATTTTGCTTTTTTGCATTTCTTTTCCATGGGGATGGTCTTGATCCCTGTCTCCTGTACAATGTCACGAACCTCATTCCATAGTTCATCAGGAACTCTGTCTATCAGATCTAGGCCCTTAAATCTATTTCTCACTTCCACTGTATAATCATAAGGGATTTGATTTAGGTCATACCTGAATGGTCTAGCGGTTTTCCCTACTTTCTTCAATTTAAGTCTGAATTTGGAAATAAGGAGTTCATGATCTGAGCCACAGTCAGCTCCTGGTCTTGTTTTTGTTGACTGTATAGAGCTTCTCCATCTTTGGCTGCAAAGAATATAATCAATCTGATTTCGGTGTTGACCATCTGGTGATGTCCATGTGTAGAGTCTTCTCTTGTGTTGCTGGAAGAGGGTGTTTGCTATGACCAGTGCATTTTCTTGGCAAAACTCTATTAGTCTTTGTCCTGCTTCATTCCGCATTCCAAGGCCAAATTTATCTAGTTACTCATCCGTATTTCTCCAAATTTTCATAAATATTCTTAACTATTCTTCTAAATGAACTCTAGATTATTTTTGTTAAGTTTTAAAGACCATTTCTAATGAAGTATTAATTGTAACCGTATTACATTTCTAAATTTATTTGGAGGGAAATTCTAATCTTTACAATTAAGCTTTCACATTCAGCAGGATAATACCTCGTTTCATTAATTCAGACCTTCTTATGTGCCCCACAGTAAAGTTATGTGGCTTTCTTTATATTGGCTCTGTACACCTCCCTTTAAATATATTACTATTTGTTTACTATCTTTTTCTTCTTTTATGAATGTGACTTTTACCATGTTTTATTTTCCTGCTAGTTATTTCTGGAAATTTGGGAAGTTGTGAATTTTGTATATTGACTCTTGAATTGTTTTCAAACATTTCTACTAGGTTATATCAGTGAACTACCATTTCATTTCCAAATAATGTTAGTTACATTTTTCAGTTTCCATTATCTATTATTTTTCGCCACTTTGGTGGTAAAATAGATGATTTGTTTTGGTAAAAGAAATATTTAAATGACAGAGCTAATAGGAGGCATCCTTGTCTGCTTTCTGACTTTATAAGGAGTGTCACTAGCCTTTTACTATCATGCATGCTTTTTGGATCTGTTCCAGAATACTTTGGCAGTGCCAGTCTTCCACTCCAATTAAGATAATTTTGATAATTTATTATTTGTATATGATCTTGTTGATGTATAGACATTAAACTCTATGAAAATGGTGCCTATATTTGCCTGGAGCCTAGTGGTAAAGAACCTGCCTGCCAGAGCAGGAGATGCAAGAGATGTGGGTTTGATCCCTAGACTGGGAAGATCACCTGGAAAAGGGCATGGACCCAATAATTTTGATAATTTATTATTTGTATATGATCTTGTTGATGTATAGACATTAAACTCTATGAAAATGGTGCCTATATTTGCCTGGAGCCTAGTGGTAAAGAACCTGCCTGCCAGAGCAGGAGATGCAAGAGATGTGGGTTTGATCCCTAGACTGGGAAGATCACCTGGAAAAGGGCATGGACCCCACTCCAGTATTCTTGCCTGGAGAATCCCATGGACAGAGGAGCCTGGTGGGCTACAGTCCATTGGATTGCAAAGAGTCGGACACGACTGAAGCAACTTAGCACGCACGCACTATGACTAAAAGGTGACATATCAATCAAATAAGTACTTTTTGTATTAGGTTAATTTATTAATACAGTAAATACCCCTCTGCTCTGCTGAACTTTTAAAAAGCTACAAGAAATAATTTGAAATATATCATACTCAAGTTAGAAAAGTGGGTCAAAAATTCGTGTAATGTAGTGTCCTAATTTTTCATGCAGTATTATCGTGACCTTAGATGTACAATGTAAATGAATGATTGAAGTGTACATTCATACTTCAGAGAAGAAATGTTTTAGTCTTATGTCTTACTTTTGAGAGTACTTTCCTAAAGGAATACTTTTTAGTACTGATGCTGTTTTTTTGGATTAGCAGAGTGGCACACTGGAAGTACACTTATAAGTACTTTCATTGTTTAGTCACTAAGTCATGTCTGACTCTTGCAACCCTATGGACTGTAGACCGCCAGGCTCCTCTTTCCATGGGATTTTGCAGACAGGAATACTGGAGTGGGTTTCCATTTCCATCTCTAGGGGATCTTTCTGACGCAGGAATCAAACTTGCATCTTCTGCATTGGCAGGCAGATTTACCAATGAGCCACCCAAGTATACCTGTGCTTAATGATGTTACAAGCAGTTTGCAAAATGTATTAGGTGCTAATGTCAAAGGAGCATGCTAACTCAAAATATATTCAAGTACCTTAGGAATATGAGTGTTATTTTGTTAACAGTCCCCTGTACCCAAAAAAAAAAAACCAACCCCACAAAAAAGCCCAAGGAAAATCAGCCTGTATGACTAACCTGCCCCCAAATGTAGAAAATATTGAAAAGTATAAAGAATATTATCCTTCCAGTAGAGATACTACTGCTGGTATTTGCATTTCTTTTTCCTGTGTTTGTGTAATTGCTGTCACACTGCATATATAGATTTGCATATTGTCCTTTTATCTGAATATTATAATCACATGTGTTTTGCTTAGAGGTGGCGCTTTTAAATAGGAAAGCTGGACTGTTGGGTGGTGAAAATGGAGAATGAGGTGATCCGTGCAGCCTTACAGGCCAGAGTCCTGGGGATGAATCCCAGGATGAGCTCAGCAAAGTCCACTAGGGTCCTCAAACAATCACTGACCCAAGTGTCCTCAGAGAGGCTGGAAAACAAAGCTGAAATTATTTTGCATGACCCTGGTAAGCTTAGGGTCACCTGAACAAATTACCCCTTTTCTTGAGGAACCAGGTGGCCTCTGAAAGCTGGCGTCCTCTGAACTGCAGTGTAGACTGCTATGACTTGTTGGTCAGTCATCTGTCACATGGGGATATTTCCAGTGTAGACTCACTCCTGTTGTGCATATAGAATTGCATGAAAAAGGAAGTCAGATGAATTGGTATACTGTGCTGTGCTCAGTCATGCCCTACTCTTTGTGACCCTATGGACTGAAGCCTGCCAGGTTCCTCCATCCATGGAATTTTCCAGGCCAAAATACTGGAGCGGGTTGCTATTTCCTACTCCAGGGGATCTTCCTGATGCAGGGATTGAACATGCGTCTCTTGCATCTCCTGCTTGGCAGGTGGATTCTTTGCCACATGTCCTAAGGCCAAATTCTATGAATCTTTGTAGGCCCTTTGGCCATGTGGTATTTTTACACAAACATTTTTCAAGACCCTTGTCTGATAGATCAGCATATCTCTCTCTGTGGTGTATTAATAGTATTAGTTCTGAAAACTTATAGCTGATCCATTACCAAGGCCAAAAAAAGGGAGAGCTTGGATTAAAAATTTCATGCAAAGAATTTGTGAATCGCTTGTCAGCTTGACACATTTGTAGAAAAAATAGATTTCTAAAAATGTATAGTGATTGCTATGCAGTCTGTATGCTCATTCTTAGTTTATAGTTTTATTTTACAATGTTATTTGTAAACTAAGAGCCTACTAACAAACAAGGTATGTTTTAAGAAGAGCAATTCTTATTTGAATCATTTTTGTATTCCAATTGATTAAAAATAAAATTAAAAAATTTTCTTCTACTGTGACCTTGTTACAGAATTTGAGGATTCTTACCATATATGTGTATTTTTCTTTCACATGTTCCCTCTATAATTTCTTCTTTGCACCAAACAAGTACCTGGTATTTTTTGTTGTTTGCATTTTCTAGAATGTCAGGTTAAAATGCATGTGTATCGATTTATATTAATAGTATAATTTATAATAGTAAATATATTATATTATATATATATAATTTTATATACTTATAAATTTAAATTTTATAGTAATTAATTTATAATAGTAAATATATTTATATATAATATATAATATATATTTATATGTATTAAATTATAATTTATAATAGTAAAATTTTATATTAATAGTAATAGCTACATTTAAACTTAATATATATCAAAACTACTTTCATTTCATATCTAATCATATGAAAAATTAAGGATAGTTTTTATATTTTTTTCTTCAGACTGGATCTTCTAAATCCACTTTTACACTTTCAGTGCATTCAGACACTGGATTTTCATCAGAAATACTTGACCTATTTTTAGATCTCAGAAGCTTTATAGTTGAAAAAGTAGACTCACATTCCCAGATTGTTCCAAGCATTCCCAGTAACAGAAACATTAGGTTAAAAAAATTTTTTTTAATTAAAATGAAACAAAATTTAAAATTTACCTCCTTGGTTACCTACTGCTCAAGTGCCATTTTGGTTGTATGTACAGCGTTTCATTTTAGTTACTAGCAGCATAGGGCAGTGGGAGACAGGAAAGGAGAGAGAATGAGAGAGGATGTGTATGGCTTTGTGATTAACTAGCTGTGTAACTTGGAGAATAGTGCTCCCCACAGCCTTCTGGCCTGGATGTCTTCACTTATAAATTAATTATAAGGAATGGACCAGATGTTCTTCTCTGAGGTCCCTCTGGTGCTCATAAAATGTTATGAAAAGCCTCAAAGCGCCACACCAACTTGAATGTATTTCAGACCATCTATGTAAAATAGATGGGTGTTAAATGTTCTGATTCATGGTAAGTTTTAGGTGAGGGCAGAGAAGGGAAGGGCCACATCAGGCCTGGTCGTCTGCAGGAGCTTCTGGCTCTCCTCTTGGGGGATGGTGGGGTGGAATAGATGTTCATGTGCTATAGAAATTATATATCATATGATATAAATCATATATCTCTTCTCTCAAATGAAATTCCTTTTATTCCTTTCCTATTGTTCCTGTTACAAATTCCCACGGGGTTAATGGCTTAGACATAACACAACTTTTACAGTTCTTGAGGTCAGAAGCCCAAAATTGGTCTCACTGGGAAAAAGTGATGGTATCTGCATGGCTCCCTGCTTTCTAGAGGCTCCAGTGGAGAATTTGTCATCCTGGCATCTTGCGGATTCTGGAGGCCAGCAGCAGTCCTTGGCTCAAGTCCTCCTCCTACCATTAAAGCCAGCAATTTCCAGTTCAGCCTCTCTTGCTTTGTATCACACAGTCAGCAACTCTTCTGCCTCCCTCTTCCCTTTTAAGATCAGCTGATTAGCAACCTTAAATTCCACCTGCAACTTTAATTCCCCTATGCCACAGTCACACATAGTTACAGGTGTAGAGGATCAGGACTTGGGCCTCTCCTGAAGAGCATTTTTCTGCCTACCACATTGATATGTCTCTGAGGTTTCATAGTTTTTATGAATCATTTCAGAATGAGTTTTTGTCTCTCTGTTACCCACTCCCACACTGAGTTAGGCACAGTCAGCCAGTACTAGGCAGAAGTGAAGGGATTAGGCTGAGTAGTGGCCTTGAATCGGAGAAGGTAATGGCACCCCACTCCAGTACTCTTGCCTGGAAAATCACATGGACGGAGGAGCCTGGTGGGCTGCAGTCCATGGGGTCGCTAAGAGTCAGACACAACTGAGTGTCTTCACTTTCACTTTTCACTTTCATGCATTGGAGAAGGAAATGGCAACCCACTCCAGTGTTCTTGCCTGGAGAATCCCAGGGATGGGGGAGCCTGGTGGGCTGCCATCTATGGGGTCGCACAGAGTCGGACACGACTGAAGCGACTTAGCAGCAGCAGTGGCCTTGAATGATTGAAGACTTGCTCTTCAGCAAAGCCTGCCTCTGGCTGTTTCTTGAAGCTAATTGTGTGTGGAAAGCTCTTTGACCAAAGCCCATGTTCCCACCCATGGAAAAATAAAACTGTGTCCTTTTAACGAAAATAAGAATGTATTGCCTAAGCTTTGTCTTTTTTTCACCTCTAATCAAAGATATCATAAATGTTTGCCAAAGTTCAGTGTGTAACCTTTTCTCTCTGCTGAGCAAGTGGTTGGAAGTTGTGGAATGTTGTTTTTCTGAATTTAGAATCATACTGTCCTTGTGAATGTGCTCAATAAATAGAAAAATTGAACTGTATTGGTTTACATTTTAGTCTGCTCTTTTGGGTAGACTTTTATAACTGGCTCTCACCACCATTATTTGAGTCTGTGACACTAATCTTTAGGTTGATTGATGTTTAGACATTACTTTATGAAGTGTTGGTTTAGAGGGTAATGAACTGATTGGGAGACTTCAGTGGTTAAGCACCATTTCACAATTATTGTGAGCTCTGGTTTGGCCATTCAGTTACTTGGAAATGTGCCAAATTATTTGGAAAGCAATGGGGATACTGTCTGTAGAGCTGCTATATTGTACAACCCCAAGAGTCACCATTTGCATCACTGTCTGTAAATGGCGCCCCCTGGATATGTGCATTGAAAGGCTATGAGGCCTTATCAATGAGAAAGCATGTAAGCCCAGTGGGGAACAGATTTTCATATAGACTCTTAAAATCTTCATGTTATGTGTGAGTGGATACATATTGGTAATAGGGGTGCAGAAGAGAGAGCATCTAATTTATCTTAGGAAAGTCAGGGTATTTAGAAGTGTTTCTTGGAGGAAGTCCTGCTTAACCTGAATCTTGAAGAATCAATAGGAAATGGTTAGATAAGAAAAAGTGGAATGGTTTTTTGGACAAAGCCAATCGTGTGCAAAAACATATGGCATTTTGCAAGACCTGCAAATATTTCAGTATGACTGAAGTGTGAGATTCATGTTGGAATGTGATGAGGAAAAAAAGCATTTAACCTTTCTGTGCTTTAATTCCCCATTTAATAAAACAAAGAAAATGACATCAGCTACCTTGTGGGGTTTTATGAGTGAAATCTCATAAGTAAAATGCTTAGAACAGGGCCTTAGATATAAAAAAAAAAATCTCAACAAAAGTCAGCTGTTGATGTTGATCACAATCATATTACATGAGATTGAAAAAAGGAGGCAAGGTCTACATAGCCTGTGCTGAGGAGTTTCAGTATCATACTGTTGTGGAAATTGTTAATTTTTAAAAAATCTTATTTGAGCTTTGTGGATTTATAAACTCTGTCATTATTCTGCAAGGCTGATTAGACCATGATGATTCAATTCATACTACTCAAAATCATCAGAGAGACTGCCACTTTTATCAATTTATACTCAAAATGGAAACCTCTCAGCATGCTGTGACAGTTATGGCAATGAGGTGGTGGTGTATCTTCTTCCCATGAGCTGGTAAACTTTCTTGACCTCCTGTATTAGCATCAAATGGTCTCAGTAAGTGAGGATGAAGAGTTGAAGCAAATGCAGATGAATGTTTTGAAGGGCTGGTTTCAACAGATGATGCCAACCCAGTGGATCAGCTTTGCTCACTTATTCCATGTCTGCCAGACAAATGAGAATTCTCAGAGCATTTGGCTCAGGGCACCATCTCTCTGGAAATACTAGAGACACTCTGATTTTCTCTTCTGTCTCCTTTTACAGATAACTCTTTTTTTTTTGCGGGGGGGGGGGGGT
>SJYX01008840.1:136792-199141 GCA_006410675.1 Oreotragus oreotragus
TTTTTTTTTTGCGGGGGGGGGGTGTACATATTCTTCCCCTGATTTTTTTTTTTTTTAATCATCACCTTTGTTTCAGCATGCTTTCAGATGTCAAGATTTTTCGGTTTACCTTGACTTTCTCTAAAGTTTGTTGCTTTTTAATATTAATCTCAGCAATAAACTTTCCATAGTAGTCATTTTTTTTCATTGCATTCAGGAGCTAAGTGGTGGGTTGCTTCTGGGAATATTTAGTTGGTTCAGTCCATCCATTGTGGGTGAATTCACAGTACTATTAATTCCATATAATGATCTTTCCATTTTTTTTTTTTAGTGTCATCTTATTTTCCTAACCTGTTGCTTTAATCATCTCTTATACTAGGTTTTAGAATCTGTTAATATTTGGGGGCCTATAGCTCAATAAATGAGTTATAAGGATAATATTTGTCTCCTGAAATTGCTATATTTATCTAGTAATTATTTGATCAAAGTACTATTGAAGGACCTTAGAATTTTAGTATTTTCTACTGAATACTTTAGGAATATAAACTTTTTTTTTTTTACTGAATTTTCATTTAATGCTCAAGTTACTTTACACGTTATATCAAGCATTCCAAGGTCAGACAGATTAGGCAGTACTTTGTCAAAACAGAAAATAAGAATGGTAAAAAGACAGAAAATTTATTTAAATTACACTTGATAAAGTAAACCTTTTCTTGTCCTTACCTTTATTATATGACTTCTTGGTGATAAATTTCAGTGTTTCCCTCTCTAAAAAAAGATTTTATGTTTCAAATAATAACTACCTTGATTTCTTTAATGATAGTTATTAATAACACTAAAGCATTTCACACATTTGGCATGTGCATTTTAAAATAAAACTAAAAAAAGTGGAGAAGGCCTATCTAAATTTGCTGCCTTTGGAATATGTATTCTGAATCTTGTTTTTCAACATTTAAATAAAAATGCTTTGATGGAATGCTACAATCACTGCTCATTATCTTGAATTCACTTGCAGGTCATTTGTTCTTAACTGCTTTTTTAAAACATGAATGTTCACTAAGTTAATGCTCCAAAGGAAATCAGTCACAATTGTTTATAATGGGTGGTTATTTAAAAATGAAAGCTCTGAGAAAAATGACACTCCTTATTTTTAATGCTTTGAACATTACAGATGTTGACAATGTGATGAAATGTGGCCTGCCTTTAGTATTCTTTCAGCAGTCTGTTCCATGGATCAGTTAGAGATGAGGCCGTATTATACTGAAATATATATATATTGGAAAGTTGGATGTGTACCTGTGCTACACTGAATTCTGTGCTCCAACAAAACATTTTTTAATGTTCTGGTACCCATTTATGTTACTACAACAAGGAGAAAATGGCTGCTCTCCCTTACTTGGAATAAACTTAGAGCAAAATTCCAAGAAGAGCACCAGAGCTATTTCTAAAAATACAGGGCATGTTTTTCTTTCTTTTTTTTTTTTTTTAATTCTCCAGAATAGGACTGAAGATTTTAAGAAATAAATATGGTTTATTATGACAACTTTGTTTATAGATAGATGCTAGATCATATAAAATGATTTGGCAATTTATCGTGAAGGGACAAAAAGTACATTAAAGAAGTGTCCAATTTATTAATAATTTTTTAAATGCAAAAGACAAAAAATCCAAGTGCCACTGTTTGTTGTCTAAGTTTAAGGACAAAAATACCGAGATTGAGGTGGAGAAAAAGCACACAGTGGAAATGCTGACTGATGCAGACCTTCTCAGGGGTCTTGTGTTCATGAGAAGCCTTGAAGTACGTATCCTTTGATCTAGCAGTTCCACCTCTGAAAACTTAGTCTAAGGAAGTCATTGAACAATGGAGACCAAACTAAAGAAAACAATACTCATTGCATTGGGTTGGCCAAGAAGTTCATTGCGGAGTCTCTGTAAAATCCTGTGGAAAAACCAGAATGAACCTTTTGACCAACCCAGTACCATTGTTGATAGTAGCAAAAATTGGAAACATCTCACATTTCCATCAGCAGATAATTAAAGTATGATCATTTTATCCACTGAACATCTTATAGCTGTCTAGAATGATGCTGTGCAGGAAAAGATGGTATAATATGGAAAGTAAGCTGCAAACTAGTATGTATACATGATCCCATTTATAGTTAAGAAAGAAGTGCACACTACGACTTNGAAACATCTCACATTTCCATCAGCAGATAATTAAAGTATGATCATTTTATCCACTGAACATCTTATAGCTGTCTAGAATGATGCTGTGCAGGAAAAGATGGTATAATATGGAAAGTAAGCTGCAAACTAGTATGTATACATGATCCCATTTATAGTTAAGAAAGAAGTGCACACTACGACTTGGTTGCTATAGCCCTACATAATGTGAACAGAAGTTTCCCTGGAGAATGGATTGCTGGACATCTTTACTTTGTCCTTTGCTGATTTTTCCTTTGTAGATTATTCTTTATAAGAAATATAAACTTTATAATCAAAGAATTGTTTTTAAACATGTATGTCTTTAACTAGAACTTCTACTTTAAATAATCTGTCCTACCAGTATAGCTGGATGCGCATGCAAAGATGTTGGATAACGTTCAATGCCACATTGTTTAAAATAATTTAAAAAATAACTTACTTATCCCTTTTTGTTAGGAATTTAAATAGGAAAGTCATATGTAACAATCATGCTTTGTTGCCATTGAAGTTGAAGGTGTAAATATGTATTTATTGATGTGGAAAAGATGTTCACATCATATAACATGGAAGAGGCAGGTTATTGAACACTGTGTAGGGAAGTAGGAAGGTAGGTTTGTGGACAGCTAAAAGTGTGAAATGCTTCACATGACAGTATCAGCAGTAATTCTGATTAATGGGGCTATAGGTAATTTTAAACATTTTCTTTGTATATGTTTTTAGTTTAAAAATTTTGTACAGTGAACAAATATTTCTTTTGTTACCAGGGAAAATAAAAAAAATCAACAAAATTAGAGACCAAAAAGAGAAAATAACAAAAAAAAATATTGTGAGGCACTCTATGAAATTCCATAGAGAAATTCCATCGGTGGTATTTCTAGCGAAATTTACGGCATCCAAGTGGTTCCTAGAAGAGAGAGCTTAAGTCAGTCACCATGGAAGAAATGGAAAAGCTATCAAAAGGTGCTTTCTAAAAGTGCAAGCTCCAGATGGCCCCAGTAAATTCTTCCAACATGCGAGGATATTGGTGATATTAAGTGGGGTGACTGTAATTTGTTTATTTTTAGATGTTTTGGGTTGCACTGGGCCTTGGCTGCTGCGCGTGGACTTTCTCGAGTTGCAGAGAGCGGGGGGCTCCTCTCTCGCTGCGGTGCTCCGGCTTCGCGTTGCAGTGGCTCCTCTCGCTGTGGAGCATAGGCTCTAGGGTGTGTGGGCTTCAGTAGTTGTGGTGAGTGGGCCTAGGTGCCTTGCAGCATGTGGGATCTTCCTGGACAAGTGATTGAACCTGTGTCCCCTGCCTCGGCAGGTGAATACTTAGCCACTGGACCCCCAGGAAAGTCCACCATATAACTTATTAAATGGGGTTTTACTAGGGACAGTTCATGTAAACTGCATGAATGTTCACATTATTATTACATGTTTTTCTAAGCAAAGAGCAAAAAGAGAACTTCCAAGTTTATTTTATTCCTAAATGATCTTTATATCAGAACTTCACAGAGACAGTGTGTGGACGTGTGCATGTGTACAGTCACACACACGGAAAATCAGTCTGGCTTATGAATACTGATGCAAAGCCCTTCAATAAAATGCCATCAAAAAAGTTCGCAGTACTGACTGGTCAAGTGGAGTGCATCACAGGAATGTGGGCTTGGTTCAGTATTAGAGAAACTAGTCTCCATGATCAATCAAAAAAGAAAAATCTATTTGTCATCTTAACAGGTACCAAAAATGCTTTGCTAAAATTCAGCATCCAGTGATATATCAATTGTGGCAATGGTTATGTGCCTACACACATTTATCACAACTCATTGAACTATATTCTTTACAAGGATGCATTTTATGAAATGTAAATTATTTGTCGATAAACCTAACTTCATGAGAACAAATAAAAGCAGTCTTTAGTAACAGAAAAAAAATATCTGACAACACATTCTGGATTATAAAGAAATATTTTAAACTTAGTAAAATTAAAATAAAGGGATTTTTCACCTTTGTTGTTTTATTTTAAATACCATATAGTCTCATGACAAAACAGTGTCATGTCACGTGAAACATAAGAAACATTCCCAATTAACTCAAATGTGTAAGAATGCTCACCTTCTTTGAAATAACAAACCTGACTCAGAAAGTACCAGCCAGGAGATAAGAGAAAGTTGTAACAGACATAAACGTTGAAGTGGAAGTTGTAAACATCATTATTTGTAGATATTTGAAATACGTACCTAGAAAAAATGGAGAAGGAAATGGCAACCCACTCCAGTATTCTTCCTGGAAAATTCCATGGAGGAACCTGGCGGGCTAAGTCCATGGGGTCGCAAAGAGTTGGCCACGACTGAGCACATCATCGCCTAGAAAGAAGAGAATCAACTGGGAAATTATTAAAATAATAAGAGAAGTCAATAAGACACATGGCTAGCTATAACTGGTACTTGTAGGGACAGAGGTAGGAAGAAAAGGAAAAACTGGATGTACTCATCACCCACTAGGGGAGGTTTCAGTCGCATCACCCACCATCATTCACATGCTCCTGACATGCCCCTGCCCTCAGGCCAAGCACTACAGGGCATCACTTTAGCTCTGAAACATGTTGCTGCTGTTTCTTACCCTGGCCAGAGACCAGTTTGAGTATAAAGAAAAATGACAAAGGATATTATGGAAGGACATGTCATTGGGCAGCAGAACCAGAATGACAGTCCTGGGGAAAGAAGGCTGAAACTATCAAATAAGGAGGGAAAGAATGGGTTTTCAGAGGTCATAAGCTTGTGCTCCATAGCCTAAAGCAGCCTTTTTACCGTCTTGATCAGAGTCTCCCAGTGTGTTAGTTTTTTTTTTTTTTTTTTGGGGGGGGGGAACATTTACAAATTGTGAGACTCCATGTTTTAAAAAATCTGAATGTTCAGCATGTCTTGAAAAATTAGAAGCTGAAGCATTGCATGATACCCTTTCTGCAAAGGGCAGCAGTTGGCTGGAATTGTGCAGTGGCTGGCTGTCTCCTTTAGATGCCCCCCGGGCTCTCCAGTCTGCTGAGTGCAAATGCTCTTTCTCTTGTAGCATTATCACTCCTCTGTCTGCCCTGGGAAGCGTTTCAGTGATTGATAGGAAACCAAAGAGTGATACTGGGTACATGTATAGACAGTTGACTTGTCATGCTCCTGGGAAGAGTGCTGAAATCATTTGAATAAATTAGGCAATATTTGCTTCTTTACACATCTTCTTCAAAACCAGTAATACATCTCTGGTTCCCTCATCTTATTTCTACAATTCAAAATTGTTATTTTAAAAATTCAAGGATTGATTATGGCAGTTCTGACTGGAGTGAAGTGATATCTCACAACAAGTGCTGGAGAGGGTGTGGAGAAAATGGAACCCTCCTATACTGCTGGTGGGAATGTAAATTGATACAGCCATTATGGAAGACAGTATGGAAATTGCTTAAATAGCTAGGAATAAAACCACCATATAACTCAGCAATACCACTTCTAGGCATATACCCTGAAGAAACCAGAACTGAAAAAGACACATATACCCCAATGTTCATTGAAGCACTATTTACAATAGCCAAGACATGGAAGCTACCTAGACATCTACTGACAGATGAATGGATAAAGGAGCTCTGGTACATATATACAATGGAATACTCAGTTCAGTTCAGCTCAGTTCAGTTGCTCAGTCATGTCCCACTCTTTCTGACCCCATGAATTGCAGCACGCCAGGCCTCTCTGTCCATCACCAACTCCCAGAGTTCACCCAAACTCTTGTCCATCGAGTCGGTGATGCCATCCAGCCATCTCATCCTCTGTCGTCCCCTTTTCCTCCTGCCCCCAATCCCTGCCAGCATCAGAGTCTTTTCCAATGAGTCAACTCTTCTCATGAGGTGGCCAAAGTATTGGAGTTTCAGCTTTAGCATCATTCCTTCCAAAGAACACCCAGGACTGATCTCCTTTAGAATGGACTGGTTGGATTTCCTTGCAGTCCAAGGGACTCTCAAGAGTCTTCTCCAACACCACAGTTCAAAAGCATCAATTCTTCGGCGCTCAGCTTTCTTCACAGTCCAACTTTCACATCCATACATGACCACAGGAAAAACCATAACCTTGACTAGGCGGACCTTAGTCGGCAAAGTAATGTCTCTGCTTTTGAATCCAGGTTGGTCATAACTTTTCTTCCAAGGAGTAAGCCTCTTTGAATTTCATGGCTGCAGTCACCATCTGCAGTGATTTTGGAGACCCCCAAAATAAAGTCTGCCACTGTTTCCACTGTTTCCCATCTATTTCCCATGAAGTGATGGGACCGGATGCCATGATCTTCGTTTTCTGAATGTTGAGCTTTAAGCCAACCTTTTCACTCTCCTCTTTCACTTTTATCAAGAGGCTTTTTAGTTCCTCTTCACTTTCTGCCATAAGGGTGGTGTCATCTGCATATCTGAGGTTATTGATATTTCTCCCAGCAATCTTGATATTCAACCATAAAAAGGAACACAGTTTAGTCAGTTGTAATGAGGTGGATGAACCTAGAGTCTATTATACAGAGTGATGTAAGTCAGAAAAACAGGTATTGTATATTGATGCAAATATATGAAATCTGGTTAAATGGTGCTGACAAATTTGTTTGCAGAGCAGCAATGGAGATGCAAACATAGAGAACAGACTTATGGACAAGTGGGAGGAAGAAGAGAGAGGGTGAGATAAATGGAGAGAGTAGCATGGATACATACACACTAATGTATGTAAATAGACAGCCAGTGGGAATTTGCTGTGTGAGTTAAGGAACTCAAACTAGGCCTCCGTAATAAACTAGAGGGTTGGGAATTGGCGGGAAGTGGGAGGGAGATTCAGGAGAGAGGGGCCATATATACCTATTGTTAATTCATGTTGATTTATGACAGAAACCAAACCAATATGGTAAACCAATCATCAGTCAATTAAAAAGAAATATTTAAAAAATTCCAAGATTGAGGGCCCGTCTTTGCAGAGAAGTAGCCATTGCCTATATTTTCCTCGATACATTGTTCTTTCTGAATTCTGCAACACATGCAGAATTCATTTTAGCCCAGGGAAATTTTTGTTCTTTGTCATGTCATTAGGATTAATTGAACCTTTAGATTTTACACATTCTATAAGCACATTAGGTAGGAAAAATAGGACAGACTTTCACTGTCATTTAGGCTGTGGTTTTTTTCCTAGCCTATATCAGCCTATATCAGGCTCCCAGATGAGCTAAGTATAGTAGAAGCATGCGTTTTCCTTTCATTTTTGCTGAAGAAAGGTGGATGACTTTGTCAGTGAGGAAGCAGATCAAGTGTAAGCAGCCCTTCAAGACTATAACTAGCTGTTGCTGATGAAACAAACAACAATTTGATTTGACTTATTTAAAGCTAAATTTATTTTATAGGCTTTAAATAAATTTTATAATCTATTGCTTGTACCCTCAATTCCATTTCTTCCATTCACTCCAGGACTTTTTGTCCCAATTATCTTTCCTTTTGGATCACTGGTATTTCTGTTACCACTAGTCACTTCTTAGGAAAGGAAAAGAGCTTAAGAAAATCCCTAAGAACCCTTCTGTGACCCACCACAGTGACGTTTAATTTCTTGTTTTCCTTTAAGCCTTATGTGGAAGCACCTGGCACTCCATCAGAAATTGAAAATGTTTTCTCAATTTGAATCAGCCACATTTCCCAAAACAGAGTCTAATGGCTACCTCAGTTTCTGACTGTCCACTTAGTGTGTAGCTCCTCCCAGTCTGAATTCATCATACACATTCCTCTGTCTCTGTTGGGGTCCTCTCTCTAAGACCCCCAAGTATCTCCTGCACATCATCCTCCATGCTCCCCAAACAAAACCAAAACCACAGTCCTAACATTCTTCAACATTTCTGACATGTGTCAGATGTCCTTCTGAGTGTAAGAGGCAGCACTCATGCGATGTAACTAGAACTCTGTTTTTGCCTCTCTGTAAATTTTTTCAGTGAGGAAAAGCCTTCTCTTATGTCTGAAGGGAAGCTCAGGATCCTTTGTGTTCACTCGCAGGCAATAACATGTCATTGTTTTTGTCATTCAGTCACTTAGTACTGTCCGACTTTCTAACCCCATGGACTGCAGCACACCGGGCTTCCCTGCCCTTCACGTTCTTTTGGAGTTTGCTCAAACTCATGTCCATTGAGTTGATGATGCCATCCAATCAATGCATCTTTTGTTGTCCCCTTCTCCTCCTGCCCTCAGTTTTCTCCAGCATCAGGGTCTTTTCCAATAAGTTAGCTGTTTGCATCAGGTGGCCAAAGTATTGGAGCTTTAACTTCAGTATCAGTCCTTCCAATGAGTATTCAGAGTTGATTTCATTTGGGATTCACTAGTTTGATCTTCTTGCTGTCCAAAGGACTCTGAAGAGTTTTCTCTAGCACCACAATTTGAAAGCATCAGTTCTTCAGTGGTCAGCCTTCTTCATGGTCCAACTCTCCCATCTGTACATGACTACTGGAAAAACCATAGCTTTGTCTATACACTTTTGCAGCAAAGTGATGTCTCTGCTTTTTAATAGGCTGTCTAGATTTGTCATAGCTTTTCTTCCAAGGAGCAAGCATCTTTTAATTTCATGGCTACAGTCACTGTCCACAGTGATTCTGGAGCCCAAGAAGATAATATCGGTCACTGTTTCCATTTCTTCCTCATCTATTTGCCATGAAGTGAAGGGACTGAATGCCATGATCTTAGTTTTTTGAATGTTGAGCTTTAAGCCAGCTTTTTGACTCTTCTCTTTCACTTTCATCAAGAAGTGTTTTAGTTCCTCTTTGTTTTCTGCCATTAGGGTGATGTCATCTGCATATCTGAGGTTAGTGATATTTCTCCTGGGATTCTTGATTCCAGTTTGAGCTTCATTCAGCCTGGCATTTCACATGGTGTACTCTGCATATAAGTTAAATAAGCAGGGTGACGATATACAGCCTGGATGCACTCCTTTCCCTGTTTGCAACCAGTACATTGTTCTATGCCCTGTTCTAAGTGTTGCTTCTTGACCTGCATACAGGTTTCTCAAGAGGCAGGTGAGGTGATGCGGTATTCCCATCTCTTTCAGAATTTTGCACACTTTGTTGTGATCCACATAGTCAAAGGCTTTAGCATAGTCAATGAAGCAGAAGTAGATGTTTTTCTGAAATTCCCTTGCTTTTTCTATGATCCAACAGATGATGGCAATATGATCTCTGGTTCTGCTTTTTCTAAATCCAGCTTGTACATCTGGAAGTTCTCAGTTAAAATGTTCTGTTACTTTTTAGATTATTTATTTATTTATTTTTGGCTGCCCTGGTCCTTCTTTGCTGCATGTGGACTTTCTTTTGTTGCAGAGCACAGGCTGTAGAGCCTAGCCTCAGTAGTGTGGCACATGAATTTATCTGGCCTGTGGCCTGTGAAATATCCTCAGAACAGGGATCGAATCCGTTTTCCTGTATTGGCAGGTGGATTCTTAACCACTAAACCACTAGGGAGGTCTACTAGTGTCACTTTAAATCACTGATTTCAGCCAGTGTCTCCAGTCTGATTGGAAGAGCCTCCAGCTTCATTTCAGCTCTTCTCTCCTTTGGTAAGACTTGCTGCAGGAAAAAAGCCTCAGCTCCTTCTTTTTCCTGGCCTTTGGCCATCTTGCTGAGGTTCTGTCTTTTCCAGATCAAAACATGAATAAGAAGAGGTCCAGAGAACAGAAAAAGAAACACTCTTACTTGATGATTTTACTCAACTAGTGTTATTTCATGCTCCAAATGACACAGACTAGAACAGACACCCTTGGGTTCCATTTTTCAAGAATTCTTCGTAGACCTCTGTTCTTCCCCTCAATCAGCTAAAAGCAACCTCCTCAGATGTTAATACTTTAATTAGTACTTATGAGCAGTAGAGCTGATTTTCATTCCAGTCATTTCCAACCTTTGGAGCACATCAGATTCACTTGGGAAAAATTTTTTTCCAATAAAAATGCCAATATCAAGCCCCAGTCCTACTTAGTGAGAATCTCTATGCTGGGGCTCTGTTCTGTTTTTAAAATTCCATAGATGATTATGATGCTCATTTAAGGCTGAGGACATGAGATCTAACCTAGTGTATAGTTAATAATGTGCTGCTCACCTCCTCCCTGGACTCTCAGTTTCCCGGAGGTTGTTTTCATCTTGATTATCCCTTTACAGTGATAAAGAATATGCCTGCAATGCAGGAGACCCTGTTCGATTCCTGGGTTGGAAAGATCTGCTGGAGAAGGGGTAGACTACCACTCCAGTATTCTTGGGCTTCCCTGGTGGCTCAACTGGTAAAGAATCCACCTGCAGTGTGGGAAACTTGGGTTCAATCCCTGGTTTGGGAAGATCCCCTGGAGAAGGGAAAGGCTACCTCCTTCAGTATTCTCGCCTGCCAAGAGTCAGACATGACTGAGTGACTTTCACTTTTTACAGATCCTTAATCATATGAGATTTTGAGTGTTTTATGGTTTGAAGGAATTCAAAATCTCAGGGTTCTAGCAGAAAGGCTTTCTCACAAGTATTTATTTAGTTTTCAAACTGAACTGCATATAGAATCAGCACTCAGTAAATATCGCAGAAAGAGTTGGCTGGCTGGAGGAAGGAGAGGAAGGAGGGAGAGCAACAGTCTAGTTAAATAAGATGCACTATTTATGGTTCCAGGGTTTGTTTTGAGATATCTCATGTCTGGCTGTAGAAGAGCTTCCTTCATTTAACCTCAGTTCATGTTCAGGACAGTCATTCAATAGTGGGACTGTTTACCCTCAATTTTAGATGAGGAAAAGGACTTCTCCAGTGGCTCAGATGGTAAGGCGTCTGCCTACAATGCGGGAGACCCAGGTTCGATCCCTGGGTCGGGAAGATTCCCTGGAGAAGGAAATGGCAACCCACTCTGGTATTCTTGCCTGGAAAATCCCATAGATGGAGGAGCCTGATAGGCTACAGTTCACGGGGTCACAAAGAGTACGACNATGCGGGAGACCCAGGTTCGATCCCTGGGTCGGGAAGATTCCCTGGAGAAGGAAATGGCAACCCACTCTGGTATTCTTGCCTGGAAAATCCCATAGATGGAGGAGCCTGATAGGCTACAGTTCACGGGGTCACAAAGAGTACGACATGACTGAGTGACTTCACTTTCACTTAGAAGAGGAAACTGAGTCTCAGGGAAGGAAAGTAACTTGACTCTCAAAGCCACACACCTGTAAGTTACACAGTGAAGATTTAAACCCAGTTTCTGTGGCTTCACAATGCAGATTTCTTAAATACTGTTTAAGCAGCACTTTTCAGAGAGAGTAGAGCTTTAGAGCAGTTTGGGCACATACTTGGGTTTGCCACTTCCCTTGCCCCTTCCACCGCCTTCCTTCTTTTTGCTCTGTCTTCCTCTCTGTAGTCTGTTTGCTTGCTCTCCTAGCATACTGGGTGCAGTAATGGAAGGATTTTAGTGAAAGGAAGGGGCTGCACCGTGATGAGATTATTTCAGAAAGTTCACTCTGGAAGTATTTATGCAAATTGTGTAGGACTGGAGCCATCCTAACATGCCCCAAACGTATTGAAGCTATTGAAGTAGTTAGGGGCAGACAGAATGCTTTAGTAATAGAGGCAGAAAGAAAGGAGAGGCTGTCAATTGTTAAGCAAGTGAAGTTGAAGAGATTTAGTGATGGGTTAGATGGGAGACATGAAGGGCTGGAGAGATTCAGAATCTATGGAGTGTTGCTGTGGTTGTCTGGAGAGATTGCTGTGAATTCATTCTCAAGAGAAGTAGTAGATTTGGGGTAGGGAGAAGTGAGTTTGTTCGCAAATGAGTTTGATGGACCTATGAAACATAAAGAATGGAATTGTCTTGTAGGTGCTTATATATTACAGTCTAGAGATAGATCAGCCCTATTTAGGGATACAAATCTGAGACATCAGCATATTGGTCATAGTTGAAACCGTGGAAGTGAATACTGTTGTTTAGAGAAAGAGTTGAAAGGGAACCCAGAGAGCACTGAGGAAGTGATTTCTGTGACTTTAATAAAGCATACTGAAGGCCTTTTTGACCTTGAAGCAATCTTTGGCTCTCTGAACCGATGTCCTTGCTGATCAAGGTTAGTGTAGGGGATGTCTAAAGCCCCTTTTGCAGGTGACATTCTGTGGTACTAATCCCTTACATTAGTTTTCATTACTGCTTTGGGACAAATATGACATTTATTAATTGCTCGATTTTGTAACCTTGCAAGTTACCAGTAAATCCATGTAATCACATTGGTCCGTCATCTGTCTGATTTGCAGAATGACTGCCCTGTACATGTCAAGTCCTCTATCATTCTTTTTTAGTTATCTTATTTTTGGCTGTGATGGGTCTTTGCTCTATCATTCTTTTTTAATTGTTTTATTTTGGTTATGATGGGTCTTTGTTGTTGCCTGAGGGGTTTCTCTAGTTTGATCAGCAGGGGCTCCTTTCTTGGTGCGATGCGTGGTGGCTCACTGTGCCAGCTTCTCTTATTGGGGAGCATAGGCTCTAGGAATAGGGCACATGGTTTCAACAGTGGTGGCACTTGGGTTCAGTAGTCGTGGCACATGGACTTAGTTGCCCCGGGTGGGATCTTTCCAGACCAGGGATCGAACTTGTGTCCCCTGCATTGGTAGGTGTATTCTTAACCACTGGATCACCAGGGAAGCCCCGCCATCATTCTTTGAAAATAGCCTGGAGCACCATGATCATGGCAGGTTTGAGGAACCCACCTTTGTTTCATGAGTTGAGCCTCTGAAGCCAGACCCCTGGGCTTAAATTCCTCTACCCCTTAACTGGTTATGTCATCTCAAGCACCTTTTTTTCACCTCTGTTTCTCTTTCCCCTCATCTATAAACTGAGGATAATAATCCTAGAGATGGTGTAGAGATTAAATGAGTTGATATCTCCACAGTACTTAGAACGGTACTTGGCACATATGCCCTCAGTAAATGTAAACTCTAAGTGGATGATGATAATGATAACGACGACATTGTCTGGTAAAAAGTGTCATAACCATAAAAGCTGAAGAAGTCTCCTCTCTTAACTTTCAGTTTTCAAATGGAGAGTGAAAAAGAAACATCTGTACCACTCACTTCCTAATAAGTGGGACTTTCAGATGATTGAACTCCATCGGTGGTAAAAATTAATTTCCTGCCAACAAATTGAGCTGCAGGTAAAAAAAGGCATGCAGATGCTGAATTATGGTTGCATTTAGTTTATAAATTAGTATGAGATAGGAGAAAATAGAGCACCTCTCCTCCTATTTAATATTCTGTTTTTTTGTTGCATTTACTAGTCATATTAGCTTGAAGCTGGATAAAAGCAAAAGGGCAAATTAGGAACTTCCCCCTTTCTCAGTAATAGCACTCACTGTCTTCAGGCGTCTTAGAGGTTAGGTAACTCTTGCCTGTGCAGCTGTCATCTTCTAAAGCTAAAGAATTTTCCCTAAAGCATGTAGTTTATAAATCTTGAGATTTGGGGCAGCAGCTTCAAGCTTCTGCAGATCATTTGACCTGGTCCTCAAAATATACCTACAAGGTATCAGCTACCTGGAGGGAAAGATGCATTTCGAGGAATGGTAACCCTTGAAACTTAAGTCTTTTTCTGATCTCTTCCCCTTTTTCTCTAACGATTTTGAGAGGGACTGGATTCATGGTGTTTATCAGGCACAGCCAAATGTGTGTCTGCGCATTTTATGCCAGGAAGGACAGTAGCGTGGCAGCAGGAATTCAAAACAGGGCTTACAATGAATAAATGAGAATAAGCCTCTGGGATTAGTCCCGACTGAAAAGTTCAGCGCGATCAGGGAAGGTTGCTACTGCTGTTGGGATGGGCAAATGGTTTGCTGCAGGGAATAGGATTCACTGATCCAGCTACATTTTTAGTTCCTGATGGCCTCTCCACCCCCACGGGGTTCATCTCTCCTCAGACAGACTCAGAGTGAAATTCGTAGAAATGTGTTTTTTCTTATTTTGCCGCCTTAGAAGTTGTCCACTTGATTGCAGATGAACTTCTCAGTTCATACCGTTTAGACCACAGAAACTGTCTCTCTCTAGAAATTAGTCTTAGAGAAGAAGATGAGGAGAGGATTTTCTTCCACAGAATCAAATTAAAAAAAACAAGAAAACAAAGGAAGCTTTTTGATGAAAGTAGTGGAAGGGTTTAGTTCAGTTCAGTCATGGTCATGTCCAACTCTTCGCTACCTCATGGACTGCAGCATGCCAGGCTTCTCTGTCCATCACCAACTCCCAGAGCTTGCTCAAACTCATGTCCACCAAGTCGGTGATGCCATCCATTCATATTATTGTCTGTTATCCTCTTCTTCTCCTGCCATCAATCTTTCCCAGCAACANCATGGACTGCAGCATGCCAGGCTTCTCTGTCCATCACCAACTCCCAGAGCTTGCTCAAACTCATGTCCACCAAGTCGGTGATGCCATCCATTCATATTATTGTCTGTTATCCTCTTCTTCTCCTGCCATCAATCTTTCCCAGCAACAGGGTCTTTTCCAAGGAGTCAGCTCTTCGCATCAGGTGGCCAAAGTATTGGAGTTTCAGCTTCAGGATCGGGCCTTCCAATGAATGTTCGGGACTGATTTCCTTAAGGATTGACTGGTTGGTTCCCCTTGCAGTCCAAGGAGTTCTCAAGAGTCTTCTCCAGCACCACAGTTCAAAAGCATCAATTCTTTGGTGCTCGGCTTTCTTTATGGGCCAACTCTCCCACCCATACATGACTATTGGAAAAACCATAGCTTTACTAGATGGACCTTTGTCACAAAGTAATGTCTCTGCTTTTTAATATGCTGTCTAGGTTGGTCATGGCTTTTCTTCAGGGAGCAAGCATCTTTAAATTTCATGGCTGCAGTCACCATCCGCAGTGATTTTGGAGCCCAAGAAAATAAAGTCTGTCACTGTTTCCATTGTTTCTCCATCTATTTGCCATGAAGTGATGCCATGATCTTCGTTTTTTGGATGTTGAGTTTTAAACCAGCTTTTTGACTCTCCTCTTTCATTTTCATCAATAGGCTCTTTAGTTCCTCTTCACTTCTGCCGTAAGGATTGTGTCATCTGCATATCTGAGGTTACTGATATTTCTCCTGGCAATCTTGATTCCAGCTTGTGCTTCATCCAGCCCGGCATTTTGCATGATGTACTCTGCATATAAGTTAAATAAGCAGGGTGACAATATACAACCTTGGCATACTCCTTTCCCAATTTGGAATCAGTTTCAGCATCAGAAAAGGCATTTAGAAAAGGCAGAGGAACCAAAGATAAAATTGCCGACATCCACTGAATCATAGAAAAATCAAGAGAGTTCTGGAAAAACATGTACTTCTGCTTTATTGACTACGCCAAAGCCTTTGACTGTGTGGATCACAGAAAACTGTGGAAAATTCTTAAAGGGATAAGAATACCAGACCACCTTACATGCTTCCTGAGAAATCTGTGTGCAGTTCAGGAAGCAATGGTTAGAACTGGACATGGAACAATGGACTGGTTCCAAATCAGGAAAGGAGTGGAAGGGTAGGCAGGCTCATTTTGCAATCATAGCATGGAGTATTTTCATTGAGAAAAGCCTGTGTGTATGCCCTCTTTACTGCTTACAAGGCCTATTATGGACATCACTTGATATTTACAACAAAGACATTGTGTCTCCATTTCATAAAAGAGTAAAGCAAGCCCAGAGAAGCTGACAAACTTGTCTAAGGTCACTGCGCTGGAAGTACGATTGTCTGACTCCAGGTTTGGAACTTTTTTTTTTTTTTTTTGCTATAGTCCTACTGGCACTAATATGTTAAACACTTTTAGTAGAAGTTTCCCAGATGCCCAACTGGAAGGCCCAGGTATATAAACGCAACTATATTTGCAACTTTTGCATGTTTCAAAATTAACTTTAGACATTATCCATAAAGCCATCAGTTCTTTTTCCCCTGCTTGCCAGTTGGGTTAATCCTTGAGGAGAAAGATAGCAAACTGGCAGAGAGAAACATGTAACATGTAGACAGTAAAGGACAACAATCACAATCCTGGTTTATGGCTTAAATGAAGGCATTAAAAAGATGAGTGGTGCCTAAAATGTATAAAAGTGGTGAAGAACAACAAAGAATGATACCAACTCATTGTTCTATTCTGTTTGAAGGACTTAGAGAGTGGGGACTGGATGGCTGTTTTTAATATCTTCCCTGATATTCTCTCTTGAAAAAAAAATAACTACAATTCACATTTATTTGTCTGAACTTTGCTGAGGCCCTAGGCTATAAGGTTCTTCTGTCAGACCTTTGAAGTCCCCATTTAGCCTTTTTACTTCCTCCATTTAAAGACTGTGGCTCCATGCAAGTGACATGATAGCCTTTTAGCTGTTATCAAAGACGAAAGGTGAGAGGGTCAAAAGCCCTTTAGTAAACTCGTGCTTTGATTTTTTTAATCCTTGCTGCTGCTTTTAAGTTTTAAGGATTAGATTCAGCACCCTCGAGGTATATGCTAAGAAGGGGCTCTGTACTTACTGGCTCTCAGAAACTGTCCAGTAAACGATTGATAACAGTTCCTGAGATCATCTATTTTTCTTTCATTATGATAACAAAGATCCTTGCAGCCAGAATCGCATCCTCAAGCACATTTTTCATTCCTTCCATATGTAATAACAGCCCCTGCTGAGTTTCTTTGATGTTACTTTTGTCTCATTTGATGAATTATGCTTCGGAGGAAATGGCAGAACCAACTGGGCAGAATACACAGATTGCAGTTGAGAAAGTCAAAGGCTATGAAATGAGCTTCATTTCCTTGACTTCATGCCGTCTCAGAAATAAATAACTTTGAGGGCTCCTTGGGAACAGTGCCAAGGAGAACCAATGGTTCTGTTGGTGATCTGTAACTTGCATCAGACAAGTGTCCAGTGTTTGTGTGAGGCTGCTGGAGACTTATTGGTGTTTAGGGCCCCAGTGAAATGTAGCTTGAGGGGGGTGTGCATATGTTTCTGTCTGCTTTCTTTGTCCTGTCAAGGCCACTGATAATGTTGTGTGTCAGAGATTTGGAAGCTTAGCATTCCAGTTTAGACTCATGGTTAGCATTTAAACAAAGGATCTTCATTCTTATTCTGTTTTGTCTTCCATTTAGATTCCAGTTTCCATTCTGTTCTTCTCTCTATTGATACATTTAACTTTATATGCAACAAAGTGTATACATTTTAATTACTTTAAAAAAAATTTTTTTACATACGTTTATGCCTGTGTCAACAGCACCCAGAGCAGGATATTAGTCCCAGGGGTAGCCACTGTTTTGACTTCTGCCTTTGTAGATTGCTTTTGGCTGTTCTGGAACCTCATAAAGAGGAAGTCAACTCTTTCGTGTTTGATTTTTTCATTCAACATTATACATGTACAGGTTGTTGAGTCAAGAATGCATTGTATAGTGCTCTTCTGTTCATGGGCATTTGGGTTGTTTCCAGTTGGAGCTATTGTAAGTAATAATGCAAGGAACATTTCTTGTACATGGCTTTTAGTAGACATAAACACTAATTTCTTTTGACTGTTTACCCCAGAGTGTAATGTCTTAATAGTAGAACATGTATATATATTTTCTTTTAGTAGGTAGTATGATGTACTACCAAACATTTCCCCTAAGTTATTGTACCAATAAACACTCCTGAGTTCCTATACTTTGAAAGTACATTTTTCCTCTGCAATATTTTTGTTCTCAGTTCAGTTCAGTCGCTCAGTCATGTCTGACTCTTTGCGACCCCATGANATAATACTCTAGTTTCTCCCCCCTGCCTTTTTTTTTTTTTGCATGCAGCTGTCTAGTTTTCTAAGAACCACTTATTGAAGAAGATTCTTTTCTCCATTGTGTAGTCTTGCCTCCTTTGTAACTGATTAATTGACCATAGATGTGTGGGTTTATTTCTGGGCTTTCTATCCTGTTCCATTGATCTATATTTCTGCTTTTGTGCCAGTACCATACTGTTTTAATGACTATAGCTTTGTAGGATAGTCTGAAGTCAGGGAGTCTATTTCTGAGAAGGAGAACTTAAGTGACATCTAAATGTCAATCAAGATGGAACCAATTATGTGAAGTGCTGTTTAAGAGTATTTTGGGATGACAGAAGAGCAAGTATTAAAACCTTGAACTAAAAGAAGCCAGGTGGTATTGAGCAGCAGAAAAAGGGCCATTGGGTTTGGAATCTTCTCCTAAGACTCCAGTTTTGTCTTAGTACTATAGTGTAGTGAAGTTGCTCAGATGTGTCCAACTCCTTGTGACCCCATGGACTGTAGCCCACCAGGCTCCTCCATCCATGGGATTTTCCAGGCAAGAGTACTGGAGTAGGTTGCCATTCCCTTCTCCAGGGATCTTCCTGACCCAGGGATCAAACCCAAGTCTCCTGCATTGTAGGCAGATGTTTTTACCAGCTGAGCCACCAGGGAAGTTTTCCCAGAACCACTTATTGAAGAAGATTCTTTTCTCCATTGTGTAGTTTTGCCTCCTTTGTAACTGATTAATTGACCACAGATGTGTGGGTTTATTTCTGGGCTTTCTATCCTGTTTTTGTCTTAAATTGTTGTAAAACACACATAACATGGGGCTTCCCTAGTGGCTCAGATGGTAAAGAATATGCCTGCAGTGCAAGAGGCCTGGCTTCAATCCCTGGGACAAGAAGATCTCCTGGAAAAGGGAATGGCTACAAACTCCAATATTCTTGTTTGGAGAATTCCATGGAAAGAGGAGACTGTTGGGCTATAGTCTATGGGGCTGCAAAGAGATGGACACAGCTGAGCGACTAACACTTTCACTTTCTTTCACACATAATATGATGTATCATTTTCACCATTTCTAAGTGTGTAATTCAGTAGCATTAAATATATCCATATTTTTGTGTGGCCTTCCATTCCCAGAACTCTTTGTCATCCCAAACAGAAACTACCCATTAAAAACACTCCCTATTATGCTGTCTCCCCAGCCCCAAGCAACTACCATTCTACTTTCTATCTCCCTGAATTTGCCCTCTCTAGTGCCTCATAAAGTGAAATCTTAAAATACCTGTCTTTTTGTGACTGGTTTATTTCACTTAAATAATGTTTCAAGGTTCATCATGTGTCAGAATTTCCTTTTTACATCTGGATAATATTCAGTGTACATATAGATCACATTTTGTCTACTTATCTGTGAATGGACACTGGGTTGTTTCCACCTTTGGGTTATCATGAATAATGCTACTATTAACATTTATGTTGAGGCTCAATTTGTAGTTGTTGACATTAGTGGTCTAATTTAACTCTTGCATTGGATGTATATGTGATTGAAACACATACACACATAAATCCATGAATCGTGTTTCCAAAAACAAACAAACACAACATGGTGGGAAATGGCAAATTGACTTAACTGATGGTGTATGTTTTAATCCCCAAGATTTAGAGTTTATATAGTTATTTTGCTATTTTTATTCATTAATTGGTTTACTGCCGTTCCTAGACATTGTCTTCTATATATCTAGATATTGATTGGATATAATTATAAAGAATACCTATTGAGTTTAAGTACTGTATGTGGAAATCATCGTAATTATTTTCTTAAAGTGTTCAATGTAAAGTATATAATAAAAAATAAACATTGTTTTTAAAAGATTGCATAATGACAAAAAGCACCCAGAGATGGTTTGTTGTCTGAATTTCCCCAAAGCTCAGCAGTTCCTCTCCTCAGAATGTTCCAGAGGAGAGACTGCTTCTTACTCTGATGGAACAAAGAAACAGCTCTGTTCATTTAGCTGTGCCTGTAAAACTGCCTGAGTGAATATGACACAAGCCATGTTCCCTCAAGGTCACTGTAATGTGTTTTGATAGTAGGATCGAAATTTTCTTAAGGCCCTCTCTACCCTGGACGATAAGTAACAGTGATTGTGATGGCCTCTTTCACCCTCTCTGTATGTTTTTTCAAGGTGCTTATCTTCCCTAGTGGCTCAGAGGATAAAGCGTTTGCCTGCAATGCAGGATACCCGGGTTCGATCCCTGGGTCAGGAAGATCCCCTGGAGAAGGAAATGGCAACTCACTCCAGTATTCTTGCCTGGAGAATCCCATGGACAGAGGAGCCTGGTGGGCTACAGTCCATGGGGTCACAAAGAGTCGGACACGACTGAGAGACTTCATTTTCACTTTTTCAACAGATACGTGCATATCTGACATTTATCTAGTGAATGTGGTTTAATAAGAAACCAAGTGATTCACCCCCTACTCCCCCAGAATACATTTGAAATCTTAGCTACATTCATTAGTTAACTGGATAATTCAGTCAGACCTGAAGACATTCATTCAGGGAAGACTTGCCTCACTATTTTAAAATCCTGGTTTATGTTTTCAAAATTCTTCTAAATTCATTAACACTAAATCATACAAAAAAATGTAGCCATATAACTATTCACAGGATTTTCAATGTAAGTTTCTGTGAGATTTCACAAACAAATCACACAGTTTTCTAGATTCAAATTGACAGGAGTCCTGCTATCCTTTTGCTGCCAAGGACAGTGTAAAAATCATTGTCACTTACTGCAATCCTATCATCCACACTTCAGATGACTTCCAGGCATTAACTAGTGTGGCCATTCTCACTGGTAAACAAGTTGCTAGTCAAGGGTCAGGGCTTGATGAAAAGGTGTCATTGGATTGGGTTCTTAGCCCTGTGCCCATTAGCAACATACCCCAGAACTTCTGTTTCTCAAGAGCTAGGGGCTTTCGATGATTTTGCAGAGATTGCAGCCACAGTTTGTTCTATAGGCAGGTGTGATGGGAGATGCAGGAGAGAGATGGTAAACTGGAAAAGCAAGCTGAACCAAGTCTGAATTTCTATTTCTTCCTCCTCCCTACCACCTCAGCAGTAAGGACAGAAATGGGTTTTCCCCTTTGTGACTCCAAGCACGTCACCCAGAGTATCACCTCCCCTAGGCATTATTCATTCTCATGGTTTCTCCTGGTTGGAGAGCCAGTGAGCTGCAACACTCCAGATGCCTTCTTTCCTTCTCCTGATTTCCACACTAGCCAACAAATTCCATCAGACCATTAGCCCTGAATTGGCCAGATTATCATCACACCTCCAATTTACTCCATGTTATCGGAAGAAAACATTTCCTGTGGGTTAGGAAACTAAAGCGATGTCTGATTTTGGTGATTTGCTTCCATGGTCTAGCACATTGCTTATACCATTGGGAAAATTTGCTATAGTTGGGAGTTTGTACTGGATCTAAACACAATTCTTGCAATCCTGACCAGTTTTTAACCTGCTCGTGTCTACACTGTGCTTGAATGTAAGAATTTACAACCCAGAAATGTCCTCTGTGATAATTGTAATTTGGGATAAGTGGATCTAATTTATGATACAGAAAGGCAGAATGAGAACTGCGATTGACCAGATGATGCAAAAGTGAATAGACACCTCTGAGCTAACATGATAAAGAAGATGTTTTCTGATAAGCTTTATGAATACACAGCTCAAACTTCAAAAATCTGACCTTCCCTGCCAGTCCCCATCCCATCTCTACTACCCTGTCCCTTACTCCCAAACTTAAAACCTTACCATACTTCATTCATAAATTGAAGACAAAAGTCCTTAGAGGACACAAAACACAACAGGCTTCCCCTTGATCTAGACTGTGATTACCTTTCTACTTCTGTCTTTAGATATCTCCCTCCCCCGAGTCCATGCTCTGGTCAGACTGGAGTATCACAGGCCTGCAAATTCACTGTACAGTCTCTCACCCCAGGTCAGGCCTTTGCATATGTTGGCCCCTCTGCCACAGTGACCTTTCCTTCCCGCTTTACCTGGAACAGAAAACATTTGATGCATTTTGACTCACAGCCTCTAAACCTTTTTCCCATGTAAGGACAAACCTCACATTATGAGTCTTGTCAGGAAACAAGAAGTGTCTTCCTTGACAGAAGTGGGAAAGACCCAATACTCAATTTGCCAGCTACTCTGGTACCTAAGGAGTGGATAGGTAGCCAGCCTTGGTCTATCAGCTGAACTGATCTGAACGTGGACTCTGGAAGTAAAGCCACCAAGAAGCAAAATGGGGAAGATACCCGACTTGGCTACGGCAGGGGTGGCATGCAGTTTCCTGGGACCGTCTGTGAAGCCACACCACCACCAACATCCACATCACATTGGTACCCCTTTGCCAAATTGTTCCATAGCTTTCCCTGAAACTGTGTGGCTAATTGATGTCATTTCCAAAGATTCAGGCCAAAGCTATTTTCTGTTACTCACAATTAAGAACTGATTGTTATACCTGACTAGCTTCTATCTATCCTTCCAGACCCCTCTCAGTTATAACTTTCTCCAGAAGCAGTACCCATCCCTGTTCCATCCTGTGCCAGTCTCCTGGGTGTGTTGGCCACCCCACCCAGCACTAGCGACACTGTGTCACAGCCTGCCCTCCCTCATCTGTCCCCTCTCCTAGACTGTAAGTTCCCTGAGGACAGAGGCTAGGTTTTGCTTCTCTCTGTTCCCAGAACCCAGTATAATGTCTAACACGCCAAGAGTAACAGTAGCAGTAGTACTAATACCAGTAGGGATAGTAATAATAATAATGCTTATCTATTAATAATAGATAATAATAATAATCATAACAGTTAGTTATGACCACCTACTACATACCAAATGGCTACATTATCTTCTCAGGTACAAAAGATGTCTTTATTTAATGAACAGATGAATGTATACCAAGAGTTGTTCTCAATATATTTTTGAATAATGTGTCTCAGGCAACCCAACAGAAAACTTAGTGGCATCTTCAGTTCAGTTCAGTTCAGTCGCTCAGTCATCTCCAACTCTTTGCGACCCCATGAATCGCAGCACGCCAGGCCTCCCTATCCATCACCATCTCCCGGAGTTCACTCAGACTCACGTCCATCGAGTCCGTGATGCCATCCAGCCATCTCATCCTCGGTCGTCCCCTTCTCCTCCTGCCCCCAATCCCTCCCAGCATCAGAGTCTTCTCCAATGAGTCAACTCCCCGCATGAGGTGGCCAAAGTACTGGAGTTTCAGCTTCAGCATCATTCCTTCCATAGAAATCCCAGGGTTGATCTCCTTCAGAATGGACTGGTTGGATCTCCTTGCAGTCCAAGGGACTCTCAAGAGTCTTCTCCAACACCACAGTTCAAAAGCATCGATTCTTCGGCGCTCAGCTTTCTTCACAGTCCAACTGTCACATCCATACATGACCACAGGAAAAACCATAGCCTTGACTAGACGGACCTTAGTCGGCAAAGTAATGTCTCTGCTTTTGAATATACTATCCAGGTTGGACATAACTTTTCTTCCAAGGAGTAAGCGTCTTTTAATTTCATGGCTGCAGTCACCATCTGCAGTGATTTTGGAGCCCCAAAAAATAAAGTCTGACACTGTTTCCACTGTTTCCCCATCTATTTCCCATGAAGTGATGGGACCGGATGCCATGATCTTCGTTTTCTGAATGTTGAGCCTTAAGCCAACTTTTTGTTCTAGATTGGTGATATTAGTTACTGTGGGATATGGAGACATTTTCAGTTCATCTCGGATTATACATGTACACATATTTTTGTATTTCACATTCATTCAGTATGGATTCAGAAGTGCATATTTGCCTTGTCATATACTTGAAGATTTAATTTTAAATTGCTTCTAGGAATTAAAAGGCAGCTATGTGTTAGTTTGAAAAAAATATTAAGCACAGTAAAGTTTATTAAGTAGGTGTTTGATTTTTATGATTTACTTTTAAGTTTGGTATTTACTTCATACCCAGAGTTAAAACCAGAAGGGTGAATTGATTCAGGGAAGAGCTAGATCCTGCATCTGGTGTTATTTTTGCAACAGGCTGAATTGCATTTTTGCCTTTTATTTAATAGCTGAATTGCTGTTTTCTCCATTTATTCTTTATTCCTTTGAGAAGAAGGATAACACTGCTTAGAATTCTCAGCCCTGAGCATTTTTATTCTGTCAAGTGTATATCAGCAGATGGTTAAAAAAGAATGGAAACTTAGAACTTAAATGTCTTAGTTCACATCTTGGATTCATTCAGGTAACCTACCTGCATGGGCTGGAGGGCACTGTAACTAATGATAGTCTTGATATGAGAAGAATTATCAGAGTAAAGAGCACACAGAATCAGTCTAGAAAGGCCTATTAGGCTGGATTTTAAAAAACTAGAGTTCTCTTCCCTTTTGGACAGAGCTATATTAGTCTGTGTATTCACTCATCATTCACTTGTACAATGATTCAACACTTGCTTATTGAGTGCTATATTCCAGGCCTTGTTCTGGATACTAGGTTTATAGCAGGGAGCCCCCATGGAGTTTGCATTCTTGAGGACAAAGACGCAAGAAAACATTGTATACGTATTGTCATGTGGTGCCCTGGAGGATAAATCAAAACAGAGTGAGGGGATGGGAGTGTAGGCTTGGCGGTGGACTCTGCTGTTGCTTTTTATAAGGAAAGGTCAAGGAAAACCTCTTAGTCAATGACATTTGTACAGAGAGCTGAAGGGATGGAACAGTGTAGATGTCTACTGGAAGGAAGAGTAAGCTGAGTGGAGGGGGAACATACCTGGTGGGCCAAAGGACAGTAAGGAGGCCTCTGCAGTTGGAGGGAAGGCAGTGAGCGGGGAGGGCAGTTGGAGGTGGGTAGGCAGAGGGATGGCAGGGACCCAGACAGAGCACTATAGGTCATTGTAATGACTTCAGCTTTTTCCCTGAGCGGGAATCCACCAAAGGGTTTTGAACAGGGAAGTGACTATTCAAGTTTTATTTTAAGGATGACCTTGAAGGTTGGGTGGACAAGTGACAAGGGTAGAAACAGGGAAATGGGTGAAGATCTCTAATAGGTGTGTTCAGGTACGAACCAAATAGCATAGATGTTTGATTTTGTGGTTATCATCATCTCTGATCTTTATTAGTGAAGATAATTATTGTTTATCCAGACATGCATGAACAATGTTGCACATTTGAGTCATGCTAGAATTAATTTAGTAATATGCAAATTAGCAATATCCTATGGATTATGGTTAATACTTTTTTCCTACTCATCTAATATTGCTTTTCTTCTGGAAGCTCTTCCTCTCTCACCTGTTCTTATTCAATACTGTTGTACCATTTGTTCAGCTGTACATGCTCAAACTTCAGTTGTTTGTGACTCCTCTCTCTTCATCCCCTGTACATCCAGACAGTCAGGATCTGGGTTATTACTGTCCAGTCTCCACATCCATCTCCTTTTCCTGCCATTCCCAACTTTAGCTTAGATCCTACTTTCATCAAATGGCAACCCACTCCAGTATTCTTGCCTGGAAAATCCCATGTATGGAGGAGCCTGGGGGGCTACAGTCCATCGTGTTGCAGAGTTGGACACAACTGAGCAACTTCACTCGTCTCAGAGTTAGCTATTAAATTCTCCATCTTTAATTCATGGAGAAAGCATCAAAAAGAATATGGGTTTTGAAGTGACATCTTGATATGGATTCATTCAGATGTTTGTTCTTCCATGTAGCTATAGGGCCTTTTGCAATTTTTGAACCTCAATTGTCCCTTTTCCAAGATGAGCATAACAGTATCTGCTTTATAGGATTATAAGGAAAATTAAATGATAAAGTGTTTAAAGTAACTGGCAGCCCTGGGCACACAGAACATGTTGGTCCTTTCCACCTTCCATTCTTCCACTTCTCTCTCTCTCTGATCCATCCACCTGGCAGGCCCTGAAGTGAGGCTCTCACTGTGCTGTTCCTCTCGTTACAAACCTTCAACGGTTCCCTATTGCCCCACACATTAAATGCAAGCACTTTTTCCTGGCATTCAGAGCTCCAATACTGATTCCACATACTTTAATACTGATTTATAGCTCCAATACTGATTCCAAATACTTTAATTTCCATCCTTCCCCATTACCTATGTAATGTACTTCATGTATTAGCCAAGTTTACTATTTTATACCCATGCTGCCAAATCTATATAAAATATTATCTATTAAAATCCTACCTGTCCTTCAAATTCTCTCTCAAATACCATTGCACTTGCAAGGATGTAGACAATCTGGAAATGATTTCTGCCTGTCTGAAGTGTTACTGCACATGGAGGAGGCAACATTGTGCCTGTGCTCTGGAGCCAGAAGGATGAGGTCCCACTGCTTCCTGTCATCCTGGGCACATTACTTAATCCTTGCATCTCAGTTTCCCCTGCAAAATGGAATAATGATACTTCCTTTATAGTTTTTGTGAGGATTAAATGAGGTTCTAAATGTGATGCACTTTAAATAGTATCAGGCACTTGGAAAGCTTAAATCAGTTTCTAGAATTATAAGTACGCATAATCAACATTATTTCATTAGCTGGATGACTAAATGAAATAGGGGGATTTCAAATTAAAAGCTGTTTGAGAGACAATGGAAAAGGTATGGTCTAGTATTTTCACACTGGATTCTAGTACTGGTTCCCACTACTAAACAAGCTGTGTGATGTTGCCCCAGACTCTCTGGATCTTACTTTCTTCAAGTGCAAAAAGGAGAACAAACAAAAATCACTAAGCTCTCTTTCAGTTCAAATTAGGCACATGGATATCTGACACCTCCAAATCAAATCAACCAAAACAGAACTCAGTTTCTACTCTAAAAGAACTCTTTCCCTGCCTCTGTAAATGATGCTGCCATTTACCCAGTTTAACTAAAACATCTCTGAGTTGCCTTTGGATTATTTATTTCTTTTGCCATCTAAATCTAATCCATCTATACACATCCTATTGGTTCTACTTACAGAATATATCCTGAATCCATCTACTTCTCCCCCATCACCATTGATAGAACCCTAGTCCAATAATCTCTTGTCTGCCCTGTTGCCATGGTTCCTAATCCATCTTTCTATCTGCACTCTTAGTCTCTTTCAGCCTGTTTTGCAAAAGTGATAGAAAACATAAACCAGATAATATCATTCTCCTGCTCAAAACTCGCAGTGAGTTTTCATCATACTTAGACTAAGATCCAAACTCTTTTATCCCCTCATATCACTCTCTCCCTTATGCTTCAGCTGCATGGCCCTTTTTGTTTTGCCAGTTCACCACACTTATGTTTGCCTTGGTCCTTTGCATCTGCTATTCTCTGTGGTTGGAATATTCATTCCCCAGATGTCAGCAGGATTTGCTTCTTGTCCTTTTGATCCCAGCTCTGTCTAATTGCACCCTCCCTTCTCCCAGTAGTGCTCCGTCACACCGCCTTATTTTATTTTTTTCCTAAGGCTTACCACTATCTAAAAAATAGCTCACGTATTTATCTCTCCCCCCTACCCTGCCCCAAGTAGAAATTAAGTTTTCATAGGGCCTGATTCCTACCACAGTGCTTGACACGTAGTTGGCACACAGAAGAAAAAAAGAATCTGACTGAATACACTAAAGAATAAGTATAAACTGATTTTTAATGAGATATGAAAGTTTATATTAATTACATGAACCAAGTATTGTGGTTTTAAAGTTCGAGGTCCTGTTGGTTTTTCCTTCATTTAATCCCTCATACTGAATTGAACATGATTGAGCACATATGCTTGTGTTAGATATATCATTGTAAATAAAACAATAGTAATACAATTACAGGTTGGGTTTTTTCACTTCTTGACCTGAATAGTTCCCAGATTTACCACTCTTTCCAACTCCTTTCCTACAGTACCACTTTACTTGAAATTCCCATCATTCTGGTCCAGAGGATTGCCTCCTGTCTGTCTTTTTCTGTCTGTTCTAATCTCCCAGTAACATATTCTCCAGAATGCAGCCAGGGACCTTTTCAGTCGCTATTATGCCCTTGCTGAAAAACCTTCCGAGTTTTTATTGTTCTCAGGATACAGGTCCACCACCTCACGTCTCACTAGCTCACTGTCCACTCCAGGCCATACTCACTCCCTCCCTTCCTGGTTCCCGCCTGCCACAGGGCTGGCAGTCCCCGCTTCCCGAGGAGTTATACACCGCATCCTTTTGGCCTGCTTTTCAGGATCTCTAGAGATTGGCCCTTCCTCAGAGAAGGCCTGTCGGGTTAAGACCAACTCCTCTCCTCACCATATAACCCAAAGTCGCAAAGTGCTTCTTTTTCAGAGCTGTAACTTTATAAACATATACTCCTGAATATGGTAACCTTATTAACATGTGTTAAAGTAAGTTTGCGCCCAAAGCTATTTGCGGAAGAAACATATTGACTGCCTCCCCAACCACTCCTCGCCCCTCCCCTAGGGCTGCGGCGCAGCTATTACGCTTTCAGCCGGCGCCAGGCACAGACATTGCAGAGCGCTTGCGCGGAGGGGCACGCATGCGCAGAGGGACGAGCCCGCTGACAGATTCTCGGTGGCGGCGGCGGCCGCGGCCCTGGACTGCGGGGAATGGGACTCCTAGGTCTGTGACTGAGCACCGCCCCCTCCTCCGTGCCCGCGACATGGCCCAGGAGAAGATGGAGCTAGACCTGGAGCTCCCTCCGGGCTCAGGTGGGAACCCGGCGGAGGGAAGCAGCAGTGGCGGCGGCGGGGGCCTCAGGAGATCTAACAGCGCCCCCCTGATCCACGGCCTCAGTGACACTTCTCCGGTGTTCCAGGCCGAGGCGCCGAGCGCCAGGCGAAACAGCACAACGTTCCCGAACCGCCACGGCCTGCTTCTGCCGGCCTCCCCAGTCCGCATGCACAGCAGCCGCTTGCACCAGATCAAACAGGAGGAGGGCATGGACTTGATCAATCGAGAGACTGTCCACGAGCGCGAGGTGCAGAACGCAATGCAGATAAGCCACTCCTGGGAGGAAAGTTTCAGCCTGAGCGACAACGACGTGGAGAAATCTGCCTCCCCGAAACGCATCGATTTCATTCCGGTGTCGCCAGCACCGTCGCCTACCCGGGGAATTGGAAAGCAGTGTTTTTCACCATCCTTGCAAAGTTTTGTGAGTAGCAATGGATTGCCTCCAAGTCCTATTCCCAGCCCAACGACCCGCTTTACTACCCGGAGAAGCCAGAGTCCCATTAATTGCATTAGACCAAGTGTTCTTGGACCATTGAAAAGAAAATGTGAAATGGAAACTGAATATCAGCCAAAGAGATTTTTCCAAGGCATCACCAACATGCTTTCTTCTGACGTTGCGCAGCTGTCAGATCCGGGTGTGTGTGTATCTTCCGATACCCTTGATGGAAACAGCAGCAGCGCCGGATCTTCTTGTAACTCACCAGCGAAAGTCAGCACTACCACCGACTCTCCTGTGTCGCCTGCCCAAGCGGCCTCTCCATTTATTCCAGTAGATGAACTTTCATCTAAGTGATTCACCCCCCCCCTTCCTGAGACTCGGTTTTGTTTTTGCAATGGAGAGAAAAATCAAGTTGGAACAAGCACTGAACTTTGTCGATTAATTTGAGGCTATTTCCTATTTGACCCTTTTCCTTTTTTGGAATTTCCTGAAATATTGTTATTCTAGAGAACTTTTATGCCAGATTCCTGCGGATGCCCTTGAATTCAGTGTAGTAATATTTTCAGACGTTTTCCCAATAAGTGTGTTGAAGCATCCATCTTTACGCTGCTAATATGTCTAAATACATATGTTATCCCTTGATTTTTTAAAAAACTGAGAGCTCTATTTATTTATGGGATTATTAAGTTCTGATGCAAATATAAATGTTGAATTAATCAGCATAGTAAACTGATGTTTTAAAATTCCATACTTCATGCCCACACTAATTTTTAATGTTATTGTCAGTGATTGCTAACTTCTATTTGATGAAGAACAATAACTTACCTTTGTACAGCTATTTTTAAAGTGTTAGTTTTATCCATCCAGTGGTTGTCAGTTTTACCCAGGAGTCCTGATTGTTTAATTTTCTGGGTATAAAAATGGAGGGGGGGAGCTGATAAAAGAGCAAAATATGAACGTTTGCAACAGATCTTTTAAATATGCAAAAGTAAACATTTAAACATTTTCTAATGAAATTTTAATAGTAATTTAATATGTCATACAAATATAACTACTATACCGAATTTCTTCTTCTTCTTTTTTTAACGAGATAGTGCATTCCTGTGGGTATATTCCTGAAGTTAAATGGGACAGTGCCTTGCAGTCTTAGCCCACTGTACAAAGGCTGAGGCCAGGTTCTTTGTACCACTGCAGACTTTATCAGTTGTAGAAAATGTGTGGGAAGCCCTGTTGAACTTGAGCAGAGCAGCTAGGCAGATGAAACTCTCTCAGTCATTGATATGCGTTAATAAGATATTCAGTCGTGCCTCAGTGACAATTCTTGCCAACAAGGAGCTCAAGAAACTTTTGGCTGCTTTTCTGCTTTGTCCATCTGTCACCTTCTTGGTTTTCCCTGGATCAAGAAGGAAGCAGCTGTTTCCTTGCCAACAGGTCCTTCCTCTCCACCTCCCAAGAAACTAGGGCATCATCAGTTAGACAAAGGTACAGTGTGACTCAAATGTCTCACAGTAAGCAACAACAGGACTGTGGAATTGTTTCAGGAACCTCTGTGGTTAAAGCTACAGCTGGAGTTGACTGCCTGGGGGATGTCAGTTAATTAAGGGGCAATGACTTGCCAGAGAAAATCAGGGGAGAGTCACTTAGGTAAATCATTATTTAATTTAGGTTTTAGTAAAGGTAGAATTATGAAATGTTCTTTTCTTTGCCTTTTACAATTAAGACAAAGTATGAAAATATTTAATGACAGATTTTTTTTATATGATACTTTCTTATTTCCTGTATCTTCCTTACTAGATAACTAGGTAGATAGAAAGAATGGCAAACAAAAGGGAAAGGGGAAAAAAATAAGAGAGACCAAGAAACCAAGGGAAAAAGTTCCGGCTCACTTTAAGTTATTGCCTACAGAGACATTACAATTATGTGGAATTTTTACAACTATGAGAATAAATGGAACCGGTCAACTCAAGAATTCAGTGAATTACAGCATGGGTAAGATTGTGTCCACAGGCTTAAAGTTCTCTATTCTGGGTAATAGTGTTAATGTGCTCCAGTTCTGACCTTGTTGCTCAAATTCACATGTGTATATCCAGCTTCCTGTTGGGCGCTTTGACCTACTCCCAGAGGTTCTTTAACCTCAGCATCTCCGGAGCAAAATTTAGTATCTTTTCTTTTAACCTGTTCTTGGATAATCTGAAATTATGTCATCCTATCTAATTTCCTAAACTCAAAACCATGGGCAGCATCTTTGACTTTCCCTGTTCCTGTGGTGCCACATCCAGCTCAGTCACCATGTCCTGTCTGCTTGCGAACTGAGTCTCATATCTCCCTTTCTCTGTCTCTGTCGCCCCTGAATTTAGCTTAAGTCCCGGCCTAAGTGATCTCCCAGCCTATTTTCTTACCTCCCTTTTGATCCAGGCTTCGTATTGCCTCTAAAGTGAACTTTCTAAAATACTTGATTTTGTCATCTTCCTGCTTAAAAACTTTATATGCTTCACCATTTTGTACATTTTAGTGAATGCTTTCTTCAGCTTGACATAGAAGGTCCCTCATAAACTGCCTATACACTAACACAGTATAGGCATCCTCTGTTCATCCTGACCCAATTACATGTCCTTCCTTCTTTGTAAACCCTAGACCAATTTGTAATCTTTAAATAAGCCTTGTACTTTCATGTGTTTGTACCTTTGATTAAATTGTTTCTTTCCCTAAAATGGCATTCCCGTCCTTTTCACCCAGGAAACTGCTGTTTCTTTTTATTGCATTTGAATTTAACTATGAAATAATGTATACCTTCTACTTATAAAAATATTTAAACAATGCAGGTATCTATATAGTAAAAAAGTGAAAATCTGTCTGTATCTACTATGTAAACTTCATCTTCTTTTCCTATAGGTAATTTCTGTTAATAATTCAGCTTATATCGTGCAAGATATTACTCTGCATTCCGTGTATATATGTATATAAATTTCAGAAAACCAGCATCTCGCTGACATCTCTTCTTTCCCTCATATCTAATCATTCACCAAATCTTATTGATCTTATCTTCTAGAATCTGTCTTCTTTTCATCTCAGCTGCCACCCAGATCCAGCCTACCATCATGTCCTGCTTAGGCCTCCTGATTCCCACTTGTCCCTTCACACTCTCTGTTTGGCTAACTGTTCATCTTCCACAGATCAACCAGAGTAATTCTTTCACAGTTGCAGATCAGATCCTTACATCTCTCAGCTTAAAGCTTTTCATCTGCTTCCTGTTCTTGTGGTGTACCAAAAGATATTCATTCTAGCTCAGGAGGCCCTGTGCAGTCTGGCCCTTTCCTCCCCCTCCCCTTGTTTGCATTCCACCCTTACTGGCTTGCTTCTCATTCAGTACATCTTGTTCTCTCCTGTCTTACCACCTTTTACCAGATCCTCTTCCCTGAAGGTATAGAGAAACTTTTATTTCTGTGTTTGTTTTTCTATATTGGTGGTAAGTTTTAAATCCAATAAGCCTCTAAGTTTTTATAGGCAATTTACATTATTGTTCATAACTTGAGTCATTACTCTGTAGAATGTAAGAGGCTAGCTGATATAAGAATTATCCTTCAAAAAACATTTTTAAGGTATTAGTATTGCTAATCTATAAACTTGGTGCTAGAAGCCCCAAAGCACATATCAACATTGAGTTAAAGTGCAGTTCATTATATGTAACAAAACTCTGTTCTATATTTTCCTTTGTTATGTTTGTTAAAAACAGCAGTGCACGTGGAAAAAATAATTAGTAGTCACCAAATCTGTGACTGCAGGATGTCAGAACCTTTAAGCATACTTAAAAGATTCATTGTAATCAAGATCTGTATGGGGTTGCCTTCCCCTGGTTCTCATTTATCTGTTCAGCCAGCTACATACCTACAAGAGACCTCTCAGATATTTGGCATATAATGGGGAAAGGGTCAAGGCTTATGAGGGAAACAGGACTGATAATTGTTTTCTTATTGGCATGTTTTTAGGTCAGTAGAAAAAGTCTGAAGGTCCAAGAGAGAAGTGCGATACTGGGGGTGGCGGTGCCGGGGGGAGGGAAGAGTTGCCAAAGCAACAAACCAAAGATGGTGATGTAACTGATACTTCCTGAGTAGCATCAGAAAATAGAAGAACGAGTTGGTCTTGGAAAGCACTTTTTTTCCCCCCCTTTTGCAATAGGAAGGAGAGTGAAAAGGCTAGACAACAAAAGCAGTAAATATTGATTCATGTTGCAGGAGTTTAGGGGTATGGAGGAAGGCATATGAAAATTGAAAGAATTTCCGATTGCTTCTATTTTCCAATTTTTAAAGAGTGTAGGATATTTGAGGGTAGGGCAGGAGGACCTTTGGAAGCTTGAGTGAGGTAAAGGTTTAATGCTTTCTCTGTGAGAACCTGTAAAGGAGTGACAAGGGTGAGTAGGAGTTTTGTTAGGCTACATTAGATGGCAGGTGCAAAAGAAGTAGATTGGACTAACGTAGGTTTGGGAGACGCAGGTACTTGGTAAAGCCCAGTGGTGAAGTAATTAAGAGTTCTGCTGAAAGTGGAATTGAGTGACTGGCTGAGATTTTGAAGATGTTACAAGAAGTCAACAGGCTGGACTAGGCTGTCTTTTCAAGATCTTACATTCCGTTTGACCATGACAAAGTATATAGAGAGTCTGATCTCACTGCAGAACTCAGTTTATCAATTTTGCCCATATTTTTTCATGTTCATTTTATCCAGAGAATCAATCCTAAATCAGCAATCCTTGAATTCCATTTAGATGATTAAAAAAAAAACCTTTTTTTGAGTCAGATTGCTCACTGTAGCCAAGACAGTTCTTTATGCCTTCCCTACCTTGCCATCTAACTAAAAAAGTTTTCTTAAAAGTTAGTATGACCTTTATATTCAAATGTCTATTATAGAGTACTTAACTGCATGTCAGGCTCTGTTCTAGCTGCTAAACAAATGTATTATTTCATTTAATCTTCATCACTGTCCTCTGAGTAAATGAGTGCCATTATTATTCTCATTTTATTAGTGAGGAAATGGAGTCACAAAGAGATTAGGTAACCTGCTCAGGATTCGAAGTAGGAGGCAGGCAACATACTGTAGTGGTTAAAAACAGGCTCTGGAGCCGGGTGGCTGAGGTAAGGATTAAGTGGGTCACTGTATGTCAAGTTCTTAAAGCAATGCTGGCAATTTCTGTAGAAGTATCAACTATCATTACTATCCTTGTGGGGATGGTTGTTGTAATATTATTGTTGTCATCTAGTGTGGACTTGCTGAGGAATCTTTTATCATCCTTGACTGGTGAAACTCCTCCTTTCACACTCAGTAAGAACGTACCCTTTACCCCTTTAGGCAGCCTATCCTTTTATAAGATGCGTGTTTTCAACATCAGTCTTCTTACAGTGAGCAGACATTTCCCTCTGTAAGTTCCACCATTTAATTCATGTCCAGTTCTCTGGAAAATGCAGAACAAGTCTTATCTCTTATTTGTATGGTAACCCTTTCTTCGCAAATCAGAAACACGGATCCCTCAGTAATTACCTCTTCTGGATTTGGGGACTCTTGAGGAGTTCTTTCACTGTGCTCTCTTCATAAAGTAGAGGTATCCTTGCTTGGCAGGTAGAATTTTCACAAGACCGTGATCCCTTTAAGACTGTTTGCTTTCCCTCATAGAAAAACAGGAGATGGTCTAATAACTTGAATCGTTGCCAGTAGTAATAATAACTGGCACTAATGTTTATTGAGTATTCAGTATGGGCCTAGACACTATTTTCTGTGCTTCAATCCGCATGGCAACCCTATGAGGTAAATGCAATGGTTATTCCCATTTATCATGAGAAAGCCAAATACATTTTCTCAAGTCTCTATTACTTTCTTATTTTCTTCTCCTTTTGAATTTAAGTCTTTTTGTCATTTCCTATGAACAAACTTTTGGTTTTGTTTTTGAGATGAAGCCTATTTTCCAGCTTGCTAGTGTTACCACTTCTGTTTTGAATCAAATGATATATTTACTTAAAATGCTGGCTTTAGACATTATTATCATATTAGAGGAAGCAATCAGGAGGATTGTTTTCTTTATTAAGAGGTTAAGAAAAAGTAGAATAAAAATAAGAATAGAAGGAAATCAGAGTTTACATATTTTAAAACTGATTTGCTATTTGAAATAAGAAATCCCAAACTACAAATTTTAGATTGTTTTTAAAAAACATGTATAAATAAAAAATACGTATATATGTTATAATATATGCTTTGTTATACTTGAGTTATACAATATCCTTGGTTGTCCTTAGATTATTCTCCTAGGGAAACAAGCAAGAACCACTTGATCCCTCCTCCCTCAAATAAACTCTATATGGTAAAAATGTATCGTTTTTAGAGGAAAAGCAACAGGATTTAAATGAGTGATAGTTGCTTAGTCATGTCTGACTATCTGCAACCCCACAGACTGGAGTCTGCCAGGCTCCTCCGTCCATGGAATTCTCCAAACAAGAATACTGGAATGGATTGCCATTTCAGTATTTAAACAGCAGGATTTAAAGAGTGATCCAAAAACTTTTTATTACCTACATAACAAATTCACCTTCTTTCTCTATAAGAAGTTGTCCCCAGAGGTTAGAGATTTAAATTTAGAACAAGCGAACAATCCCTGAGAAACTTTTTTTTTAAACCTTTATTTCATAAAAAAATCACTTCACTGTTCAGCCAAAGGACCCAAAAAAGGAAAACTTAGAGTGCATTTAGTTGGTGGTCAGACTTCAGTCAAATTTCAGTGTCACATCCCTGCATTCGATACTTGGAAACAAACCACTGAAAGCTACAGTTTATTCTAAAAGGTTGCTGTCGTTTTTGGAAGTTCAATAAATATTTTCAAATCACCTGAAAAGTGACTTTTGGTTCCACCTATAACAGAAAAGACTCTGAAGAAGCATGGGTAGATAGAGATAATTGAGTCACTGTACTGTACACCTGAATCTAACACAGCATTGTAAATCAACTACGCTTAAATTTAAAAATAAGGAAATTAGTTTTAGGGAGGGTAAGTGAATTACCCAAACTCACAGAAATAGTAAGTGGATGCAGATAAAATTTGTACATATGTAGCTTGTTAGTGAAAATAGTTTTATAACAAGTTAGAGAACATAAAATACTCCAATCTTGTGCATGTACAACTAAATGTGCACTCACATTTGCACATATACACACCTGACCTACTTTATGAGTCTTGTTCTGTATGCTTGGAGCCATATTTACCTTTATTTCCATTTTAGATTTCCTCTCCTTAGTTTTCAGATAGGTAGGTTAGATTTTGTAAATTATACACACATATACGNCGTCCTTTTCACCCAGGAAACTGCTGTTTCTTTTTATTGCATTTGAATTTAACTATGAAATAATGTATACCTTCTACTTATAAAAATATTTAAACAATGCAGGTATCTATATAGTAAAAAAGTGAAAATCTGTCTGTATCTACTATGTAAACTTCATCTTCTTTTCCTATAGGTAATTTCTGTTAATAATTCAGCTTATATCGTGCAAGATATTACTCTGCATTCCGTGTATATATGTATATAAATTTCAGAAAACCAGCATCTCGCTGACATCTCTTCTTTCCCTCATATCTAATCATTCACCAAATCTTATTGATCTTATCTTCTAGAATCTGTCTTCTTTTCATCTCAGCTGCCACCCAGATCCAGCCTACCATCATGTCCTGCTTAGGCCTCCTGATTCCCACTTGTCCCTTCACACTCTCTGTTTGGCTAACTGTTCATCTTCCACAGATCAACCAGAGTAATTCTTTCACAGTTGCAGATCAGATCCTTACATCTCTCAGCTTAAAGCTTTTCATCTGCTTCCTGTTCTTGTGGTGTACCAAAAGATATTCATTCTAGCTCAGGAGGCCCTGTGCAGTCTGGCCCTTTCCTCCCCCTCCCCTTGTTTGCATTCCACCCTTACTGGCTTGCTTCTCATTCAGTACATCTTGTTCTCTCCTGTCTTACCACCTTTTACCAGATCCTCTTCCCTGAAGGTATAGAGAAACTTTTATTTCTGTGTTTGTTTTTCTATATTGGTGGTAAGTTTTAAATCCAATAAGCCTCTAAGTTTTTATAGGCAATTTACATTATTGTTCATAACTTGAGTCATTACTCTGTAGAATGTAAGAGGCTAGCTGATATAAGAATTATCCTTCAAAAAACATTTTTAAGGTATTAGTATTGCTAATCTATAAACTTGGTGCTAGAAGCCCCAAAGCACATATCAACATTGAGTTAAAGTGCAGTTCATTATATGTAACAAAACTCTGTTCTATATTTTCCTTTGTTATGTTTGTTAAAAACAGCAGTGCACGTGGAAAAAATAATTAGTAGTCACCAAATCTGTGACTGCAGGATGTCAGAACCTTTAAGCATACTTAAAAGATTCATTGTAATCAAGATCTGTATGGGGTTGCCTTCCCCTGGTTCTCATTTATCTGTTCAGCCAGCTACATACCTACAAGAGACCTCTCAGATATTTGGCATATAATGGGGAAAGGGTCAAGGCTTATGAGGGAAACAGGACTGATAATTGTTTTCTTATTGGCATGTTTTTAGGTCAGTAGAAAAAGTCTGAAGGTCCAAGAGAGAAGTGCGATACTGGGGGTGGCGGTGCCGGGGGGAGGGAAGAGTTGCCAAAGCAACAAACCAAAGATGGTGATGTAACTGATACTTCCTGAGTAGCATCAGAAAATAGAAGAACGAGTTGGTCTTGGAAAGCACTTTTTTTCCCCCCCTTTTGCAATAGGAAGGAGAGTGAAAAGGCTAGACAACAAAAGCAGTAAATATTGATTCATGTTGCAGGAGTTTAGGGGTATGGAGGAAGGCATATGAAAATTGAAAGAATTTCCGATTGCTTCTATTTTCCAATTTTTAAAGAGTGTAGGATATTTGAGGGTAGGGCAGGAGGACCTTTGGAAGCTTGAGTGAGGTAAAGGTTTAATGCTGTCTCTGTGAGAACCTGTAAAGGAGTGACAAGGGTGAGTAGGAGTTTTGTTAGGCTACATTAGATGGCAGGTGCAAAAGAAGTAGATTGGACTAACGTAGGTTTGGGAGACGCAGGTACTTGGTAAAGCCCAGTGGTGAAGTAATTAAGAGTTCTGCTGAAAGTGGAATTGAGTGACTGGCTGAGATTTTGAAGATGTTACAAGAAGTCAACAGGCTGGACTAGGCTGTCTTTTCAAGATCTTACATTCCGTTTGACCATGACAAAGTATATAGAGAGTCTGATCTCACTGCAGAACTCAGTTTATCAATTTTGCCCATATTTTTTCATGTTCATTTTATCCAGAGAATCAATCCTAAATTCAGCAATCCTTGAATTCCATTTAGATGATTAAAAAAAAAACCTTTTTTTGAGTCAGATTGCTCACTGTAGCCAAGACAGTTCTTTATGCCTTCCCTACCTTGCCATCTAACTAAAAAAGTTTTCTTAAAAGTTAGTATGACCTTTATATTCAAATGTCTATTATAGAGTACTTAACTGCATGTCAGGCTCTGTTCTAGCTGCTAAACAAATGTATTATTTCATTTAATCTTCATCACTGTCCTCTGAGTAAATGAGTGCCATTATTATTCTCATTTTATTAGTGAGGAAATGGAGTCACAAAGAGATTAGGTAACCTGCTCAGGATTCGAAGTAGGAGGCAGGCAACATACTGTAGTGGTTAAAAACAGGCTCTGGAGCCGGGTGGCTGAGGTAAGGATTAAGTGGGTCACTGTATGTCAAGTTCTTAAAGCAATGCTGGCAATTTCTGTAGAAGTATCAACTATCATTACTATCCTTGTGGGGATGGTTGTTGTCATATTATTGTTGTCATCTAGTGTGGACTTGCTGAGGAATCTTTTATCATCCTTGACTGGTGAAACTCCTCCTTTCACACTCAGTAAGAACGTACCCTTTACCCCTTTAGGCAGCCTATCCTTTTATAAGATGCGTGTTTTCAACATCAGTCTTCTTACAGTGAGCAGACATTTCCCTCTGTAAGTTCCACCATTTAATTCATGTCCAGTTCTCTGGAAAATGCAGAACAAGTCTTATCTCTTATTTGTATGGTAACCCTTTCTTCGCAAATCAGAAACACGGATCCCTCAGTAATTACCTCTTCTGGATTTGGGGACTCTTGAGGAGTTCTTTCACTGTGCTCTCTTCATAAAGTAGAGGTATCCTTGCTTGGCAGGTAGGATTTTCACAAGACCGTGATCCCTTTAAGACTGTTTGCTTTCCCTCATAGAAAAACAGGAGATGGTCTAATAACTTGAATCGTTGCCAGTAGTAATAATAACTGGCACTAATGTTTATTGAGTATTCAGTATGGGCCTAGACACTATTTTCTGTGCTTCAATCCGCATGGCAACCCTATGAGGTAAATGCAATGGTTATTCCCATTTATCATGAGAAAGCCAAATACATTTTCTCAAGTCTCTATTACTTTCTTATTTTCTTCTCCTTTTGAATTTAAGTCTTTTTGTCATTTCCTATGAACAAACTTTTGGTTTTGTTTTTGAGATGAAGCCTATTTTCCAGCTTGCTAGTGTTACCACTTCTGTTTTGAATCAAATGATATATTTACTTAAAATGCTGGCTTTAGACATTATTATCATATTAGAGGAAGCAATCAGGAGGATTGTTTTCTTTATTAAGAGGTTAAGAAAAAGTAGAATAAAAATAAGAATAGAAGGAAATCAGAGTTTACATATTTTAAAACTGATTTGCTATTTGAAATAAGAAATCCCAAACTACAAATTTTAGATTGTTTTTAAAAAACATGTATAAATAAAAAATACGTATATATGTTATAATATATGCTTTGTTATACTTGAGTTATACAATATCCTTGGTTGTCCTTAGATTATTCTCCTAGGGAAACAAGCAAGAACCACTTGATCCCTCCTCCCTCAAATAAACTCTATATGGTAAAAATGTATCGTTTTTAGAGGAAAAGCAACAGGATTTAAATGAGTGATAGTTGCTTAGTCATGTCTGACTATCTGCAACCCCACAGACTGGAGTCTGCCAGGCTCCTCCGTCCATGGAATTCTCCAAACAAGAATACTGGAATGGATTGCCATTTCAGTATTTAAACAGCAGGATTTAAAGAGTGATCCAAAAACTTTTTATTACCTACATAACAAATTCACCTTCTTTCTCTATAAGAAGTTGTCCCCAGAGGTTAGAGATTTAAATTTAGAACAAGCGAACAATCCCTGAGAAACTTTTTTTTTAAACCTTTATTTCATAAAAAAATCACTTCACTGTTCAGCCAAAGGACCCAAAAAAGGAAAACTTAGAGTGCATTTAGTTGGTGGTCAGACTTCAGTCAAATTTCAGTGTCACATCCCTGCATTCGATACTTGGAAACAAACCACTGAAAGCTACAGTTTATTCTAAAAGGTTGCTGTCGTTTTTGGAAGTTCAATAAATATTTTCAAATCACCTGAAAAGTGACTTTTGGTTCCACCTATAACAGAAAAGACTCTGAAGAAGCATGGGTAGATAGAGATAATTGAGTCACTGTACTGTACACCTGAATCTAACACAGCATTGTAAATCAACTACGCTTAAATTTAAAAATAAGGAAATTAGTTTTAGGGAGGGTAAGTGAATTACCCAAACTCACAGAAATAGTAAGTGGATGCAGATAAAATTTGTATATATGTAGCTTGTTAGTGAAAATAGTTTTATAACAAGTTAGAGAACATAAAATACTCCAATCTTGTGCATGTACAACTAAATGTGCACTCACATTTGCACATATACACACCTGACCTACTTTATGAGTCTTGTTCTGTATGCTTGGAGCCATATTTACCTTTATTTCCATTTTAGATTTCCTCTCCTTAGTTTTCAGATAGGTAGGTTAGATTTTGTAAATTATACACACATATACATATATAGGTACTGTTGGCAAGAGTGGTGCCTTGATTTCGCATCAACTTTCCAAATTCCAGTTGCTGCCCTAAAAGAGAAATAGGTATTTTGTTTTCATACATAGGGTTTCTTTGTGCCTGATTTCTATTTCTCTTGTTTGAACTTTTGGAATAAATACTTGGGTAGATGTGAAAATCACTCATTAACAAATTCTCAGACAGCATGACTGAAGCTAGAGAGCAAAGAACGTATCGCTTTTATTTACCTGTGAAAGTTCAGTTCTGTATCAGTGCCAGGGGTAGTTCTGGTTCTTTTCCAATTGCCTACAACGGTCTTCCAAAGCAAACTGACATCTAAGGCTTGGCTAGCAAGGCAGGTTGTGAAAGAAGACAATTGAAAAAGATCTTTTGTGCCCTTGCAAAGTAAAATGGTTGGTTGAGGCAACCGTTCCTGTGATTCAGACAATCCCTTCCCCTTATTTTCAGGACAAAGAATGATTTTACTGTTGCAGTGCCAGGAGGATTACTGGAACTTTGGTGACGAGTAGCTCTTGAGTGTTGGTGTCTTTTGGACAGAAGAATGAGAGCTGTTGAGAAGGGGATGGGAGTGAGGAGATGATGAGTGGATTGGATATACCTTTTGGCACCTGAGCCCTCAGACTACATTGTGAACTCCCTGTGGGCTAGAGAGTGACATTGATGGTGGTTTTCTTCATGAATGTTTGTTTTTCCTTTGTTCCACTTCATTTGGGATTTGGGGTTGAATCAGTGTGTTTAAAATTTTTTTCAAGCATCTTTCCCTTTAAGGTCTCATCTTTTATGTCTTCTAAAAAATGGTGAATAATAATACAGTGATACTAATAATTATCTTTTGTTACTATCAAAGATTACTTTGAGTCAAGAATAAAAGTTCTTGGAACTCTTTACCACTTTATACTAGGTTTAAAACTCAATTAAAATAGTCTTTCTCAAGGCCCCATTTTACCACACTATTTGCTACCTGAATTTCTAAAATGCGTGCCTGAAATCAACTTTAATGGTTACCCCTTTACTTCAGGTTAAGTCCAGTTATGCAGTATGATGATTTGCATGTCTCCACAGACCCCCTGAGCCCCCTAGCTACACTGCACTGCCTGGGGTTCCCCCAGCTTCCTGCTCCCATGCACTAGCTGCGCTTTGACAAGCTGTGTCCTTGCTTAGAACTGCACCTTCTTCTCCCTCTGCACTCCCTACCAACCTGCTTTCCTTAACTTGGACCGAGGGGATACAGCTTCTGAGAAGCCTTTCCTGATGCCTCTGCCTCTCCAGCCCTGGTCAGAATAGCTTTCCTCTGTGATCTTGTTGTGCTCGGGCCTTGCTTCTATAAAGGCACTTAACAGGCTGACATATATCTGTGTGGTTTCTTGACTGTTTAACCTGCATAAAAGCAAAGCCTCTGTCTTTTACTTCTGCCCCTGATGCCTGTGCACAGAATGTTATAGTTACTCAAATTTTATCTTGAGTAGATGATTAATGGATGGATAAGTGGGTGGGAAAATGGCACAGATTGTTTTAAAGAGAAAGGAATGTAGTAAGATTCTTAGTGGAACAAGCTCAGTCACATGGTTGGGTTTTTTATAGTTTGCTAGGAGACTAGAACGGAGGAGGCGATGGCACCTCACTCCAGTACTCTTGCCTGGAGAATCCCACGGATGGAGGAGCTTGGTAGGCTGTAGTCCCATGTGGTCGTGAAGAGTCAGACACGACTGAGCGACTTCACTTTCACTTTTCATTTTCATGCATTGGAGAAGGAAATGGCAACCCACTCCAGTGTTCTTGCCTGGAGAATCCCAGGGACAGGGGAGCCTGGTGGGCTGCTGTCTGTGGGGTCGCACAGAGTCGGACACGGCTGAAGCGGCTTAGCAGCAGGAGACTAGAAATTCATTCATTAAGTAGTTTTGATTTGAGCACCTGCCTCACACTGGCTAGTCCCTTAGGATACATCAGTGTACAAAACAAAGATTCCCATCCACATTTTGCTTATATTCTAACAGGGTGGAGGGAGAGCAACTAAACAATAAATTAAGTAAATTATTATACATAATATATATATAGTGAGGAACAGAAAGGATGTCAGGGTGGCAGGAGCAGAGTTATTGAAGGGAAAGATAGTTGGAGGGGCTTAGAGAGGTGGGCAAGGGTGGGGACTGTTGTAGGTACAGGTGGCATAAGGTCTTGTTTGCCATTAAAGGACACTGACTATGAAAGATGGAGAGTTTTTGCAGGGGGTTGAGCATAGAAATGGCATGACCTATCTAGGTTTTAAAAGAAACACTCTTGCTATCTTGACAGTAGACTGTGAGCGGCAGGGGAGAAAGACAGTCAAGACGGGGGTAGGGACTACTCCCATTATGGGGACCAATTAAGAGGCTTTCCAACATCTAGTAAAAGATCATTGTGGCTTAAATGAGGGTGGTCACATTGGAGATGAGGAGAAGTAGTTAAATTCTAGATTATATTTTGAAGGTAGAACCAATAGATTTTGCTCTACCTTCAAAGAAGGTAGAGCTGACAGATTTAAGGTGGGTGTGGGATGCCTGGTGGAGGAGAGAGAAACTGGAAGGATGGAGTTGCCATCAACTGAGATGTGGAAATCTATGTGTGAGGTAGGATGTTTTGTTCTGGGGCTTTGGTTTGTTTGCTGCTGCTGTTTGGCGGCGGGTGGGCAAGGGAGGTATGGGGACAAGAGGTATTAGGAGCTTAGTCTGGATATATTGAGTAAACGAACCTTATTAGACATTCAAGTGGAGGTGTCAAGTAAGCAGTTAGATATCCGAGTCTAGAGTTCAGAAAAGAGGACTGGGCTGGAAATACACAGCTGGGAGCCTTGTGCCTGTGATGATATTTAGAGTAGAGAATACATGAGATCACTACAGGTCACGTGAACGTATGTAAAGAATAGAAGAATAGGAACTAACCCAGGAATACTCTGTACCATTGAGAGGTCAGGAAAACTAGACTGAGAAGAGACAGCCAGGGAGGTAAGGAAACTGCGAGTGTGGTGTTCTGGAAACCATGTGAAGGAAAGGTATGAGAGAGGATGGAGTGACCAGATGTTTTCAGTTGCAGCTGATCTGACGAGGGAGGGAGGACCAAGTGTTGAGCCCTGGATTTAGTAATGTGTAAGTTACAGGTCACCTTGGTGAGAGTCATTTCATTGGAATGATGGAGTAAAAGCCTGATTAGAGGAGGTTTAAGAGAGAATAGGATGAGCAGAATTGGAGACAGCCAGATGGCTGAAGAAAGGGATTGAGCTCTTCTAGATCCTTGAGGATAAAGAAGAACTAAAGTGAGAAGGTCACCCCCTTCCCCTTCTTATGGGTAAAATGTTTTTAAGCATTTCAAATATCTCTTTACATATGCATGATATAATTTGAGAAAAAAGCAAAGTTTAGTAAAACTGTTTTCTGTCCTTTTTTTTTTCCTTTCTGGGACTATTACGAGGAGAAAGATCTATAAGTAAATGCTTTTACTCCAAACATGAGTAGACTATTCAAGCCAAAGGTTTACAGATTCACTTCCTTCATGAATTCATCTGGTTCATTTTATTCCCTTGCCATCTATTTCTCTTAATGGCTTTTTTCCCACTTATAAATTGAAATTTAGTTCCACACCGTGACACAATTATTTCTGTCTGCAAGTTTGGCCCAGTTTCTTAACCCAGAGACGTTTTCCTCTTCAGTAAGTACTGTGAATTTTTCTTTTTTAAGTAGTTCGTTGTCCTCTTAGGTTTTATTTAGGGACAGATTTTTTTTTTCCTTATTCCTTTTTGAAATTGTTGCTGAACAGTGAGAGAGGAGAGTGCCAGTTATGATAAGGAAGGAAGAATGCTTTCCCCACTTTGAATTGCTACGATTTCGTTCTGATTATAAAATATTGTCACGTTCATTCTTGTGGGTTGGGGAGTCTGTCCCAGTCTTTCATACAAGAGGACTCAAGGACATCCAAGCCATATTTGTACTCAGGAGGGAAGAATGCTTTCTCCTGGAATTCCCTCTCTCTCCTGATATTGCATTTCTGCCTTTCAAGACTTCAATCAAGTCCCATTTACTCCATGGAAACTTCTGTGCTTCTCCTGGCTCTGGGTAGTATTGACTTCCTCTTAATTGCTGTACTTACTGCTTGTAGCCCTTTACTTTGTTGGTTGTTTGGGGTTTTTTGTTGTTTTGAAAGAGTAGGAATGGGAGGTGGGCAGTGGAGGGGGTTAAAAGCACTGCATCTGCGGACTAGTAGAACTGCTTTCCCCACCTAGCCCACCTCCCTGCTTTGTGCAAATTAGTTAATCTTCATGTACCTCAGTCTTTTTACCTGTTAAGTGGGAGTAGTTGCTACCTCAAAAAAGAGTTGTTAGAGTTAGAGGAGAGAAAGCATTATATTTATTTAGCAGAAAACTTATTTGAATAAATGCAAACCTGAAGAATATATATATTATATGTAATAACCCCCTATCTTTATGGCAGATTTCCTGAAAGAAGGAGACAAAGGCTTATATATGTTTCCTAACAACCAGTTCTTCTCTATAGAAAGAACTCTTTTCTTAATAGTGATGATAGATGGAGCTTAGGAAATGTGGTGTGTTTGCCTCTGGAAATCTGTGATATGCATGTCATAGTGTATTTCATTGTTGCACATTAGTGTTTCAGGCTTTAGGAACTCTTCCAAACTAAAACCCTTCCAGTGCACAGGCTAGAGATGATGTTGCAACTTTGGTGGTGTGTGAAGTCAATATGCTCTTCTTTCATTTTTCCTAACACTCATGAAAATTGCTGGGTTTTTTCCTCTCATTTACATCTTCACAGACCAGAATTCAGAAATATGCTCTAATTTTAACACAATCAAATTCTGTATAATTGGGGGAAGAGTTTAGATGACATTTTCTTTTAAGCAACCTGTCATAAGCTGCATATTTTAATAATGTGAAAAAAGATTAAAAAGAAAGAACCAGATAGGCTAAAATAAGCAAATACTTTTTGATGATAAAAGCAATACAGATTCATTTCAAAATTAAAAGACTTCTAGTAAGCAAAAATAAGTGTACTTCACTGAGATGCTGCTGTTAACCTTCTCATGAACGTTGTTCCAGGCGTTTTCTTTGGTTAAATATGCACGTGTAATTTTTACACAAAAATGGCATCTACTGTATTGGTAGCTCGACAGACTGCTTTTTTTCTGTATAACATGCAGTGAATGTTTTAAGTATACTTTTGCATCATTTTGCTCTCTGTAGCTATACCATGTATTAGGTAACCAACTGATTTTGGCTCCCTAGGACGTTTCTAATTTTTTTTTTTTTCACTTACAATGTTCTGATGTACACCTGAACAACTTCTATAATTTAAAGACCACAGAACTTTCTTGGACTTGTCAACGTGAAATAGTTGGCATGTTAATTTCAATTCAATTTTGTCCAATTCTAAAGCATTCTTTTCCAAGTCAGTTTTGAGTGATTTATTTGATGTTCATGTTTGGAGATCCCATGTGTGACTAGGAAAAAAGAAAGTATAGTTCTCTGAAAATAATCTATATTTTAGTTTTTTTGTTTTTTTTTAATGAATATGAGATAGCCTTTTCTTTAATACAGGCTAGAATGTTTTGTTAATGGCATTTAGGAATATGTGGCTCTGAGGTTTTTATTGCTATCCTATACCTGACTTATCTGTAATTCAGAGTTAGTGAGGTTGGCAGGAGGTCAGTTATTACTGTTCTGTCATTTCGGTGGGAGAAGGGCTGGACCTTGTGGAGGTGAAGAGGGTGCAGAGATTGTGTGGGCGGGTGGTGATGGAGAAGGAGGCCGGGATTAGACAGATATTTGCCTCACAGACTTTAGGTCCCCACTGTTTTCATCTTTCACAGCTATGATAACTTGAGGTCTCACATTTTCCAAGTTAGTCATTAGTCAAGATATCAAATATTGCCTCCAGCTGCCCATTGAAATGTATCAGAAATCTTGACATTAAAATTGGTATTTTTCTGTTTTATGCATCTAGAAATGACATGAAAATCCTCTGTGATATATGTTTGTCAGTATTAAGGTTATAAAATATGACCATCAAGTTTATAGATTTTAGCAAAAGGAATAATAGATGACTTACTCATTTTTGCAGTAAACGTTTAGTGAATACCTACTAGGTACCAGGCTCTGTGCTGGGATTGGGGATTCAAAGGGGTGGACAAGTCTTTAAGCTGCTCTTAGTGGTGATACCGGGGAAGACAATGGCACCCCACCCCAGTACTCTTGCCTGGAAAATCCCATGGACGGAGTAGCCTGGTGGGCTGCAGTCCATGGAGTCGCTAACAGTCAGACAGACTGAGCGACTTCACTTTCACTTTTCTCTTTCATGCATTGGAGAAGGAAATGGCAACCCACTCCAGTATTCTTGCCTGGAGAATCCCAGGGACGGGGGAGCCTGGTGGGCTGCCGTCTATGTGGTCACACAGAGTCGGACACGACTGAAGTGACTTAGCAGCAGCAGCAGCGGTGGTGGTGATACGAACATTAAAAATTAAAAAAGGACAGGACTTTATAGTGCTTTGCTGTGATATATAATAGACATATTTCATATTTGCAGCTGTAAGACTATAGAGGAAGGAATACAAAGGTGTTTACAAAAGAAGCAACTGGTTTTTTTTTTTTTTTAACTTTTATTTTGTATTGGAGTACAGCCTATTAACAAACAATGTTGTGATAGTTTCAGGTGAGCAGTGAAGGGACTCAGCCATCCTTGGTGGGCTGCCGTCTATGTGGTCACACAGAGTCGGACACGACTGAAGTGACTTAGCAGCAGCAGCAGCGGTGGTGGTGATACGAACATTAAAAATTAAAAAAGGACAGGACTTTATAGTGCTTTGCTGTGATATATAATAGACATATTTCATATTTGCAGCTGTAAGACTATAGAGGAAGGAATACAAAGGTGTTTACAAAAGAAGCAACTGGTTTTTTTTTTTTTTTAACTTTTATTTTGTATTGGAGTACAGCCTATTAACAAACAATGTTGTGATAGTTTCAGGTGAGCAGTGAAGGGACTCAGCCATCCATACACATGTATCCATTCTCCCCTAAATTCCTCCCACCTCATCCAGGCTGCCACATAACATTGAGCAGAGTTCTATGTACTATACAATAGGTCCTTGTTGGTTATCCATTTTAAAGCAGTGTGTATGTGTCCATCCCAAACTCCCTAACTATCCCGTCCCTCTATCCAAAAGAAGCAACTCTTTAGCTAATTGATAAGTGAGGAGTATCCTCCAAGGGGAAAATGAAGAGGGTCATGTAACATATGCAAAGAGCAGAGTATATTCTAGCAATTTCCAGCCAACAAGAATTGCAGTGTTCATTTAAAGCAAATAATTCTTAAGTTTAAAAATTTTGTTTTGTTTTCTTATTTCTCTATTTCTGGCTTTTAAGAACTTAATTATTTATTTCTTTATTCCATTTTAGGAAGTTCTTAAATTGATCCTAAAAGAGTAAATGAAATGATCTTGGTTTAATAAGGTGTCCTTGTAACTACTTGTGTCTCAGTGACATTCTTTTTCTCTTGCTTTGAATTTAATAGCTTAGAAATTATGGCTGTAGATTCATAAGGAGATTAAAAGGTAAAATAGACAGTATGTAGGTCAAATTATCTGTGAATTTTTCATGTTGTTAGTAAGGCTCCAAAATGTGATCAAGAGCGCTGTGCACATCTGTTGGTCTTAGCATTAGAAAAGCCTTCAGCTACATCCTGAGACTTCAGATAAAGTGGATTAATAGTGGAAAGGAACCAGAGAGTTAGACTAAATAGATATGTTGTAAAAGAGCCATAATAATCTTATTTAAATATTTTCCACATTAAAATAAGGCATGTAGTACTGCTGTGTTACTGCCAAGATTTTTTAAAATAAATGAATTTGCATCCATGATATTTTAAAAAAATTCTCCATAGAGTACCACAAAATAACTAATGCGAATACTTGAATAAAATAATCTGTTGAAGCCCAGATTTGAATTAAGCTTTCTCAAAGCATAATGATTTCCTTATTAATTTTAATTTTGTTTAATAAGCAATAACTTTTTATTTAGGAAGCCTAATTAACAATATTCTGGAGAGTGATAATTGGGGTGAATTTCTAGTATGGTTGTAATACTGTTTACTTGGTAAATATTTCTCAAGTACCTACTCTAGGCTAGAGACTCACCTTTCATGAACAGTTTTATCTCAACTTTCTAAAAGACACATTAATTCTCTTGCTTCATGGAATTTATAGTAAAAGGAAAATTTTAAAAAAGAGAAACAATGGAATCCTTGCCAATTGCAATAAAGATTAGGGACATCTTGTGTATAGGGGAGGGAGGAGGTCTGCTTTCCTTGAGCCAAGACACAGTTGTCCTGAGATAGTGATGGAAACTGCTCAGGTAGGGCTGCTGCTGCTGCTGCTAAGTCACTTCAGTCGTGTCCGACTCTGTGTGACCCCATAGACGGCAGCCCACGAGGCTCCCCCGTCCCTGGGATTCTCCAGGCAAGAACACTGGAGTGTGTTGCCATTTCCTTCTCCAATGCATGAAAGTGAAAAGTGAAAGGGAAGTCACTTAGTCGTGTCCGACTCTTCGCAACCCCATGGACCGCAGCCTACCAGGCTCCTCTGTCCATGGGATTTTCCAGGCAAGAGTACTGGAGTGGGGTGCCATCGCCTTCTCCGTCAGGTAGGGCTATTCAAGGGGAAATGACAAGCCTGGGTGGCACAGAACTTGAAATTCCAGGGAGACTTAGTGGTATTAACACTAGGGAAAGGGCACATGTTTTTCCATGGATCATTAATAATGACAAAAATGTTCAACCCTTCCTGAATTGCATACAATTGGGCTGAATTTAAGCATCATAATTTATCCTTTTCCTTGATGTTACAAGGTTATGTTCAATACTGAGATACCAGCATCGTGGTGAGCTTTGAGGAAGCCTGCCAGGTGTGTGGGATTTGAAATAAACCCTAACGCTGAAGATAGGAGATTTCCCACCCCCCTACTTTCAAAGGAATTGAAATAGGTTAATAATAAGATTAAAAGTTACTCCTGTGAACTTAATACCCCACTTGAAAAGAAGTCTTTGCCAGAGTGAACCGAGTTTCATCCAACAGATAAGTGAGAATCTAGACAGTTTTCACTTAAAAATAAGGTTATTTTGCAGCATAGATATACCCCAGTAGAGTGTGAAGATGAAGCCCAATCTCAGGTTGAAGTTCACTCCTTAGAGCGTCTGCTATACAGAGTCTCCTTATTTTGTCCTGGGACTAATGCTGTGTTAAATTCTGTTGGAATGAATGGAGTGGGCTTGCCCTAGGGTATCCCAGCCCACTTCAGCGTCTGTGCCATTCTAGAAGCAATGAGGGGATGGACAGCAAGGCAGTGTGTGAGCATCACAGAAAGCAGATTAGAAGAGACTCTGAAGGAGCAACAGTGGGGGTCTGGGCAGTGAGACTGCTGACCACTGTATTCTCTTTGTGCTTTTCTATGCTTACCCATTATTTCTACAAGTTATGAGTTGCACTTATAGCCATATTTTAAATGCTCAAAAAGAGATTCATTTGAAGAAAATGAGATTGAGGGAGGAATAAGTCAGGAGTTTAGGATTAACAGATGCACACTACTGTATATGGAGCCTCCACGGTGGCGCTAGTGGTAAATAACCCACCCGCCAGTGCAGGAGACATGAGAGCCGTGGCTTCCATCACTGGGTGAGAAAGATCCCCTGGAGGAGGGCATGGCAACTCACTCCAGTCTTCTTGCCTGCAGAATCCCTTGGACAGAGCCACCTGGTTGGCTACTGTCATAGGGTTGCAAAGAATCAGACGTGACTGAAGCAACTTAGCATGCACACACTACTGTATATAAATTAGATAAAGAATAAAGACCTTCTATATAACACAGGGAACTATATTCAATATCTTGTAATAACCTACAATGCAAAAGAATCAAAAAAGTATACACACACCCTGGATCCCTTTGTTATACTCCTGACACCAACACAACATTGTAAATCAACTATTCCTAATTAAAAAGAAAAGAAAATGAAATAAACTTGTGTGAAATAAACCTAAAACAGGGAAGGAGGTAAGGGAGGAAAGAAGGAGGGAGATAGGAGGAAGGTAGAAAGAGATAGACCTCTTATACAAGTATTTGGGATGCTAAATCATCATCCTAGTTTTTCATATTGTTTTCTCACTCTGAAAACCAAACCTTCATTTATTACCAGTGATAAAAGGAAAACTAAAACATTTATGAAGCATTGACTTAACTGATAAGACTTCATTTCTGCACTCAAGGTAACTTATCTGATGGTGACAGACATTTTCATATGTACATTCATTATACTTTCAACTTTTACGTCTGTTCAGGTGCCAAGCACTGTGCTAGTTTCTGAGATTTACAGAGAAATACATAGAAGCCCAGAAAAGGCTTATAGTATAGTGGAAAGAAAAGAAATTTATACTGATAATTATAATCAGGAAGTATCACAATGGGGGCAGGACCAGGACACCCTGGGGACTCAGGGAGGCACAGAGCCCTGACTTGGCAGGAATAAGGGTGGATTCGAAGAAGGAAGCGATACATTAGATGCATCTTGCAGGATAAGGAATGCCTAGTGGGGGAGAGGGAGGAGGAACAGTGGCATGTCAGGCTCTGGAGGGTATACAAAGGAAGGCGCAGGAGAGTGCTGTGGCTTCTGGGAACTCCAAGTCATCCCATATGGTGGCAACCATGTGGGCAGTATGGAGAGATGAGTTGAAGAGGCCAGGTCATATGTGTGACTCTTAAATTCTGCCCTGAAGCGGTGGGAAGCCAGCAGAGGATTTAAAAGAGTGGCACGGACAGATTTGCGTTACAGAAGGATTCTTCTCGCAATAGTGTCCCCCAGTGAGGCAGACTAATTAGGAGGCTGAGGCAGTAATCTATGCAAGAAATGAAGTCTCGATTAAGATTGTAACTGGGAAAATGCCAATAAAAAATCAAAGAACATTAAGGAGATTGATTCAAGAGGACTTGATTGATGGACTATGGGAGAGCAGTAAGGAGGAGTCAGGATGGTCCCTTGATTTCTGGCTTCGACAGCTAGATGGATGCTGGTAGCATCTTCTGAATGGGGAGAGGTATGGTAAACTGTAGACTTTATGGTGCCCCTAAGATGCTATGGGGCTTCCCTGGTGGCTTAGATGGTAAAGAATCTTCATGCAATGCGGGAGACCCGAGTTTGATCCCTGGGTTGGATGATCCCCTGGAGAAGGGAAAGGCAAGTCACTCCTTGCCTGGAGAATTCCATGAACAGAGGAGCCTGGCAGGCTACCTTCCATGGGATCGCAAAGAGTCAAACATGACTGAGTGACTTAACATTCATAAGATGCTATATAAAAACCCTGAAATTAATTAAAAATACCAATTTGTGCATGTACGTGCTCAGTCATGTCTGACTCTTTTTGACCCTGTGGATTGTAGCATGCCAGGCTACTCTGTCCATGAGATTTCCCAGGCAAGAATATTGGAGTGGGTTGTCATTTTCTTCTCTGGGAGATCTTCTCAACCCAGGGATCGAACCCACATCTCCTGCATTGGCAGGTAGATTCTTTACTGCTTGAGCCATGGGGGAAGCCCTGAAAATGTAGAGCTAGAGCTCAAGAAAGAGAAGTAGGCTCAAGAGTTACTGTAGGGGACTGTAAAATGAAATAGGTGAACCCTTTGGTAATGGAGGGCATTATGCAGAGGGAGTAAGAAGAAGAGAATACAGGCCATGAGGAACATGAATTTTAAGAGGCTGCCAAAAAGACCAAGATGTGTTCAGAGAGGTAGAGGGAAAGCCAGACATGTGAGGAAGGGAAAGTCGGGTATGTATGGAATACTGGTTCAGGTTTACTCTCAAGCCTGCTGTCCATGAAACAAAGGGCAAAGAGCACATGGCAAGGGGCAGAAATGCCCACACCAACTGAGTTTGCCTCTAACAAGTCTCCCTGGACGTAAACATCTGCTATTCTGAAGGAGATCAACCCTGGGATTTCTTTGGAAGGAATGATGCTAAAGCTGAAACTCCAGTACTTTGGCCACCTCATGCGAAGAGTTGACTCATTGGAAAAGACTCTGATGCTGGGAGGGATTGGGGGCAGGAGGAGAAGGGGATGACATCATGGACTCGATGGACGTGAGTCTGAGTGAACTCCGGAAGTTGGTGATGGACAGGGAGGCCTGGCGTGATGTGATTCATGGGGTTGCAAAGAGTCGGACACGACTGAGCGACTGAACTGAACTGAACATTTCATTTCTAAAATGTCTAGGAATAGAAGTTTTGTTTAACTGGGCATATTGCCTCCCCACACAAAATCAGGGTTCTGTTAGTAAAGACCAAGGGAAAAAGGATTTAGGGTAAGCAGATGACAGTGTTGGCCATGTGGAATAGCCATGGGAAGAGGGACTGTTGGTGAAGGAGGGTCTGGTCATCAGCTCAGCAAAGGTTTCAGAGTCCACCAGGGAAGCCTGTATTCAGGCTACCTAAGGTCAGTGCTTCGAAGAAGTCCAGAAGGGTGATAAATGAAACTTCCTGGGTGAAGCAACCAGGATTCCACCTGTGAACTTGGAGTGGTTGTGGGGAAGCTGGATTGCTGGTGCATCGGAAGTGAATGGTTAGGGAAGTGGGAGTGAAGGCCGAGAGTGTACACTAGTCTTTGGAGGGTTTGAGCCTGAGTGTGAGGAGAGTGAGATGGGATGGCAACCAGAAGAGAGTGTCAGGGTGAAGAAGAGATGTCAGGAGGAAGGGTCTTGGGAAAGGAATTGACATGCTCATATGTCCAAGATAAAGGGCCATATGAGAGAATGAGGTAGAACATCCAGGTCAAAGGAGAACTGGTGAAGAGAGGGCTCCAGACAGGTGTGTGTCAGGGGAGGGGACACAAAACATGCCCTAGCTGTGCACTAGAGTGAGGAGAGAGCCCCAGAGCAGAGAGAAGATGGGAATCAGTGTGCAGGACTGCACAGGAGGGAATGCAGTAAACGAAGGGACCATTCATCTGTCTGTGAAGCAGAAGGCAAGAAGCAGAGATCATCAGGCAGGGGACTTGAGGCAAAAAGTGAAGACTTAGAGCAGGCAGTATTCACAGAGTGGTTAGGAGCCCCTCTTTGGAACTGGACAGTCTTCATGCTTGCACAGTCTGGTGTTAATCCTGGTTGTGCCCCTTAACTAACTGTGTGAATTCGGACAAGTTATTTAACTTCTCTGTGCCTCAGTTTTCTCAGTTGCAAAATGAGGGTAATAACAGAAGTCTGTTACTTGGAGTTGCTGAGAGAATTCAGTGTGTTAATATACTTATAAGTGTGCCTGGCACACATACACAAAAGTGTTCTGTATATGTTAACTATTCTAAGTCCTGTTAGCAAGACTGAGAGCAAACGCAGCCTGGGCTCACATAAACACCAAAATGTTAAGTGGTTAATGGAGAGAGTCTGTGAGCCCAGCCAAGGAAGCTCTGTGTTCTTCTAGGAGAGAAGGAATCAAGGAGGTCCTCAGAGATGAGAGGCTCTTGACTGATGCGTGGGCCATGGAGAACAGCACTGGCCTTCGCCCAGAGGCTGTGGAAGAGCATGCGCTCTTGAGACTTGAGAGGGAGCAGGTGAGGTGCGGGGAGCTGTGTGTGGGTAAAGGCTCCTCCCGCCTCCAGTGAGGGAGTGAGCCGGCGGAGCCATGAGCCCCAGACATCACAGGACCTTGAATGCTGGCCGTCTGCCCTGTGCCCACTTAAAGTCTGGAGGCAGAGCAGTGACAAGGCCTGCCCCGCCTCACAGGATTCCTGCTGGTGAGAGCAGCTGATGAGGAGGAGGATGATGGTGGTGATAACGACATTAGATATGGAATGTGTGCCGTGTGCCCGGGACCCTGTCTCCCCACCTCTGCTCTGCGAGAGAGGTCCTGCCGCTTCCCCCATTTCCCAGATGAGGAGGCAAAGTCACTTGAGGAAGCCAGACAGCTGGTAAAGCCTGGCATCTGACTCCACCCTCGTTCCCATGACCGCCTCGTGTCACTGCTCGACAGGTGGAGGATGGGGTGATGACCTCAGCTAAGCCTGTGGTGGCGTACTGATAGTAGATTTTCTGTCTTAGTCAAGGAGAGTTTGGCCATAGGGATTAGAACCCCTGCAGAGAGCTCAGGGGAATGGTGGGCATGTTACGAAGATGCAGGACTCTCCCAGTAGACAGCTTCTAGCTAGGGAGTGTGACTAGATTCAAGGACTGGGTGTCTGCATGCAGTAGTACTATCTCTGGAAACACAGGGCTTTGTCTGTACGTCTTTCGGCAGTCTGATTAAATTGCCAAGTTCTTAGTTTCACTCTCTTATGACTTTGGCCGGCCTTGGACCATTCCCACTTGACGGTTCAGTCCCTGTGTTGTCAGAACGTTCTCGATTTGGATAATCCAGTGGCTTGGCCCGGGCCCAGCATGCCCCCTTGGTTCATTCCAAGGCTGGGGTGGAGGTGGGGAGGGTACCGCAGGCAGGGAGACAGCTGCTCTTAGGGCTCCCATGATCTGGCCACAGTTAGTGAGGCTCAAAAACTCCATCACCCTGACTGACCCTCATACTGCCACAGACCCTGGCAACGCCTGTGTTCTGACCACACAGGGCTCCATCTCAGTGTCCAGCTCAACCCTGGCCTTCTAGGTTCTCACCACCATGACCGCTGTGGCAGCTGCTACGTTCACTCTTTGAATCCTGTCTTCCCTTCCCATTCCATCCTGTCTCCTCTTAAGCAATATTATTATTATTTTTAATCTTACCGGCCTCCCACTCAGAAGCTTTCAACAGGTGTTCATATCTGATTTGCCATATCTGTGGTAGGCTCCCAAGGCCATCTAGCCTGGGACTAACCACTGGCTTCAGCTTGATTGCCCACTATTAGGTCAGGATGGTCGTCTTCTCTCACTGGTAGTTTTCCCGTATCTACCAGCCGTAGTCACCTGCCAGCTCCTGCATTTGCAGGGCCTGCTTACATTAGACCCTGTCACCTGCTCGTCCCTGAACCAACTCCTTTCGTCTTAACTCTCCAGTTAAACAGTTGGTTTACTGAAAACAGCTCCATGTCAGGATGTCTCAAACTGTACACAACCGAGTACATATTCGAACTTGGGAAATTTAATATTTAGGGATTAACAGCTGATTTATGATCTCATGGACTTGGGTTTGGGGGTTAGGTTTTTTTGTTTTGGCCTTTAATTTTTAATTGCATTTTTCAGAACATTCCATGTAAGCCCTCTGACTCTGATAATTGAATGCTTGTTAGAGGCAAAGCCAAGTATGGGGAATTAGCTCCTAATCCTGTTAAAGACTTGCCCATTATTCCTGTGCTTTTGTTTCGGCCTCTTTTCTAAGCACTGTGACAACAGGGACCATATTATTCCTTGTCGTTTCCCTCAGAGCACTTTCCATAGAAGTTCTGGAATCAATGTTAATGTCATCAGTGGTCATCTCACCAGTTTTCCCTCTATCTCGATTTTTATATTTGTGCCTTGTTTGAAACTTCTTTTATTGTTGATTTATTAAGGTGTATGGTGGGCTGCTGTCTATGGGGTCGCACAGAGTCAGACACGACTGAATCGACTTAGCAGCAGCAGCAGCAGCCGAGAACTCTAGAAAATTTTTTGTTGGACAAAATTTTTCTCCTGCTCAGTCTCTTTTTACTATTCGGAGCATTTGTCATCCCCTTAAGCAGTGTGTTTCTTTCAGGGTCCTATCTATCCCCAATTTTTGTCCTTTCAGACTTCCCCTAGACACACAGCACTGAAACACTGGTAAAAAGAAAGTGCTTTGGGGTAAACTACTAGCTATCCTTTGTTTCTCTGGTTTTCTCTAAAAAAAGGTGAAATAAACCCAGAAATGCCATGCGCACTGCGGCAGGAGCAGAACCCAATCGATTTTGGTTATTTTGTTTGGGCTGCTTCTGAGTGTAAACATTTTTCTACCAGTCACCACTGCTTTTGTTCACATTTGGTTTACACAATTATTATTACTGTAATAATTGATTAATTTCTGAGGCATATATTCTTGGGAGGAGAGGAAAAACAGCTTAGAAATAAAATGTGGACAGAAAACATAATCTAGTAAATAAAAAAATAAAATCTACAGTGCAGTGAGACTATACTATTGTGAAATCTACCCAATATCAGATATCTAGTAAAAACTGGGAAAGAAAAAATTTAAGCATTATGCAGAGGTAGAAAGTTCAACTATGTGAAATTCTTAGTGATAATTCCAGACGTTTCTGGAAAGAGACAAAAGTAACAGTGATTATAAAGGCTTCAAGGCTTTTTGGAAGTGTAGGTGTTGTGACCATATATGAATTTGCTGTCCTGACTCTCAGCCTTTCTGTCTGTCTGTTTGGCTGTGCCAAGCCTCAGCTGTGGCAGGTAGGCTCTTGGTTGTGCATGCGGGATCTAGTTTCCTGACCAAGGATCGAAGCAGGCCCCCTGCACTGGGAGGGCAACACCTTAACCACTGGACCACCAGGGAAGTCCCTGACCTTCTGCTTTTCCCCCCACCCTCTTATGCTACACACAAACACACAGTAGGTCTTTGTGTATTTAACATGAAAATCAGGGCAGGAGAGGACTGTGCAATAATGTTTTACTGAAAGACTGTGAGTTATACTGGTCTGGAACCAACACATCCTTCACAGTTGTTTCCATGGGTTACTTTCTTCCAGCTAATGCTTGCAGCGAAGGCTTGGTTAGAAAAGATGTATGAATTCTTTGAGCACCTTTGTTGGGAAAATGAATTACAAGTGATTTGTTTTATGCCAAGCCTTTTGTCGATGCCATTTATAGCTGTTCTCTGTATTCACTTGGTAAGAGCCACTCTGAGAGTGGATGAATGTGTTTTATGAGAGACTATAAGAGCTCTGCGATTTGTTTTGGTTGGTCTCCATCTGGATGCATAGCGAGCAAGTGCCATCGTTTGGAATCAGTTTTGATACATGAACTGCAACCTCATTAAAATTATTTTCATCAATAGGAATAGGGAAGCCTCATATTGACTATAAGAGCACCATGATTCTATTTTTATGGCTTCTGAGCTTACAAATGTGTAACATATCATATGTCTGAACATATGTGTGAATAGGTGGTCTCCACTGCACAAATACTTAACATGCTGATCTTTTGCACTTTGTTGAGAGTTTATGCAAATATTCTGCTGCTGCTGCTGCTAAGTCACTTCAGTCATGTCCGACTCTGTGCGACCCCACAGATATGAACCTTTGATTTCTTAATATAACAGAACTTTTTTTCGGATCAATCCTTGATGTACTTTGGAAAATACATCAAGGATTGTTTTTGGTTTGTTGTGTTTTTGTGCTTATATTTAAGCCTTGGAAAATAACCTGTCACATTTTAAAGCTTTTGATTTTTCCTATCTGTTCTGTTATTGTTTGTTGCCAAAACCACATTAAAAGAGTGTCAAACCTCTTCTTAAGTGCCTGGGTAATATTCATTACCTCCCCAGCAAACTATTTACAAGGCTGACATTTTCCTAAGAATGACTTTCGAAGTTTTCATGAATCCATATACATTTTTACAAATGTATTTTTATGCAGGCAAAGGATTGAACAAGGACTTGTGATCATAGGTGAAATGAGCAATCCGGATGTTTGTAACCCTTTAAGTAACATCCTAAGCCTGCTCCTGGGTATGTTCTTAAAATGCAAGATTCAAAGTCCTTGAGAACATCCAGGAAAATGTGTTAAATATGCTTCATGCTACTGGGGCTACATGGGGCTTTAAGCCGCCATGGCAACTGGTGTCTTCCTCACCCTCTACTTCCCAACCTTGTGTCCCCCAGAAGCTGCTCAGTTTCAGTGTTCCTCATAAGTGAAATTTTCCATGGTCCCTGCAGGCTGACTCAGGCATTTCTTTCTCCAAGCCTAGTAAAGCACATGTCATGTTGTATTGTACCTGTCCCCATGTCTGTCTCTCTGCTGATGTGACTCAAAATGACTGAAAGCATAGAATTGTAGAAGACTCTGAAATAGTATAAATTATTTATTTCTTACACTAACAGGATCCAGATACCAAAATACTGGAAAGGATAGATAAGTCATCAACTAGTTACCAAAAATTTCATTGCATGGCGAGTATAATTGTTAGCTGAACTAGTATCTTAATTGGATCATGTGACACCATAAATTGGCTCTGTTTTATGTCGAAATAATTTAAGAAAATAATTTCTAACTGGGAGTCTTGTGTCAGATTACATAGTAATATATCTCCTAAGGAGACCTGAATCTTATGATTATGCCCTTGCTTGGCCATTAGAATTTCTGCATTCCGAGCTATTGCCAGGGACTATAATTTTGAATGCTCACCTGTCCAATTCTTATCAAAAGGTTGGTTATGAGAAATAATATTCATAGAGCACTGCCTGAAGGATATGAGTCCATTCATTCATCAACTAGATAGCCTATATGTTATTCATGAGTTAAGTCATCAGATCCCTGTGTAATAGCTTCTTGTTGATTTATTTTCACTGGGCAGGACAGAAAGAAAAAGAAATGTCTGTCCTTAGGGAATTTTTGAACTATTTGTTGAAAGAGAAAACTCTCATAGGTTTCTACACAGAGGAAACCAATAAGTTGCTAGGACAGGAGCATCAGACTAGCTTCAGAACTACTCATCTGTAAGCCAGGAAGATGGCAGGATCGTATCAACAGAGGCATGAAAGAAAAGGGCTGGGAGTTAAGAATCCAAGAGATCTAGTTACAAATGAAGACAGAGGAAAGACATTTCTGGACAAGGAGTGACACAGAGCGTCCATGTGCCGCTTCTGAGTAATTATTTGAGATGTGTTCCAACTGAATGAAAATTGAATCAGAACACGGGTGTGCAGATAGCAGGAGATGAAAAGCCAAAGAAACAATGATGAGCAACAAATCTTGTAAAACTTATGGTCAAAATCTAAATAAATGATAATAATGTGACAGTGAACTATAAACTGTTCATTAAGAAGAGCTGTCTCAACAAAGAGGAGACAGTTCAAAATGGAGCAATCATTGAGAGAGTCAAGTTTTCTCATATATCTTGTCTTAGGGATGAGGAAGAAAAGTTATGGGCTGGATTCTCTGGAAGCAGGTACTGGGACGGAGTTTGGGGTGCAAGATGTTTTTAGGGATCAAATAACAGATGTTGAAGTCCTAACCCCAGTACCTGTGAACACTGACCTTATTTGAAAATAGTCTTTGCAGATAGAATCATCATGATGTGAAAACTCTTCAATTAGTTTAACCACCCCCCTCCAAATCTAGTTTTAAGCTCTATGTCAGGAACACAGTTGAAACCAAATGACAAAAAATTTGAAGTTAAAGAAATGGAAGAGGAGATACCCACCATGTACAAATAAAAGAAAGCAGATGAGGCTATTACTGTCAACTAAGATGGAACCCAAGACCAAAAATATTGAATAAGAAAAAAAGATAACTTTACAGATAAGAGTGCAGTTCAACAAGGACAGTATTATTCACATATCCTTTGTACACTGGCCAGCATAGTTTAGAAATCTTAAGGCAAAAAAAAAAAAAGAATTAAAAATATATGAGAATATATAACCATATCAGAGAATTTTAATATTTTTTTCATGATTTGATAAAGTAGACAGTAAGGCAATGGCAGCCCACTCCAGTACTCTTGCCTGGAAAATCCCATGGATGGAGGAGCCTGGTGGGCTGCAGTCCATGGGTCGCTAAGAGTCAGACATGACTGAGTGACTTCACTTTCACTTTTCACTTTCATGCATTGGAGGAAATGGCAACCCACTCTAGTGTTCTTGCCTGGAGAATCCCAGGGATGTGGGAGCCTCACAGAGGGGTCACGCAGAGTCGGACACGACTGAAGTGACACAGCAGCAGACAGTATTATAAGATGATATAGTGTTTCTCTACCCTATAAGCAGAAAATGCACGCTTTTCTCTTGTGTCTTTGGAACATTTTCAAAAAGTTATTCAATGGCCATAGGAAAAAGCATATTGGGCCAGGGGTAGCTTTCATTCATTCCATATTTTGATCCCAGTGCAGTAAGCAAGAATGTGGCAATGAATGAAAGAATAGTATTAATAATGAAAATATAAATGCTTAGCACTAAGGAACCCTCTTACAGATGATTCCTAGATCAAGTTGAAAATCAAATCAAATTAAATCAAAATCAAATTTAAAATGACAAATTTATTTGGAAATAAACTAAACAGAATACTTCATCAAAATTTATGGGGGAATCATTCATATATTCAAGAGTACTTTTAGCCTAAGTGATTTTAATACTCTTTTTTAAAAGAGTGAAAATAGACTAAGCAATGTATCTAAGAAATTCTTAAAAAGCCTGAAGAAGATATTATTAATAGTAAAAGTTAAAATTAATGGAAGTGGCCACAAAAAACAAACAATAGAAAAGAGAAGTCTGACTAAAAAAATACATATTCATGACATATATATGCAATATATAATACATCTATATTTTTAAATATATGCATACATGCACACACACATTCTATTAAAATAATTCAATAACAATATTATGTTTAACTACCCATGGTGGATTCATGTTAATGTATGCCAGAACCAATACAGTACTAAAGTAAAGTAAAATGTAGTAAAAGTAAAGTAAAATAAAGTAAAAATAAAAATTATAAATAGATAAATCAAAAAAATCTTAAAAAAAATTGATGATTTTTCTAATAATATAAATTACAGAAATTTGATTCAAAGAAAGGTTATAAATTTCAAGAAATGAATAATCCAAAAAGCTGAGTGCACATAGAGAGAAAGCCTTTCAATTTTATGAAAGTATTCTTTTTTCATTAACAAAACCTAATAAAGATGGAAGAAAAATCATTCAATTTCAATTATAAAAATATCCTTTTAAAAATAGTAGCAAATCAAATCCAAGTTAGAGTTTTTCTAGAAATATATAATTTTTCATTGTGAAAGTTCTCAATGTCTTATTTGTCATAGCAGAATAAAAGATAACAATTATATCAACTGATGTTGAAAATGCACTTGATGTAGTTCAGTAGACATTCCTAATAAAAAGCAAAGGGGAATATAGCAGAAAGAAGCTACCATGCTACCAAGGAAACAAAAACATTATGGAGGACAGTGACTACCGTAGGATTACCTTATAAATATCAAGCACTACTGCTGTTACTCAACCACTGTTATTCAGCGTTTTTTTAAAGAAGGACAGTGAATGCAATAAGAAAAGAAACAGAAATAAGATGTATAAATATTGCACGTGATGAAATTGAGACTCTACTTAAAATCTTTTTTTTTTTTTTT
>SJYX01008840.1:202660-219584 GCA_006410675.1 Oreotragus oreotragus
GGAGGAGAAGGGGACGACCGAGGATGAGATGGCTGGATGGCATCACGGACTCGATGGACGTGAGTCTGAGTGAACTCCAGGAGATGGTGATGGATAGGGAGGCCTGGCGTGCTGCGATTCATGGGATTGCAAAGAGTCGGACATGACTGAGCAACTGAACTGAAGACAAATGCAAAAATATGAATGTAGGAAAGGATCTAAAACAACATTTGAAGACAGAGAACTGGACCATGTTTTTGAATAAGAAAATGTAAAAATTCCTGAAATATTAATGCTTCCCAAATTAGTGTATAAATTTAATATAACTCTGGTCAGAATGCCAAGTTGACAGGGGGTGATTGGGGTGGGCATGTTTTCAGGTCAAGCAATGTGATTTTAAAGTCCATATAAAAATCTAAACTTGGACGAAAAATAGTATGGGAACTTGTAGCAGCAGATATCACAAGCATGCTGTCTTATTACTGCATTTAAGACAACATGTTAGCTTAGAAATGTCAAAAAGTCTTTGACTCAGAGAATCCAGAAATATATTAAAGTATATAGGAAAACTTAATATTTGCTAAAGGAGGCATGTCTTTCCAGTGAGAAGAAGATACGTTATAAAGTAAATGATGCTGGGCAAATTAGCTACCCATCTGGAAGAAGATGAGGTTAGACAGATTCCATTTGAAGTGAAGATGGAATGTTAAAAATGAACTATAAAGATGTTTGATGAAAATATAGGAGAATACATGTAGTGTAACACCAGACTTGGAAAAACTCTGCCAAGTAAGACAGTAAATCCATAGTCCATATAGGAACAATGAGTAGATTTGACTATGTAAATATTTAAAATGTCCACCTGACAAGACACTGTAAGCAGAACCAAAAGATGAATGATACCTGCAGCTCATGAGACAGAGTTAATGTTTAATATACCAGGAGATGTTGCAGATTGATTATAAAAGAAAAGTATAAAAGCACAGTATAAAAAAAAGCAAAGGACGTGAACTGAAAATGGAAATCATCAGTAAACCTGGGAAGAGAATAGGCCTCATTAGTGGTGTGTGTGCTAAATCACTTCAGTCATGTCTGACTCTTTGCACCCCTATGGACTGTAGCCCACCAGACTCCACCAGGCATGAATACTAGAGTGAGTTGCCATCCCCTCCTCCATGGGATTCTCCAGGCATGAATACTGGAGTGAGTTGCCATCCCCTCCTCCATGGGATTCTCCAGCCATGAATACTGGAGTGAGTTGCCATCCCCTCCTCCAGTGGTTCTTCCCAAGCCAGGGATCGAACCCATGTCCCTTACGTCTCCTGCATTGGCAGGCGGATTCCTTACCACTAGCACCACCTGGAAGCCCATTAGTGGTAAGAGAATATGAATTAAAATGACTGAGGTGTCATTTTAAAGGTGTCATTCTCTGCCCATCAAATTGGCAAACATTTTAAATATGGCAAACATCCAGTGCTGATCAGTATGTCAATAAGCAGTTACTCATGCATCATGGAACTGATTTGCTTCACCCTTTTTATACAAAGGAATGTAACAAAGATCCTTCAAATACTTAATGCACTTATCAAGTTGGGATTATTGCCAGAATTCTTTCCTACAGAAATAAAAGCACTAGAACATTAAAGGTGTTTATGTAAATCTGTTTATTCCTTCTTTGGCTATAGTAGCCCATCCTGGAAATAGACTGAATGTTCTCCAAGAAGGGAGTGTTTGTTTCAGTGATGATACATCCATTTTGTGGAAACAATGCAGTTATTTGTAAATAAGATAAATATGTAACATATACTTGAAGAAATATATTTAAAATGCCAATAAAAGTAAATGGCTGAAATAAGTGTGTGCATGTGTGTGTATGGGATAGGGAAGATTTTGGGAGGATAGTCAACAAACTGTTCCCATTGGCTAACTCATTGGAGAGATACTGGTGGAACCTTATTCACTTTTACTTTCTCTGTGTGTGAGGCGCTCAGTCCTGCCCTATGGACTGTAGCCCACCAGGCTCCTCTGTCCTGGAGTGAGTTGCTATTCCCTTCTCCAGGGGATCCTCTTGACCCAGGGATTGAACTCAGGTCTCCTACATGGCAGGTGGATGCTTCACCATCTGAGCCACCAGGGAAGCCCATTTTTATTTTAAACTCTCTGTATTTTAAAAAATTGATTACCATGTATCTCTTTTGTATAAAAACAGAGCAAGAGAAAAGGTTTGTTGTGTTATTGAAACAACCCTCATGAAAATCACATGATTTATCACAGGGATAATAGTGAAAAATTATCCACACATCATATGGGGTGTCTTTTATGTAGACCCACAGGAGAAATGTTCACTCCAGCCTCAATTCCCAGTGTGGTTTGTTTGATCAACTGACTTGTTTTTATCTTATGAGCATTGGGCATTTATGTAACTGATTATGTCTTCCTCTGCTAAGACCACTAGGAATCTCAGAGTCAGCTGGAGACTGACCAGGGTATTCAGTGACTGTACAGGATTACATAGTGCACGTTCTTTGTACAGCCCATACTGCTGGCACCGCCTTGTTCCTCACCTTTATCTTCCCACTATTTATACACACATTGCTTCCTTTGTTTTAGTTTTGAGTGAGTGAGTGAAAAGTTGCTCAGTCATGTCCGACTCTTTGGGATCCTATGTAGCCTGCCAGGCTCTTCTGTCCATGGAATTCTCCAGGCAGGAATACTGGAGTGGATAGCCTTTCACTTCTCTGGGGATCTTACCAACCCAGGGTTTGAACCCAGGTCTCCCATATCGTAGGAGGCTTCTTTACCATCTGAGTCAGCAGGGAGGCCCCTTAGCTGACTACAGTGTGTGTGTGTGTGTACATATATATATATATATATATATAACCCTGTAGCCACCTCTTATCCTTTCTGGGAGGTGAAAGAGAGGTATGAATAAATAATGACCAGTGATTTCTATTCTAACAGAAACCTGGGAAGGGAAACAGTCTCAACAATGAATAGGCCACTCAGCACAACCAACTACAGATGACTGGCCATTTCATTTACAAAGGTAAGGAAGCACAGTCTATATTTTAATTATTTCCAGTGGATTCATTATGTTTACAAATACTATAAATCATGTATCTAGTTCATGGCCTTTAACTTTGACATTATCAGATTAAAAACAGAAAATAAGCAAATAGGAAGAGGAAATTTTGTGGATGTTGTTATGCTGAAAGGGGCAGAACCCAGGAGATATGGTCTCTGCTGTTAATTACTGTGTATGGTTAAATATCTGACCAGTGTTAATGTTTTTATTACTTTTAAATATAACAGCGCTTACTGCAGTATACTTGGAGAATATAGCAAAAAGTAACATGAAAACACAAAGCATTCACAATCTCATCATCTATAGATACTTACCAGTACTTCTGTGAATGTCTTCCTCCTTCCTTGTACACATATATAAAAATATATATGATTATAATGTTTTTTAAAACTATTTTTAATCCATACTTATCTTGGCTTCCATAGTTATTATATAACTGATGTACCTTAACTAGTGCTGCTGCTGCTGCTAAGTCTCTTCAGTCGTGTCCGACTCTGTGCGACCCCTTAGACAGCAGCCCACCAGGCTCCGCCGTCCCTGGGATTCTTCAGGCAAGAACACTGGAGTGGGTTGCCATTTCCTTCTCCAATGTATGAAAATGAAAAGTGAAAGTGAAGTCACTGAGTCGTGTCCAACTCTCAGCAACCCCATGGACTGCGGCCCACCAGGCTCCTCCGTCCATGGGAGTGCAGAACGTTGCAAGTCTAGGAACAAACAGGAATTATCACATGCATGCTAAGTCGCCTCAGTTGTGTCCGACTCTTTGCAACCCTAGAACTATAGCCTGCCGGGCTCCTCTGTCCATGGGATTCTCCAGGCAAGAATACTGAAATGCGTTGCCATGCCCTCCTCCAGGGGATCTTCCCAACCTAGGGATCGAACCCACTTCTCCTGAGTCTTGGCAGGTGGATTATTTTACCACTGAGACACCTGGGAAGCTCGAGTAATTATCACTGTGACCATTTTAATAGCCATTTACAGTTAACTAGGGCATCCCCAAGCATCTCATTTGCCTCTCCTACATGGGTATCCTGGTGAATAGGTCCACGTGGGCTTTGTTAAACATCATCCTACAGGGGGGAAAAAAAAACCCACTTTTGAACCCAGATGATATCTCATGGCCTCCCTTTAACATTATTATCTCTTTTGTGCTGCCTAAAGGGAATTGTTATTTTTTTTAAAATATATTAAGTATACATATTTCTCTCCTCCTCTGTCCTACTGTCCAGTAAGGAATGATTTACAAAATAATAAAACCCATCTAATCATCTGTCCTTTATTCATGCCATTTGTCAACCCCTCATTAAGGTTGTATTTTCAAGCCCTTTCAACTATGCTCTTGAAGTTTTTCAGTTTTAAAAGCTGCAAAGGCTTAGATAAAGTGAAATTATTGAAATGGCATTCTTTACGGAGATCTTCATTCCGTGGGCTCTATTAAACAGTTGAAGATAAATCCTACTTTTACTTATTATTGGTAGTATGTACTAAATTAAACTAACATACCTTAATATAGAAATTGGGATCAAATAGTTGATTACTTCCTGTATATTCTTAAAGTGATTATGTAATTTGAGCTTTCAAGAGGGATGATACAAGATTGGGTTTGGTTTTCACCCTGAGCCTTCTACTATAAGACATATCAGATATTCTCATTCTACTAATATATTATTCACATCTCACCAAAATATCATGAAGAGATTAGAAAAGTCAATTATCCTTTAATAAATTAAGCACATAGAGAGTGGGAAGCAGTAGTATATGAAACATCTGTCCTTGAAAACTTTATATTCTAATATGGACAGACTGAATGGAACTGAAAGTTTATCTAAGAGAATGCTTGGATTGGTAGGCATCATAGGTCTGGTGAGATTGGCTTGCCACGGCCCATTCTTCCATTTTCTTGGATGGTTTTTAGTTACATCCAGCTCATGGCAGTCATTTTGTTCCAGTATAGAGAAATGGCTGGCAGGTTCTTAGGCTTCACCACACTGCTTATTAAAAGCCCAGGATTTAAAATGTGCTTCAAAAGGCTTATGAGAAAGTCAGAAGTTTCTCCTCCATGGTGTATAGAATGCTCTTCATTGCAATTTAAGATGTGGCCCTTAAATATCATGGCTCCCTGATTATGTCATTACCCTTACTTACCACATAAGTAACTGACTTTAAGAAGTCAGATGAATTAGAATATACAAAAATCTTATTATTAAAAGATGAGAGGAACACATGTTTAAATATCTGATACCTTGCAATGAAAAAGTTTTTATCTAAAAGCATTGGAATAAATCACAAAGATAGTCAATAGTTTTAAGTATAAAAATATAAAACCTCTCCATGTCATAATTATAAACCAAATTAAAAGAAAGGAGCATGGAAGATACTAATAACATGCTGTAAACAGCTTAATAACCTTAATACATTAAAAACCAATAAGGAAACCACTAATATTACTGACCGTAATAGGTAAAAAACCAATACCTAAGGCGCTAAACACCAATAGACCAGTGAGCAAAATAATAGAAAAGCTGAAAGAAGAAACACAGAGAGCTAAAAAAAGACATATGAACAGGGTTAACCTTCACTAACAATTTTCAAAGAGGCAAATTAAAATCAGGAGGTACTTTCTTTTAACTGTCAAATTAGCAAAGATAGTTAAAATGATCATAGTCGTTGCTAAGCGTGTAATGAAACCAGCTCCCACTCACTGCTGATAGTGTGAATGGGTGTATTCTTCTAGGAAAGAAATTTAGCAATATGTGATAAAAGCTTTCAGTTTTTTAATGACCTAGTAATTCTAGAAAACTAGTTCAGTAAAACATTGAAGTTGGACAAAGATAGAAGCACAAAATCATTACTATTACGTTATTTGTAGAAACAAAACCCCTGAACCACATCAACTGTTCTTCAATGTTGGTATTGTTAACTAAAGTATTAACACACATTTATGTTCACACAGTGGTGTCTCTTGCAACTAGTAAAAACTATCCTTACAATGAGGTTTTTATATTCAAATGGGAAAATGCTCATTACATAAATGTTCAGTGAGAAATGCTGGATTAAGATGGTATCATAATATTTTTCATATGAAAGTACATGGAACAAAAGGTGGAAACAAATATACCAAAATGTGAGTAGTAGAGTTGCCCAAGGGCAGTAGAACTGAGTAATTGTTTTGTTGTGATTCATATTTTTTGGTACTTTCCAGATGTTTTTATAGGAGACATATATAACCAGAAGAAAAGGGTTTAAGAGTTTGTAGAAAGAACCTTATACACATAATCTGGGCTTGGACCTCCATGGCACCTTTCTTAGAGCATATGGAGTAAAGTATGCTACCAAAATGGTTTATAAGTAAAGCATTATTTTGGAAAGATTGGGGAACACAGAATTTTTTTTTTCTTAGTATCCTAAGAAATGTCTTCCTTTTTTAGAGACCACAGCCATAACAACAAAAATGTAATTAACCGAAACAGATTCTCTAGGTAACAATATTATTAGCCTATTGTATTTCAGTGTAGAACTTCTTAATTCAAATAGGTCCACTTCTTGTTACAGATGTCGTCTGCTGCTGAGAATGGAGACACGGCACCTGGGAAACAAAACGAAGAGAAAACCTACAAAAAGGTGAATGAGTGTGTTGTTTTCTTTTTCTCAGCTCAAAAAAAGGAACTGTTTTATTGCTTAGAATGCTAATATTGCCATAAGCCTTTGCTTCCTCCAAAGCATTTGATGGAAGTTACTGCTTTAGCTTCCTGTTTCTGTAACAAATGACCAGAAAGTTAGTGGCTTAAACATAAATATATTATCTTACAGTTCTGTAGGTCACCAGTCTGACATAGGTCTCACTGGGTCGAGAGCCAGGTGTCCACAGGACTGCCTTCCTTTCTGGAGGCTCCAGGGAAGAATTCATTTTCTTGTTTCCAGCTCTTGAGGTTGCCTGTTTTCTCTGAGTCATGATTTCCTTCACAGCCCGGAAAGGCCAGTTGAGTCTTTATCAGGCCCTATCATTCTGACACTTTTTAAAAGTCTTCATTGAATTTGTTGCAATATTGCTTCTATTTTATGTTTTGCTTTGGGGGGAGCTGCCGAGGCTTATGGGATCCTAGCTCTCTGAGCATGGATTGAACCTGCACCCTCTGCCTTACGAGATAAGTCTTAACCTCTGGACTGCCAGGAAAGTTCCAGTTCTGACATTTTAAATCGTAAGTCCCTAACTTGCGGGATCTACTGCCTGATGATCTGAGCTAGAACTGATGCAATAATAACAGAAATGAAGTGCACGATAAATGTAATGCTCTTGATGGTAGTTTGCTCACTCAGTCATGCCATCCAACTCTTTGTGACCCTGTGAACTGTAGCCTGCCAGGCTCTTCCGTCCAAGGGATTTTCCGGGCAAGAATACTGGAGTGGGTCGCCATGTCCCTCTCCAGGGGAACTTCCTGACCTAAGGATCAAACCGGGACTCCTGTATTGCAGGCAGTCTCTTGCATTGCAAGCGGATTCTTTTACCAACTAAGCCACCAAGGCAGCTGCTTTGCTTGAGTTATCCTGAAATCGCCCCCTCACCCACCCAGTTCTTGGAAAAAATTGCTTGCCCAAACCACTGCTGTAAAGGATGCCTGTGATTATATTGAGCCCCTCTGGATAATCCAGAATACTCCCTTTATTTTAAAGTCATCTGATTAGGAACCTTAATTTCCTCTCTGCCCTTAGTCCTTGTTGTCATGTACTGTAAGGTATTCACAGATCCCAAGAATTTGGGTGTGGACATCTCGGGGTGGGGGTGGGGGACATTTTTCTGCCCACCACAGTTACTGTGATAGAATATCGACAGAAGGTAGTTATTTGAAAACCCTTCCTAAGAAGAAGGCCCTATGTGTGTGAAATGTTGTGTGTCTACCATTAGAATCTTTTAATTGACTTGCTACTTACCACCAAAATTTTAAACATTTCCACCCTTAAAAAAGATTTTTAACATGAAATTTCATTGCACCCCTTACTAAGCCTCTCAGATTCCCTGTCTTCAGCCCATTTCACAAAAATCCCTTTCCACACTTCCCAACACCCCTTGCCTGACTACTCTTTGACTTCAATAAATTCTTGGTTCCTGGCAACCAAGCTGATGTTCAGAAGCATAATATATGTCCCCAAGCACCACTGTTCCTGATTTTAAATTGACTATACATTTTACCTTTTAAAAGACCTTGCTCTCCTTCTCTCTTGGGAGTAGATGGTTTGTGTATTATAGGTTTATTATACCTAACATTTCCTTTTGCATTTCACTCTGTAATGGATAGCTAGCAAGAAGTTCTGTCATAAAGTTCATGAGCCATGTGATCTACCCACAGATTCAGGTCATGGAACTAACATGATATATTTCCTGTTCCATTTTCATGTGGAATAATATGTGCTTTTTCCTCGCATATCTTTTCTTCTGACTTTTCTACTCAGCCAAACCTAGAAGTATAAACAGAGTGGTTGCCACCCAAAGTGGTGATGTGTGTGGGGAAGAGTAGGGTAAATATTCACAAGCTCTCACGTGTCATGTTGTAGTTCATAAAATTTGTAAATCTGAACAGAGACAGCAATACATTGTTATTTATTTATTTTTACTTTATTTTACTTTACAGTACTGTATTGGATTTGGCATACATTGACATGAATCCACCACGGGTGTACATGAACTCCCAAACATGAAACCCCCTCCCACCTCCCACCCCACATCATCCTTCCGGATCATCCCCATGCACCAGCCCCAAGCATCCTGCATCGAACATAGACTGGTGATTCGTTTCTTACATGATAGTATACGTATTTCAATGCTATTCTCCCAAATCATCCTACCCTCTCCCTCTCTCTCTCCCTCAGAGTCCAAAAGTCCGTTCTACACATCTGTGTCTCTTTTGCTTGGACATGGGTTTGGGTGGGCTCTGGGAGTTGGTGATGGACAGGGAGGCCTGGCATGCTGTGGTTCATGGGGTCAAAAAAAGTCAGATACAACTGAGTGAGTGAAGTGAACTGAACTGAACTGAGAAGGAACCAATAGAATAACTGAAGCATAGGAATGGATAAGTAAGCTGGCAGATGGAATGGTGGAAATAACTACTGAAGAGCAGAATAAAGGAAATAGAATGGAAAGAATTTAGGACAGCCTCAGAGAACTTTGGGACAATATTAAACACACCAACATTCATGTTATATGGGTCTCAGAGGAAGAAGAGAAAAAGAAAGGCACTGAGAAATTTTTGAAGAAATTATGGTTGAAAACTTCCCCAATATGGGAATGGAAATAATCAAGTACCAGAAACACAGAGAGTCCCTTACAGGTTAAACCCAAGGAGAAACACATAAAGCCACATGTTAATCAAGTTAACAGAGATTAAGCACCAAGAAAGAATATTAAAAACAGCAAGGGAAAAGCAGTAACATACATGGGAAAACCCGTATAATTAACAGTAGTTCTTTCAGCAGAAACTCTACAGGCCAGAAGGAAATGGCAGGATATATTTAAAGTACTGAAAGATAAAAACCTACAACCAGGATTAAAATACCCGGCAAATATCTCATTCAAAATTAATTGAGAAGTCAAAAGCTTCACAGACAAGTAGAAGTCAAGAGAATTCAGCACCACAAAACCAGCCTTGCAACAAATACTAAAGGGACTCACATAGCCATTAAACTCAAGAGAAAGAAAGACCTACAAAAACAAATCCAAAACAATCAAGAAGATGAGAGTTGGAACATATGGATCAATAATTACCTAAAATGTAAATGGCTTAAAAGTACCAATCAAAAGATAAAGACTGACAGAATGGATACAAAAACAAGACACACACATATGCTGCCTATAGGAGACCCACTTACGACCTAGAGACACATACAGACTGAAAGAAAAGGATAGGAAAAGATATTTCATGTGAAAAGAAACCAAAAGAAAGCTGGAGCAGCAATCCTTATTTTAGACAAAATAGACTTTAAAATACAGAACAGTATAAGAGACAAAGAAGGACACTACATAATGATCAAGGGATCAGTTCAAGAAGACAGTTCAGTTCAGTTCAGTTCAGTCGCTCAGTCATGTGCGACACTTTGCAACCCCATGAATGGCAGCATGCCAGGCCTCCCTGTCCATCATTGAGTCAGTGATGCCATCCAGCCATCTCATCCTCTGTCATCCCCTTCTCCTCCTGCCCCCAATCCCTCCCTGCATCAGAGTCTTTTCCAATGAGTCAACTCTTCACATGAGGTGGCCAAAGTACTGGAGTTTCAGCTTTAGCATCATTCCTTCCAAAGAAATCCCAGGGCTGATCTCCTTCAGAATGGACTGGTTGGATCTCCTTGCAGTCCAAGGGACTCTCAAGAGTCTTCTCCAACACCACAGCTCAAAAGCATCAATTCTTCAGCACTCAGCCTTCTTCACAGTCCAACTCTCACATCCATACATGACTACTGGAAAAACCATAGCCTTGACTAGACAGACCTTAGTTGGCAAAGTAATATCTCTGCTTTTGAATATGCTATCTAGGTTGGTCATAACTTTCCTTCCAAGGAGTAAACGTCTTTTAATTTCCTGGCGGCAGTCACCATCTGCAGTGATTTTCGAGCCCCCCAAAATAAAGTCTGACACTGTTTCCACTATCTCTCCATCTATTTTCCATGAAGTGATGAGACCAGAAGCCATGATCTTTGCTTTCTGAATGTTGAGTTTTAAGCCAAATTTTTCACTCTCCACTTTCAGTTTCATTAAGAGGCTTTTTAGTTCCTCTATACTTTCCATAAGGGTGGTGTCATCTGCATATCTGAGATTATTGATGTTTCTCCTGGCAATCTTGATTCCAACTTGTGTTTCTTCCAGTCCAGCGTTTCTTATGATGTACTCTGCATAGAAGTTAAATAAGCAGGGTGACAATATACAGCCTTGACGTACTCCTTTTCCTATTTGGAACCAGTCTGTTGTTCCATGTCCAGTTCTAACTGTTGCTTCCTGACCTGCATATAGGTTTCTCAAGAGTCAGGTCAGGTGGTCTGATATTCCCATCTCTCTCAGAATTGTCCACTGTTTATTGGGATCCATACAGTCAAAGACTTTGGCATACTCAATAAAACAGAAATAGATGTTTTTCTGGAACTCTCTTGCTTTTTCCATGATCCAGCGGATGTTGGCAATTTGATCTCTGGTTCCTCTGCCTTTTCTAAAACCAGCTTGAACATCAGGGAGTTCACGGTTCATGTATTGCTGAAGTCTGGCTTGGATAATTTTGAGCATTATCTTACTAGCCTGTGAGATGAGTGCAATTGTGTGGTAGTCTGAACATTCTTTGGCATTGCCTTTGTTTGGGGTTGGAATGAAAACTGACCTTTTCCAGTGTTGTGGCCACTGCTAAGTGCAGCACTTTCACAGCATCATCTTTCAAGATTTGAAATAGCTCAACTAGAATTCCATCACCTCCAATAGCTTTGTTTGTAGTGATGCTTTCTAAGGCCCACTTGACTTCACATTCCAGGATGTCTGGCTCTAGATGAGTGATCACACCATCGTGATTATACAGGTCATGAAGATCTTTTTTGTACAATTCTTCTGTGTGTTCTTGCCACCAACAATTGTAAATGTATTTCTGCTTGAGTATGCCAAAGCCTTTGACTGTGTGGATCACAATAAACTGGAAAATTCTGAAAGAGATGGGAATACTAGACAACCTGACCTACCTCTTGAGAAACCTGTATGCAGGTCAGGAAGCAAGTTAGAACTGGACATAGAACAAAAGACAGGTTTCAAATAAGAAAAGGAGTACGTCGAGACTGTATATTGTCACCCTGTTTTTTCAACTTATATGCAGAGTACATCATGAGAAATGCTGGGCTGGAAGAAACACAAGCTGGAATCAAGATTGCTGGGAGAAATATCAATAACTTCAGATATGCAGATGACACAATCCTTATGGCAGAAAATGAAGACTAAGGAGCCTCTTGATGAAATGAATGAGGAGAGTGAAAAAGTTGGCTTAAAACTCAACATTCAGAAAACGAAGATCATGGCATCCAGTCCCATCACTTCATGGGAAATAGATGGGCAAACAGTGGAAACAGTGGTTGACTTTATTTTTCTGGGCTCCAAAATCACTGCAGATGGTAAATGCAGCCAGGAAATTAAAAGACGCTTACTCCTTGGAAGGAAAGTTATGACCAATCTAGATAGTGTATTCAAAAGCAGAGACATTACTTTGCCAACAAAGTTCTATCTGGTCCAGGCTGTTGTTTTTCCAATGGTCATGTATGGTTGTGAGAGTTGGACTGTGAAGAAAGCTGAGCAATGAAGAACTGATGCTTTTGAACTGTGGTGTTGGAGAAGACTCTTGAGAGTCCCTTGGACTGCAAGGTGATCCAACCAGTCCATTCTGAAGATCAGTCCTGGGTGTTCATTGGAAGGAATGATGCTAAAGCTGAAACTCCAGTACTTTGGCCAACTCATTCATAGAGCTGACTCATTGGAAAAGACCCTGATGGTGGGAGGGATTGAGTGCAGGAAGAGAAGGGCATGGCAGAGGATGAGATGGCTGGATGGCATCACCGACTCGATGCACATGAGTTTGGGTGAACCAGGAGTTGGTGATGGATTGGGAGGCCTGGCATGCTGCGATTCATGGGGTTGCAAAGAGTCAGACACGACTGAGTGACTTAACTGAACTGAACTGAAACTATAGTGGAGGAAATGAAGATAATGGTGACCTCCTTCAAAAGATCCCATGCATGTACTTCTATACTCACTGCCCCCAACCCTGCAGCAGGCCACCATCAACCCATGCCTCCACTGGAGACTCCTGGACACTCCCAAGCAAGTCTGGGTCAGTCTCTTGCAGGGTCACATTGTTCCCTTCTCCTGAGTCCTGGTACACACAAGGTTCTATTTATGCCCTCCAAGAGTCTGTTTCCCAGAGTCTAGTTTACTCATTATTAGAGAAATGTGAATCAAAAAGCAATGAGGTATCATCTCATGCCAGTGAGAATGGCCATCATCAAAATGTCTACAAACAATAAATGCTGGAGAGGATGTGAAGAAAAGGGAACACTCGTACATTGGTGGTGGGAATGTAAACTAATACAGTCATTATGGAAGATGGCAAGGAGACTCCTTAAAAAGCTAGGAATAAAACCACCTGATTGATGATCCAGCAATCCCACTCTTAGGCATATACCTTGAGGAAATCAAACTGAAAAAGACACATGCACCGCAATGTTCACTGCAGCACTATTTACAACAGCTAGAACATGAAAGCAACCTAGATGTCCATCGACAGGTGAATGGGTAAAGATGCTGTGGTACATATATACAATGGAATACTGCTCAGCCATAAAAAGGAATGTTTTTAAATCTGTTTTTAATGAGGTGGATGAAAACAGAGCTCATTATACAGTGTGAAATAAGCCAGAAAGAGAAACATAAATATCATATACTGACGCATATATATGGGATCTGAAGAGACGGCACCGATGAATTTGTTTTCAGGGCACAAATAGAGAAACAGACATAGAGAAGAGACCTATGGGACAGAGTGGGAGGAGGGGAGGGGGAAGGGGAGATGTACGGAGAAAGTAACATAGACATTTATAATACCTTATGTAAAATAGATAGCCAGTGGGAATTTGCTATATCACTCAGGAAACTCAGGGGCTCTGTGACAGGCTGAAGGGTGGGGTGAGGAGGGAGATGGGAGGGAGGTTGGGAAGGGAGGGGACATGTGTATACCTAGGGCTGATTCTTGTTGATGTAGAACAGAAAACCACAAAATTCTGTAAAGCAATTATCCTTCAATTAAAAAATTTTAAAAAAGAGAGAGGCATATTGGATAGATTGAGAAAAGGTATCCTTTCTAAGATGGACCCACTGAAAATATTTGAAAGGCTATGTGTAATTTTTATCTGGGGAAGAATAGAAAAATAATGTATATTTATTCACAGACATCTGTTTTGTTATTCATGCATATCCTGCTTTATAAAAGAAGCTGACTATTTTAAATGTCAAGAGGTTTATACTTCAGAGACAATATCATAGAAAATGTTACAGTTCTTTGAAACACAATGTATAACTCTAACAGGTTAATGATTGCTCACAGAGTCAGTCTAAGAAGACTGACAAATCCCTTCGACTTCCCTCCAAAACTGTTGCACTAAAACCAAGGGAATACTATTTATTTATTTAATAGTATTTGCAATTCATGGGGTCGCAAAGAGTCAGACATGACTCAGTGACTGAACTGAATAAATAATATTCATTAAAATAATAAAAAAATAGGGTTTTAATCACTCATCATTTATTCACAATAAAAATTTTTCCAGATAATTACTAAATCTTTTAATAATTTTTAAATATAGTATTACATTTTACCTGAGTTAAAGTTGTTTTTACATTTTAATTTTGAATTTCTAGCTGTTCAGTTTTAGGATAACATTCAAAGTGCTTCAAAGCCAATATCTTCCATTTCTTTACTTCTTTCTAGGCAAATTGATCGGTGGTGTTTTGCGGATTGGCTGTGTGCCCAGTTTCCACAAATGCCAGAGACTTCTGTGAACAAAGTTAATTAAAATTGACTGCTTGTTTTAGGCAGAAGAAACAGGCAGAATGCTGGATGGTTCTAAAGAGTGATTGAACAATTTAAGCAAACAGAATAACCTGCCTTCAAGCGAAAGAATAAAAATAGTTTATTATGTTGCCTTTGCTCAAAAAATAAGCTTTAAAAGTGCTGGTTTTAATTGAAAAATATGAAATATATACCTGAATCAAATAGAAACTTCTATATTTGTCATAGAAAAACAATAAAAAAATATGCAAACCATCACTTCTCACAAAATCTATAAATGAGACTTTTTGATGACCAATGTTTTAAGCAAAGGTTTGTTTAGATTACAAATATGTACAAAATTTCATTTACTACTATCTGTAATGGCACCCCACTCCAGTATTCTTGCCTGAAATATCCCATGGACAGAGGAGCCTGGTGGGCTGCAGTCCATGGGGTCGCTAAGAGTCGGACACGACTGAGCGAATTCACTTTCACTTTTCACTTTCATGCATTGGAGAAGGAAATGGCAACCCACTCCAGTGTTCTTGCCTGGAGAATCCCAGGGACGGCAGAGCCTGGTGGGCTGCCGTCTATGGAGTCGCACAGAGTCGGACACGACTGAAGCAACTTAGCAGCAGCAGCAGTAGCAAAGGTATTTTTTCCAGTTAGGCACATATATATGTCATCAATTAAATCTAGTTCTGAAGCTCAGAAAAACTAGAGCAAAAAATTTTTAATACAGTAAGTTGATATTTGAAGCTGGGATTGACTTTTAAATAACACTCTGTCTAAATGCTTGTGGAAATCCTTTAGAGTCTATTGCATTAAAGAAAGTTAGCAGCTTAAATATTTAATGTGTGATGTAAACATGGCTTAATGAGCTGAGACCTGACTCCATAACTACAGCTTAGTCATTTTTTGGGAAGGAAATAGAAAGCACTTAACATGTACTGAGAGTCTACTAAGCGGCAGTAACACTACAACATACAGTTTATTTAATATATTGTTTTTAATTCTCACCATAACAATATTAAATGGTTATGTACTTATTTTACAGAAAAAGAAACTGAAAAAAGAAACTTTCTTACTTTCTTAATGTAAGAAGACCAGTGCTGTCAGTCACTCAGTCGTGTCCAAGTCTTTGTGACCCCATGGACTGCAACACACCAACCTTCTCTGTCTTTTGCCATCTTCCAGAGTTTGTTCAAACTCACATTCATTGAGTCAGCGATACCATCCAATCATCTCATTCCCTGTCGTCCCCTTCTCTTCCTGCTTTCTATTTTTCCCAGCATCAGGGTTTTTTCCAATGAGTCGGCTCTTCACATCAGGTGGCCAAAGTATTGGAGCTTCAGCTTCAGCATCAGTCCTTCCAACGAATATTCAGCACTGATTTCCTTTAGGATTGAGTAGTTGGATCTCCTTCAGTCCAAGGGACTCTCAAGACTCCCCCAGCACCACACTTCAAAAGCATCAATTCTTTGGTGCTCAGTCTTATTTATGGTCCAACTCTCACATACATAACTACTGGAAAGACCACAGCTTTGACTATATGAACCTTTGTTGGCAAAGTAATGTCTCTGCTTTTTAATACACCTTGTAGGTTTGTCACAGCTTTTCTTCCAAGGAATGTCTTTTAATTTCATGGCTGCAGTCACCATCGGCAGTGATTTTGGAGCCCAAGATAATAATGTCTGTTACTGTTTCCATTGATTTCCCATATATTTGCCATGAAGTGATGGAACTGGATGCCATGACCTTAGTTTCTTGAATGTTGAGTTTGTTTTTGTTTTTTTTTTTTAGAGCTTCCATTTTACTTTATTTTACTTTACAGTACTTTGTTGGTTTTGGCATACATTGACATGAATCTGCCACGGGTGTACACGAACTCCCAAACATGAACCCCCTTCCACCTCCCATCCCATATCATCCCTCCGGATCATCCCCATACACCAACCCCAAACATCCTGCATCCTGCATTGAACATAGACTGGCAATTCATTTCTTACATGATAATATACATATTTCAATGTTATTCTCCCAGATCATCCCACCCTCTCCCTCTCCCTCTCCCTCAGAGTCCAAAAGTCCACTCTACACATCTGTGTCTCTTTTGCTGTCTTGCATATAGGGTCCTCATTACCATCTTTCTAAATTCCATATATATGTGTTAGTATACTGTATTGGTGTTTTTCTTTCTGGCTTACTTCACTCTGTATAATCGGTTCCAGTTTCATCCATCTTATTAGAACTGATTCAAATGTATTCTTTTTAATGGCTGAGTAATACTCCATTGTGTATATGT